>JAUMHO010000004.1:971906-992482 GCA_032360965.1 Ulva armoricana
GCTTCCGCGAATCCAGCCATTTCTAGCATATCTATTCAGCAGTACCATCAGCACAGTGCTCACGGTGGAATCACTCTTATCTATTCAGCAGTACCATCAGCACAGTGCTCACGGTGGAATCACTCTTGACCAATGGTGGGCGCGAACGTGACGCGTGCATGTGCCCGCTCGCATCGCCATGCGCTGCCGGAGGTGCGATGCCGCGATGAGCTGCAGCTGCCGCGATCTGCATATGAGCATGCGAAGGGCTGATCGTCCCGCGTGTTGATATCCATCGATGCAGCCGTCCACCGTGCGCTGCGCAATGCGTGCGCGCTGCCGCAGTCAGGGGCCATGCAGATCTCCGTCTGACGGGTAATGATCCAGTGTAAAGCATCCGAGGTCAGCCGATGAGCGCGGGGAACTTGTGCGCGGGATGGGCATGCTTGCAATTGGGATCTCAGCCTTGTGCAGCCTCGCAGCGGAGAGTGTATGTCGGGTACGCAGCCGCAGTGGGCGCATCAGATCGGTGGCGTCGTACGCATTCAGAATTGTTGATTTTTGGTACCGAGTTTCGCGCTCGTGAAGATCCAACTCGTACGTACACGCGATGAAAACGGCGCCAGTCGGCCATGTGTCGCGACGCGCGTCGCCTTCCCGGTGTTTACAGCGGAACCAGCTGCTACGTGCCCTGCCGTTGGGAGGCTTGGCTACTGCTGCAGTCAGGAAGGTGGAGACTGGATGGATTGGATTAACCGAGTCAACAGACGTCAACCTCGGCAGGGCGCGATCCGCAACTTGTTCGGCTATTCTACGGCGACGTGTACTTCATGATTGGGCGTGCTTTAGATCGCTCGGTCTTGATCCAGCAGCCAGCGAGCACGGCGCCATATACCCCGGAGCATCGTGGTTTGGACTTTTCAGCGAAGCAGAATGCAGGCAGGGCAGCATGGCTTTAAATTTGCTGGCCCATCTGTTTCACGCAATTGGGTAACCTGGGCGTGTGCGACACAGCGTTCTGAAGGGATGCCGGTCACATGCAAAGGCCTCATTTATATATATGCAGAGCTGTGTCGAGGCTGTGGGTCCTGAGGGGTGCGTCGATGATACATCGGGTGCATGTCCACTGTTGGTGCAGACACGGTGAAGGCGCCATGCATTGTGGGCTAGGAAGTTCGAGTTCAACCACGAGCATGCCGCTTTCTGCAGAGGCATGCCTGCACAATTGAACACTAAAGACCAGGCACATGTGCAGGAGCATTCAATAGCTTCGCCGGTGCGGATGACCCCACGCTTGCCTGTGTGTTCAGACAAACGTGCCAAGCTTGCACATCTTCTTCGACGTTGTCGCTCCCAACAGCCAGCCAGCAATCGTGCTCCAGCTTAAGCCTGCCTAGGCGTAGAGAAGCAAGATGGCTTCTGAAGCGCAAAATTCGCTTCGATACGTGCGAATTCGCTTCGTCTACGCCTGTCTCTGCGTGGATGAAGTCTCGCTGTTGCCAAATGCTGGCCACTTGTGTCATATGCGCTTGATTTTAACATCAGAGTGGCATGCTGGAATTAAGAGCAGATGATTGTCTCTTTCGGCGCCTTTCGCTGACTCAAATCTATGCCAACCGCTCCAGAGACAACACAGGGCGTCCGACAGCAGAACACCGTAACATGGCTCTCCGAATATATGCTTGTCAATGTGCTGCTCGTGCTTCTGTATTTCGTGCATTGAGGCTGAATCATTGCTGCGGAATGCTCATCAGCCCAGCTGTGCGTCAGCTCCTGGGCGAAGGAGGGGCACTCTTTCCGATTATGCGCCCAACACGCAGTCCGATCTATTAAAGAGATACCTGCATCGTTTCTGGCGTTCAGGCTACCAACGCGTCAAGCGAATCACACGTGTGCAGGTGAAAGAGCTTGGTGCGGGGAGTTTCGGTACATGCAAACTGGCTATCGACCATGACGGTGAATACGTAGCAGTCAAGTTTATTCCACGGGGTAGAAAAGTACGCATCCTCCACGACAGTTCCATCCAGGCTTTGATCGCATACTATACTGCTGCCCTGTCGTTGCTACCGCGTCGAATGCCATTCATCAAAACTTCTTCCGACGACGTATCGTAGCGCTGTTTTCCACTCGTAGAATAAATTGTCGAATGGGGATGGCACAATTTGGATGCAGCCCGCTGTGGTATTACGGAAATGCAGCCCTACCCCGCCTGGCTTGCCCGTCTCCAGCGGAATCGTTTCAGCAATATCAACAGAAATGTGCAGCTGATGTGTACCTCGGACTGCTTGGACGTGCGATGTTGCGGTAGGCAGCTTCTGTGGCTCATCAACACTGCATTCTCCAGTAAGCAGTTTCCAGGCCCATCCCACGTTCGCGTTACCAAGGCAGACCCGTTTACACAGTCCGCCAATGCAGGTTGATAAGAACGTGATGAGAGAAGTGTTAGTGCACTCACAGCTGCACCACCCGAATGTGGTGGGCTTCAAGCGGGTGCGCCCCTACCCGCACTCGATACCTGCACCCGTTCCAAGCTGCCCTTCCCAGAATTGCAACAGCACAGCATCCCTGCGACTGAACATACTTGGCTGCCGTTGAATGATGGATCTTCACTCGGCAACTGTGCCACTGGACCCCCGATGCCATCACCCCTGGATGTGCTCCACATCACTGCACCTTGCCAGCGTCGGTCCTTCCTCCCCCTGACCCACCCCGCACAACTAGCAACTAATCCACAAGATAGTGCACGTTGCCTGTCCACATCGACGAATGCTGCGCCCGAGCAAGACTGTCGGCCATGCAAGGCTCCAACCTCCAGCCAGATCTCTGCGCAGCTAGCAGTAACAACAGAGGCGCACCACAGGCCATCCCAACCCCATCCTGTCTCACCCCACAAAATTACGATTTTCATCATTTGGCTCGCAGGAGCGAAATCACACTGTGCGCGTTCGCTCTGTACGTATGTTCCTGCTGCCGGGCTCTGTGATACAGTCCCCCTCCGTTCAGTAGCCGTTGCTTCAGCTCTCGGCGTCATTCAGCCGTTCAGAGCATGCCCGTCTGGAGCATGCCCAATCCACTCGGGCCCGTTGACTCAGCCTTGAAGCCTGTCGAATGTTGCCAAACAGCAGTGACCGAACCAGGGAAGGTGGACTGTACACGCCACGCAGGCCCAATCAGCTCACTCTGCTCAGAAACGCAGCTGCCGCTCACATCGCATGTGCCGACGCTCTGCTTCCACTCTCTGCATCATCTCATCGCCAGCCTTGCTCCGGTACAGCCAGCACCATGTGGCTACAGGGAGCACTGCAGCACCGCTACTCCGCTGTCTGCCAACCACCCTGCATCCCCGGAGGGCCCCCCTGTACCTAACCCTCAGCGTCTGCGCCCTATGGCTTCCGGGCCTCCTGCCGAATCCTTGAGCCAGGTACTCGCACCAGTTCGGACGCCTGGTGGGCCCACGGCAGCCCCGCCATGCCCGTCATCACAGACACACGAGCACCTGGAGCTGCAGTGACCGTGGGACGTCGCGATGTGCGGGACGTCTGTGTCTGGGCCCGTGCGTCGCTCGGGTGCTGGCTGGCGTGGACCCCCCGTTGTTGCAGTCCCCCCACCCCGCACGTGATGTTGCAGGTGTTCCTGACGACGACACATCTGTGTCTCGTGCTGGAGTATGCGAGTGCGGGGGAGCTGTTTGAGAGCGTGAGGGACGCAGGCCGGTTCGACGAGGACATGGCGAGGTCTGCTCCCCCCTCACTCTTCAGATGCCGGCTGCTACAACCCTGTTGCACCCCCAGCAGATACCCTGTCACGTTTCTGCTAGGGGCGGGCCTCTGGTAGTGGTTTGTGCGGATGTTTTGTGCGACCCCGTGTCGGCCGCGTTGCCCCATCTCCTCTCCTGCAGTCAACGTGCACTGCTCGATACCCGGGGAAGTGTCCCCCGTGCGATGGCGGCCCATAGAAGTGGATCTGAGTCTGAACGCTGTGGCCGGCTCCCACTGCACAGACGCAGCAACCACCTACTTGCGTTCCCGCCGGCGAATGTGGCGCGCATGCGTGTTGCGTGCACGCGGCCTCAGGCACGGCGGCGGCCATCACGACGCCTGGCTGCCGGGCGAGTGCGCAAGCGAGGCCTGAGTGCGCAGGGTGCTGCCGCGCGGCATGCCCGTGCTGTGAGGCAGGCGCGGCGGCAGGTGCGCGAGAGCACAGCGCGAGGAGAGCACAGCGCGAGGAGAGCCATGCGCTGCAGATTCTTCTTCCAGCAGCTCATCGCCGGCGTGCACTTTTGCCACAAGCATGGCGTGTCGCACCGCGACCTCAAGCTCGAGAACACGCTGCTGAAGCACGAGGTCACGCAGGCAGGCTGCGCTCCGATCCCCGTCCTCAAGATCGCCGACTTTGGGTTCTGCAAGCATGAGAGCCTCCACACGCCGCCAGACTCCAAAGTCGGCACCCCCGCATACATCAGCCCAGTGCGCCCACCCTCCCAGCACACTGAAGCGCCACGGTGAACTGCCCCGAGCACATGTTGTTTGCATCCCCCCTCCCCCAACACCTCAGCCATACTTCCGCGCTCCAGATTCGCAGTGCGCGCATCCGCACGCGACCGTTTGTTCCCCCGAAGGCCCTACCGGCCATGCCGCACCGCATCCGTGCTGCCACGGCACGAGGGCGGCCGCTGATGGTGGGCCGGAGTGTGCAGGAGGTGTTGCAAGCGCCACAACAGTACGACGGCAAGGCCGCCGACGTGTGGTCGTGTGGGGTGCACCTGTACATCATGCTCGTCGGCTGGTACCCCTTCACGGACCCGCGGGACCCGAAGAACTTCCCAAAGACAGCACAGTGCATCAACGACGGCCACTTCACGTACCCCCCCGACCTGCAGCTGTCGGAGCCGTGCCAGCGCCTCATCCGGAGAATGCTCGAGAAGGACCCGCGGAAACGCGTCACGATCGCGGAGGTCCAGCGGGACGCCTGGTTTCTAAAGAACCTCAGCCGGGAACTCATGGTGCGCTGCCGCGCAGGACGGCTGCATGTGTTGGGTGTTACTGCCGTAACTGTTGCTGCCATGAGAGGCGCGGAGACAGCCGCATCTCGCACCGGCGTTGACTTTGGGGCCCGACCACCGCATCCCTCGTTCACCCACCGGATACAGCCGATCCGGGCCCGCGTCAGTCCTGTTGCGGGCGATTCCGCGCCGCATGCAACGTGGGACTGCTGTTCATGTGCGTGTCATGTGATGACATGTATGAATCGCCGCGGCGCCACGTGGCCGCTGCCATCTCGCCCATGGGGCATGCATCTGAGCGTCGGCGTGCTGCCACGCAGCTGAGCGTGCTGTGCCGGTGGTCCCGTGCGCGCGGCGTGCTTACAGCCGTCTGTCGGCCATCGCGATGCTGGCCTGTGATGAATTGTTGAGTACCATCACATATCACATGGCTGCTGTGCGGTGGTCACCTCCGGTGGCCATGCATGACGCGGGCACAGCAGCTCGGCCGCCTCGGCGCCTGCACCAGTGTGGCAGCTCCGCCCTGTCACACGACTGCTGAATGCATGGTGTGAATGCGTGGTGTGAATGCGAGCGTTTCTGTATCTCAGCCTCGGCGGCCTGCCCGGTCACTGCCGATGCCCGCATTTGCATGCGCGGGATGCATGCGGCCGTGCCTGTGTGTAGCGGCGCTGCCAACGATGGACCGAGCTGTCGGGATTGTTCTGTGGAGCCGGTGGGTCTCCAGTGTCGACTCCAGACGGCAGCGTTGACTTTGGACCGCAGTGTGCAGCCGCTGCACATGGGGCCGCTGCACTGTCTCCACCCTCCAGCCATCCGGAAGCTGTGGTCAATGCATGACTTGCTCAAGAGTGTATGTCAGTGAATCTTGGCAAACGTGTGCCTGCTACTGCTGAGATGTGGTGTTTCCCTGATCGTCGTGTATATCTGTGCAGTAGTTGTGGCCATGCTGGTGGAGGCAGCTGTCCTCCATGTCCTGCGCATCTCGTTGAGGCTGAGAGATCGCTGCCTGTCTGATACTTATTGCCGTTTAAGAAGCGCTGCTGTGGTGCAGGATGATTGCAGTGGTTTGCCGCACTACAAGAAGTGCCAGCAATCGTTACACGAGATCAAGAAGCTGCTGGAGGATGCCAAGCAGACCGTGTGATCGGAAGTCTGCATGTACAGGCCTGCAAGATGGATGCCTTTGACTGCCCACGTCCCGGCGTGTGTCATGATGTTGGCAATCAGATGGGCAACGAGAGGGCCAACCTCCCTGCCAACATACTCTGGTTGCCGCCAGCAGGCAGTGTAGCCACACTCAGGTGGTGCTTTGGAGGCTGCAGTGTTGGTCAGGTATAACTGGCCTGTTAGACACGAAAGCAACCTCCTTGAGGTTGTTGTTTGTATACCGCTGAATGTGATGCAATGCTGTGAACATCTGTATGGATTGAATGGCATGTAAAAGGACAACCTGCCACCATGCCTGCTGTTTGAGTGTGGATCGGCGCCTTGCTTGCTTGACTCTAGAGAGCTTTGCTGGTGATAGGACAAAGGTAACCCATTGCCTTTGTTCCCGTGGTTGACTATTGCAGATGCGTGACGTCTCCAGGCCGGTCCAGCACTGTGACCGGCACGATCTGCTTGGGGTACCTCCGGCTAATCAACGACTTCCATTCTCAACACTCACGTCAACACTGAATTGTTCTCTGCACTGCTGCATCAGGAATAAAGGTGCATCGGAGCACAACGCGGCGGGCCAGCTGTCCTCTCCACGCGCCTCGCTCTCTCGACAACGGCCGTGGTCACGCACTAACAGGTGGTTGCGCAATGGCGCCAAACGACATAAATAGCGTCGGTTGCGGCACACGCGAATTCTCTGTGAATTGCAGAGCTTCATGATACGGAACTCTTATCAGCACTAAGTATTTTATCGTACAATCTCATCCCAGTAGTGCAGCACGTAATCTCGACATGCAATATTGATATAGAAAAATAAAATGAAGGCTGACGCTCATGAGGCTTTGTGCCACGCTCTCGATGACGACGAGGCCGCGGTAGACGGAGCGGACGGGCAGCAACAGTCTGCAGAGCAGCTCGCGGCCCTCCTGCAAGGTAAGAATCTGTACAGCGTCTCTGTACGGGCAGTGGTGTTGCTTTCGGCTGTCTAGCCTCTGTTGAACGTGTAACAGTGATTCCCAGGCGTCGAACTTCGCATCGCAATGTCAGTCAAAGCTATTTGCTTGTCGATCAAGCTCAGCGTAGGTGCTGCCGTACATTACCAGGGGATTATGATGTGTTTCCAATGCATTCAGCAACGCAGAAGCAGTCAATGCTTGTAACTGACGTCTCGTGTTGACATCCAAGCGTTGTGCCAACGTGATGGTGGGGCTGGCATAGTCGTAGGACACGATCTCTGCAACCAACGTAGTAGGCTGCTTTGTTTCGTCATGTAAGATGCGTTGAACGCTGTGTGCGTGCAGTGGAGCATGAGGCGCGGCTGAAGGCGGAGGCAATTGCTGACAATCACGTCCAGAGGCTAGCCGTTCACTCTCAGCAGGTCTCCGAGTACGCTTTGCAGAAGGCCACAGATTTCGATGAGATTCGAAAACAGGCATGCCCCGAGATTGTCCCTGTTTCTGTTGCCAGGCTCACTTTCTGAACTGTTGCATTTCGAAGCGAGGTGAGGAGCACGCGCTTCCATCATGGACACCTAAAGCCAAACTGTAGGCTGGTGAACAACCCATCTGTCGCATGTCAATATCTGATCGTTCACGCGTTCAGCAACTGCTCTAACGCTGACATAGCACTGTGCCCATGGCCGTGGAGATAGTAGCAGATATGGTGCTTGCAAACAAGCGCAGCATTTCTCAGGGTTAGGGCCATATCTTAATCAGCTGCGTCTTGTTTGTTCTGCTGCTATTTCCTTGAGACTGCGTGTGAATGGCGTTCAGGCATCAGAGTTGCATGACCTGGCTGACAGCATCAACGGTGCCATGCCTTTGGATGTTTCAACTAAGCTGAAGAGGCTGTACAAGTATATCCAAGACGCCGCAGACGATGCGCATGCGTTTTCAGCTCAAGCTGCATCAGACGCAAAGCGGCATCAGCTCGGTCCACCAGCTGGTACCACCACTGAGGGTGACGCGCACTGTCAGTCCGATGTCGTTGAACACACGAACGCTGTCCCCGAACAGGATAAGGTCTCGTCACCCCTCCAGCACTGTTTGATGCGGGTCCTGCACACGGATCGGACCTGAGTGCTCTGATATCATTCACGCAGTCACTCAGACGCCCAGCTGCCCATATGTGAGGGAACTGTTCTGCTTCTACCCGTGAATGTACTATGTGCATGTCCATTGGTTCCTGCTGGCAGTTTCTCGAATTACAGCATTAAAGGTCATGGATGGTATAAGAAACGCCACGCGTGACTGTTTGCCAATGCCACCTCATGCTGATTCCGATCGTGTAGGCGTCCATGGCAGATGTGGAGGAGGTGCCTGATGTGGAGCAGCCGCCTCCGCTGTCTACAGGGCAATCCACTGACGCTATGGATGCTGAAGACGAGCCAGGGAGCCCCGAGGCCCCCGAAGCCACACCTGCGCCGGCTGCTGCCAGCAACGGCCCGCCTGTTGCCGCCGTTGCGGCTCCGCCAATGGCGATCGTGCCAGCAGCGCGGTCTGCTACAGCCTCATTTGCCGAACTGGCGACGTACACGCCCATGCGGCTGACGCTCCCGGAGCGGCGCCTGTTCCGCTTGCTAGAGGCGGCTCTGACAGTCAGTGACTACACCGACAAAGTGGACATCCTGACATGGAAGCGCGGGAACGGCCGCATCGTACAGCAGGTCAAGGATATTTGCAGCATCCTGTCAGGTCTTGTTGTTGCACAAGTACGCTTCCGCTGCGCCTGAGCCGTGCACTGATTCATGCATGTCATGGTGTGCAGAGCATGCCAGCCGCGAAGTGTGCAGGTGGCACCCTCCAGCGTGTCACCTCAGCATCTCATCTGTCGCGGTTCGAAGTCGGGGCAGACTGAATCAAAGCATTTGAGTTGCGCACCGTGCCTCTTATTTCTGTGCTCCTCGTTGACAAGCTGGCCAAACTCTGTTTCTCGGGACTAGCGTTTACGGCATCACCCTGTGTTTACAATTCTGCTGCATACCAGGACCATCAATCAGCTGTGTAAATTTTGGGGAGATCCATCCCCTCCGTTCGCTTTGATATTGGCGTGAGAGTGGCGATGCGCAGTCCAGCTCCACCTGGGGTACTGACTCCCGTGCCGCTTCTTTCATCTACGCTGGGCACTGCAGGACTACCGGAGAGGGCAGGAGCTGGTCAAGAACCGCGACTTCAAGCAGAATGAGGCCTTCTTCAAGGCGGTCTTTGAGGTCGGCCGGAGGTACAAAATCATGAATCCCGACCGCATGCGCGCGACGTATGGCAAGCTACTCTACATGCTCATGGACACGACCAACGAGAACGTTGCAGAATTGCTCGAGTTCTCCTGCGTCTCGTACGCTCCCCCTTGTCCTCAGGAATTCAGATCTGAGGCTCCACTACTGTTGGCCTCTGGCCATTGTAAACCAGTGAAATGCATTGATTCACACCGTCCGGACCAGTGATTCACTGCCCTTTCTACCAGAGGATTGAAGTATGACGATGCATCTCTCATCCCACACGTTCCATGCTTGAGCACACGTTGGCGGCAACCCTGGTGTTGCTGGAGCGTCAATGTCTCTGGAGTATTAGTGCCAAGGCAGAGTGCGTCAGACTTGAGTGTTGCTCCCAGAAGTCAGTGTCTTCTAAATTGCCAGGAAGATTTCGCTATGCTCTGGGGGTCCCCACATGCGCCATTCTCTGTGGACCAGGCTTCATTGTCACTGCAGCAGTTGTGCAAAAGTCACAGCAGGCGCGTCAGCGTGCTACTGCGCGCGACCCCAGCATGGGCAGCCATCACTTATGCCACAGCCACGGTCCCACCATACAGGCCGCTGCTAACCGTACGCAAGTTCCTCGAGGCGGCTGGCGCCGGCGCCGTCCTCGATGACCCGCGCTTAGAGATTGCGACGGCCGAGATCAATGGCTCCCCGGACCGGCCTCGCGCTGCCATCCAGGCTGACCTCGCCCGCAAGGAGGCCGCGCGGAAGGCTCTGGCGCGGGCGCATGCCACCAACCAGTGCCCCCCGGACGACCTCCTCTCCGCCGTGTACAGCCTGGCGGACCACCACACGTACCTGCTTTACAACCGGGACCCAGTCGAACGCATGATCGAGTACCTGCAGATGTACTTCCAGCCCCGAAAGATTGATGGGAACTGGTCTCTTGCGATCTCAAGTGGTACGCCTCTCTAGCGCGCCTGTTTCATCCACCCCTACATCCCTACTCGCACGAGTGATGTGGATGAGGTTTTTCGTCTGGGTTTTTCGTTTTCCGCCTCGGTTGTTGTCCGTCTTGACCCCAGCACGATCAGTTGATCTGTGACCGATCTATGAAACAGCGCAGGCCACTCACACATGCATCCCCGGTGTGGATGACGCTGACCATTGGGATCAGCGCATGAGCCTTGGTTGGTGGGATCACAAGCCTATAAAAGCGTTGGCGATGGCTGCGTGATGGTGCGGCCTGTCTGGAGAGGTGGTCTCCATTGCTGCAGCCCCGTGCCCATCTGCACGCTGACTCTGTGTCCTTGGTGATACGCGTGTGGGTGTTCTGATGGCTGGGGTTTGGGACGCGTTCTTGAGCAGTGCGGGTTGGACTGTAGATTGCACAGCAACTCCGGCATGTGCTGAGTGCGGCACTTAACACACGTGCTAGAATGCTCTGCTTGCTGCGTTTGTTCTACTTGTTTGCTGTTGTTGTTCGATTTTGTTGTTTGCGTTGAGTGTATTTGAGTGCACCCATGCGGCAGCAACTCGACCCTTTGCTTTGGACAGTGCAGCCACGAGGGACTCATTGCATAGCGTTGTTGGCAGAGCCGGCATGCAAACCTGCCAGGATGCATGTGGCGCCAGGTGCTCCTCAGCATGCGCTGCGCAGGACCGTGCTAATCGTGCCCCTGCAGTGCTGTTTCATGTGAACAGCGTCATGGGATGTACGATGGCTTCATGCGTCAGCAGGTGCTTCTCTGCAGGCAGGGGCGGAGCACGGCTGTCACACAACCATGAGCGGCAGTATGCGTATGTACTGCAGAGCCTGTCGCTGTGGAGCGAGATCGCGGCAGACATGTTCAAGCTATGGTACCTGTCAGAGCAGGATTTGCTGTCAAAGAAGACTCAGTATAGACTCCAAGACACCGGTCAAGGACTAAATCGTGTTCAGGTGTGTTCTGAAAAGCATATTTGTGGAAAGCAGGCTGTCAATGTAAACATGGTTGTATGTGGGAGGGGGATGGATCACCTTTAGTCAGCACAAGTTCAGTATCGTCGGCACGTGGAACATCAATTCACTAACCACACCTTGGTCAGCCGGGATAGCTCAGTCGGTAGAGCGCAGGACTCTTAGAACAAGTGTCATCCTGTGGTCGTGGGTTCAAGCCCCACTTTCGGTAGCCTTTTGACATAACGCGGGAATTGAGATAACGCGGGAACTGCTCTTAGCCCTCTTATTTGTGTGGCTCTTGTTGGGCAGCTCTGCACACGTGCACGATCAGATCTAGTCAACTTGTGTATGCATGCGGTCCATGATACATGCTGACTACCCAGCTGTCTCGACCTCGCAAACGACCTCACAAAAAGTCGCAGATTTTTTTCCCTCTGAAGTTGGTTTTTTCGAACAATCAGCGTGCGAAGTGCAGTTGCTGTGGGCTGAAATACGCAAAATGTGGGCTCAGAAACGTGAGATGGATGAGGCCGGTTTACTGGCAAGGGTGTTTTATGGCACCATGACGGGTGTGCACCTGTGCATCAAGCATATATTTACCATGCCCCTAAGATATTCCAGATCTAACACGATGGTAAGTTGGTTGGTTAGGTATCACTGTTATGATCGGTGAGGCTGCTGCATGCCTTCACAGAGCGCTCCTGCTCAAGATCCATTGTGGCACTCGCACTCGACAGCGTCTGCTTCACCATGCATGAATCACACACCACCTGATCATGCACCGCCTGACGATCGCCTGCACTTTGACCTCATATGAGTTCAGTTACATTGACAAGCACAGGCAGCCTCCCACTGTGGCACATTCGCAGCACAGCCGAGCAGCACGCATGCTCGGGAGCGTCTGCTCGGGAGCGTCACAGCATACTCTTGCCAGGGTCGCCCGCCACCCTGATCCTGACGCAGCACCTGCAGTGCGGCCGGTGGGCCTCGCAACGACGCCGGCGCCGGCAGCATGCGCGTGCCTGGAACGTACCAAATGAGTCCAACCATGTGGGTGCAAACCAGTGAACAGGCACATCCACTGGGTGGTGCACTCCATGCATGCATCACACATGGTCCGACTAAGTTCCCTGGGACCCGTCGCACAGCACATACCACCGACGCCGCTTGCATGCCTGGTAGACAGGACCGCGTGTTGCCCAGGGTACCGTTATGCACATGCTACTGCGTTGTAGACGGTTGGTACAGCCTGCGGATGCAGACGCCGTATGCATGCACGTCACATGCATGTGGGATGGCACGTGTGGTGGCTGCACTGTACACCTCATCCACGCTTTGCTTCTGTTCCGCACGCTTTGCTTCTTGTGTACGTCTCTACTGAGAGAGGACATGGGGTGACCGCACGGTGCGCCTCCGCACCTTCTCCGGCCGCCACAGGCAGCCGGTGCGCATCCGACAGGGCTGACCAATGCGTGCAGAGCGCTCCGCTAGTAGGCCGGGCAATGGCGGATATCCTGCGGAGGTGTCAGACGAAGGTCGGTAGCTGGGTGGGCAGCTCCGTGGTGCACCTCGGGGACTCGAACGTGCCCAACGCGTTGATGTTCATCGACAAGTACACGCAGGTGCGCCTCCGCTGCGCCCACGGCCTGCGTGCGGCGGGCGGTGCCTGCCTCTACGTGCGGCATTCGCCCGCTCGCCTGGCCCAGCCCGCCCTCGCTGCACATGCCCGTGCGGCTGTCCCCCCTCAGCATGCTCGTCAGCACAGGGCTGTGACCCGGCTGCTCGGTCAGGTACCACAGTGTTCCTTGCGTCAGCCAGGCCCACATGGACCCCTGCCGTGTGGAGCATCGGATCATTAAGCAGCCTGTTTAGCACGCTGGGCCGCTGGAGAAGCAGCGCACATGCATGCTCGCTAGCGGGAGCTGCCACTGGGGGTTCCTGATGCAGTACATGCCGCTCGACACGAGCTCTGATCAACCAAGGCATGCGCGCTCGCAGGTGCCACGCATCCTCAACCCGCTCGTGCGGGTCCTCGACGAGCTACCGCGGCTGGCGGCTCGGGACGCAAAGGTAGCCGCGTACATTGACTCGGCGTTTGACAGCGCGGAGGACTGCCGCAAGCTCATCTGCCTCGACTTTTTCCGGCACGCGTTTGACGGCTCCGGAGCAGACAACTTTTTCGACGCCGGCTCATGCATAGACGGCCGCCTCACGAGCGCGTGGAATTGGTGTGCCAAAGTCGAGAAGAAGCCGTACTACATCGTCTTCAAGATGGCCGGCTTCTTCGGCTTTGACGGAGAGTTCCGGTGAGCCCCGCTCCGCCCGCGCCGCCGCGCCTCCAGCTGTGAGGCGCAGCCGTCGCAGCGTCGGGCGTGCGACCGTGCCGAGGCGGGTAGCTGCTGGCTGGCGTGATGCCATGCTCCTGCCGAGACCACCGACGCTACCAAGACAGTGCCGCGCCCTCCGCTCATGCTCTGTGGGTTTGGCATAGGCAGGCAGTGGTGCTGCTGCTGAGGTGCGAGCGTATTGCGCGGCCGTTGCCGAGCGCTATCGCGGGCTGCGTTCCCCCAGCTGCTGTAGCTGAGCGCGGCAGAGGTGGTGAGGCGGTAGTGTGGCGGGTGTGGCAGGCTCCGCTCCACACGTCGACAATGCAGTTATGGTTGCGGTGTTAGTGGGGGGGGGAGGGGGTTGATGCCGGCAAGTGTGGCATGCCGGTTGCTGGGAGCTGTGTTGGCAGATGCTGCATGATAGCTGGGAATCCTGTGCTCGCTAGATCAGACCAGAACTCGATATCGGACCCGACCTGTCTTGTTGCCGACAGGCGCAGTGTAAATGTAAATGTGACACTTACTCGCCATATCCTACAAGGACCTTGACATCTCCGGATAGCCGGGACCATGGGCCAAGGGGGTAAACCACCTGGAAACCCCCCTCAGACAAACGCACGCAACTCACAGGGCCTCCTCCTGTGGTAAGCGAGGTGGTCGCGCGCGATTGTGTTCAAAACCCAGGGGGGCACGCGGAATCGAGCCCAAGACCTTCCGAAGAAGGGGTCAGCGATTATACCGTCCTCCGACCACTGGACGAAAATGCTGTGTTTCGGTACAACAGATCTCTCAAACGACTTGTGACATCATCATCGCAGCCACTTCATGTCTAATATAAGCAAGTCCTGATAGACATTCTAAGTAGTATTCAACCACGGTGCAATTGAGTGTTCTTGCATCAGTGTAAGGAGCAGTGGCTTGTGTCTGGGCTAGATGTGTTAGGTGCAGGTGTGAAGTCATGTGTACAGCTCGGACTGCTGGTTGCCTGTACGATTCGTTGGTACATCGCAGTTATGTGCACCTGCATTTCTACAGCGCATGCTGTCTACATGATGGCCACCAACAGTGCTCCCACCATGTTGGTGTTTCTGTGCTGTGTAAGTGTGTGTTTCGAATCAAGAGGTAGGTAGTCTCCTGGAGAGGTGTACTGAGAAATCGAATGTGCAATTGAACGGAGCCACCAGGTAGACTACGGGACTGTGCACGTTTTGTGAAGAAGAGTCATTTGGCATGTCTGGCCTTGACCAAGTCTTCGTCAGCATTCGTCCATGATTGTGGTCATCAACGGTGTCAAACTGGTCGAAACCAGATACTGACAATCAACGATGGCAGCATCAATCATTGTTCTGTCACGGTCAGGTGGAGAAACCTCAAACAGTTGTGTTTCGGTACAACCGATCTCTCAAACGACTTGTGACATCATCATCACAGCCACTTCATGTCTAATATAAGCAAGTCCTGATAGACATTCTAAGTAGTATTCAACCACGGTGCAATTGGCAATCCCTTACCTTGGCAGGTAGGGGAGTGTTCTTGCACCCATCTCGCATGAAGCGCCACAGAACACAACCAGACTTCGCTATGCCACCATAGCAGTATGAAGGTTAGTCAACAAGCAGCCACGATCAGCAGGCATTTCGTGTGTAGCCCAGCCGCGGCTGCTTCAGTGGAGTCGCTGTAGATGCTGCGCGGTGAAGCAACGTTTCCATGCAGAAGGGGCCAGGCACTTCCGCGCATGGGTACCCCCCTCAGCAGCAAACGGCATCTGGGTGCTCTGCTTCTTCGAGCTATACTTTCACGCTCACACCCAGTCTTGCCGAAGACAGCCTGTGCCGTATGCCAGTGCAGCCGACTTGAACGGCACATGTAGCCACAGTGACTCCAGAATTGCAGCTGCCCCTGGTTACATCGTGCACTGCAAAGCCTCCATATGATAGGCAATAGAACTTTTGGCGTGTATACCACGTCGGCATGCATATGCAGTGCCATTCCAGCATTCTAACCAGACGTAATGCAAGCCACTGGAAGCCACTGACCTGGGCCCGGAAACCAGATGAGTCTTCGGTCGCTCACGCCCGGTGGCACCCTCATCCAAGCCACGAGCACTCCATCAAGCAAACCTACCCAGATCGTGGATTAACACACGACCTGTTACTGGTGTTGGAGGCCTACTTTCACACCAGCTCCAGCAGAACCCAACATAGCAACGACCCCCTCAGACGCGTTGCATTGGACACAGCAGCCGCTCAGATAGGGCTGCACTCTATACCTACACACCCCAGGCAACCCATGTCGCCAACCTGTCCGTCTGCGAACACCTCAAACCGCGATCTCTAAGCCCCACTCTGTGGCCCGTTCCGCGATTCGCGCCTCGAGCTTGTCCTGGTCGCCTGCGAAGCTCTTGATCCCCTGCTCCAGCTTCTCAGTGGCCATGGGGTCTTCTGCCAGCATCTTCCGGAACGTTTCCTCGTCCAGTTCCCCCAGCAACTGCACGTACGCCACCCTGTCGCCGCCGACCATTAAACACACACCACAGCTTTGCGCCACGAAATCGCATGAATGATGAAGAGGATCAATACACAGGACAAACCATGGCATGGGGTCGGAACTGCCGTTTGCCATCTCAGCCGCGGAGGACCACGCGTCACCCCCACGACGTACAACAGCGACTGTGCCCGCACTCGCAGCAACCGAGACCGCCTTGATTCAAATGCATGGAGGCCGTGAGTGTAGCCTCCTGCCGCACAGTGAGCAGCATCCCACACAAACAGCACCTCACCGACAGAGGTGCGGCTCTCTGGCGCTTCGGCAGGCCACAGCAGCGCCGTTCACACCTCCCAAAGGCTCGGAACATCCCGAGGTACCCCCTACCCCTGTGCAACCAGCATCCCAGGCACCCTCGGCGGTGCGAAACTCACAGCACGCACAGCACGCAGAGCATGCACACCTCGTCTGTGCAGTTCTCCTCCGCCAGCTCCGGGCTGAGGAGGCGGTCGAGTCCGCCGTCGATCGCGGCGAGCTCGCCGAGCAGCGCGGGCGCCACGGTGAGCTTGTCGCAGCCCGCGAGCTGCTGCACCTCGCCGACGTTCCGGAAGCTCGCGCCCATGACGTCCGTGGAGATGCCGTGCTTCTTGTAGTACCAGTAGATGCGGCGCACGGACAGCACACCCGGGTCCTCCTCCGGCGCAAAGTCGCGGCCCTCCTTTGCTTTGTACCAGTCGAGGATGCGGCCGACGAACGGCGAGATGAGGGCGGCCTTGGCGTCCGCGCAGCCCAGCGCCTGCACGCATGCAGGTCGTGTCAGCTGCGCACCACGGTGGCGCACCGGCCACACGGCGCAGCCCCCGGCCCGCGTTCGCGCCGTGCAATCGGTCCGATTCCGGGCGGGTGGGTGCCGGCTGTGCGGCGCGTAGGGGTGTCCCGTCTCATGGCCGCCCTAGCGCATGCATGCATGCATGCTGCCTGTGCGCCCTGCCACCAACCACGGCGCTGCTACGGCTGCACTTGCACATGGCTCGAAATAGTCATGCATGTGTAAGGACGCCACGAGCAGTGCGGCATGCATGCAGGAGGTGTGCGGGACGGAGCCGTCCGTGTGACGCGTGCGCGCCGCTGCTGGGCGATCACACTACGCTAATATAGAAGCTTCGCTTGTCCTGGTGTAAAGTGTGGGGCGAGTCCCTGGAAGGTCACCTCGGCCGCCAGGCACTGGAAAGCCACATCGAGCGCCTGCCTCTGTTGGAGGTGGGGCAGCAGGGGGGAGGGGGCGTGCCTGGCAGAAGGTGAAGAGGAGTGTCATGTTTGTGCGGATGCCCTCCTGCTCGAGCTGCTTGCAGGCCTGAATGCCCTCCCACGTGGTCGCGATCTTAATGTAGATGCGCTCCTTGTCGTAGCCGCGGGATTTGTAGAGGTCGATGAGGCGGCGGCCCTTGGCAATGGTGGCCTCCGTGTCATACGCGATGTTCGCGTCACACTCGGTGCTGACGCGGCCGGGCACAATCTGTAGCAGCTCAGCTCCCACGCCGGTGGCGAAGCGGTCGACGGCGCCTGCAGCAAGGGGGGGGGTTAGGGGTTAGGGGAGGGTTAGGGGGGGGGTTGCTGCGCAGTGCGTGAGGGGGGCCACTGGGAGGTGTGGAGGGGGTGTTGCTGCGGGGCGGTGCTGTGATCGGTGCCGGGGCCAGTGATGGCAGGCACCGAGGAATGACAGCAGCTGACGGCTGGGGATCCCGCGAAGCTCGTAGCATCCGCCACGCGCTATCAGGCGGACAGGTTTACACAGGGGGCTCGAGGGGCCGTTGTACCCTGTACCCTGTACCCTGTACCCTGCGCCGCGGAACAAGAGAGGTCCGGACTGATGCCCGGGACTAGAGGTGCCCTGGCGACACTCCTGACAGTGGCTCAGGATTCAATTTGGCAGACCATCCACAGCCAGCAGCTCCGGTTTCTCGGGATTCGTGCTCAGGCACGTACCACAACGAATGGTTGCGAGAAATCGACGCTGCCTGCCGTCCAGTGGCCCGCGTGTGAGCTGACATCTACGGATACCTCATGGACGTAGGGCCATGTCAGGTTGGTGCATGCCATGCCAAGAGGGATAGACATGTATGGGATGGCAGGCGTACAATTCCACACGTTGGAACCAAATGGACTCAAACGAGGCTGACTCGGCCGCAAGGAGCGAGGAGGTAGGCATACAACCGAGGCACCAGAAGCCGTGGGAGGTCAGGCAGCCTGGCCAGTGCATGAGCCAAAGTACACATGCACAGGTGCACAGTTTAAGCAACAGGAAGACAGAGAGTCAACAGACGTCTACGGCGGAGATAGGTGCGGGTGGATCGATTCCATGGTGGATACCGGATTCCCACAGTTTCCCACAGCCAAGTGCAGAAATGCGGGTTCTGAGGTGATGCAGCGGTGCTGCTCCAGAACATGGATCAGGTCACTTGTTCGCAAAGATCACCTGAGCTGGAGGATTGCACTGACTGCGGCAAGAGACGAGCTGTGATACTCTGCTTCAACTGGGTCGAATGGAGTGCACTCACCTGAGTATGGTCGCTCCTTGTCGATGCTGTCAGGGTCAGCGAGCTCATCTTTAAGCGCCTGCTTCAGAATGGGCTCGTATGAAGGCAAGTCTACAACCTTGTACAGTAGAGACGGGTTCGTGGTGCAGTCAATTGGCTTGTACTCCTTGATTTGCGACACATCACCTGCATGCCCACCCACGTGTCACACCTTGACTACGGTGCCACCCTGGAATCTTCATGTGGCATCTTGATGTGTTATGCGATTGATTTTGTGCTCGTAAGAGGAAACATGTATGAACTTGAGCAATGCGGCGTCAGCGCAACGCATCGGCCTGTGCCATGGTGCGAGATCAAGCAAGGCGGACCTGTATCTGCGACAACAACGGTAATTTCCTGCAGAGCTTCGAGCTGGTTTGATGGACTCCCCATTGCTGCTCCAACGTCTCGTCGCTCCGCAGTCGCGTGTGTTCGGAGGACGGTTCGCCTGCCAGACCGATCCACCAACGCTGGTCGCCGGGCGGGTGAAATTCTGATAGAAATCATGGCTTTATCTGCAGCGTCGTGCGTTTAGCTCGGTGAAGTCAGCATCCATAGCGACCATCGCTGCGTACTCCGGGTAACTCGGTCGATGACACGGCCTTGAACAGGTGTTGCTCACAGCATGCTCCTTGCACTTCAGGTTTACAATCCAGACCATGTGCTAGACATGCAATCTGCTGTGATCAAATTTGACTGCGCTCAGTTCAAGAACATATACGACGCCGTTCAACCGGGCTGGCGGATATTTCCATTGGCTGACGTGCACACATGGCTGGTTATCTGCAGCTCCATGATCAGCCAGCTCTCAAATGCGCTTGATTCCATCACTAGATCGCAAACAAATACACCATGTCTTTTCTACAAGTGTAAGCGTAGGCTTTGGGACCCGTTGACGAGGCGACGGACCAGGCTGCTAAACGACGACGCACCGAAACGTACACGCTCGTGCGTGCAGTAGCTCGCGCCTTCAAAAGCTGAGTACTGATTGGGATGGACTTTGTGGATGTCTGTCTGCAACAGATACGCGACTGATGTGGATGCTTCGGCACTGAAAAGTGAACACGTCGTCGAGGTCCCCAACAGAGCAGGACAGGATTGCTAGCGTATGCAACAGCTTTGATGTGACAGATATTTATATGTTCGCCAATTGCTGTGTTCTTCTGCTGCTGTTGCGGCGTCGGACGTCGAAGGTGACGCGAACGCTCTCGTTGCTTCCGACACCTCGCAGCATGCCTCATGTAAATCACCCGTTGGCTTACAAAGTGGGAGCGGCCGCGGACATTTTACCTCCAATCCCGAGCATCGCAGTATCTAGGATTCTGAGTCATTCCATCACGCCTTGGCCGGCTGGGTGTCGCGGTCGGTTCCGGCGGGCGGGGTTGAACCTCGCTGTGCACAGAACGTGTCGACTCGGTGTGCATAGCGAGAACCGAGTCACGCTTCGTAGCCAATCCCCTCTCAGACACGATCCAGAAGCACATTAATCGCCAAGCATATGTGCCCCGACACCAGGCATACAGCTGTACAGATTGAAAGGTCTCGGGGCGTTAAAATAAGCACGCCTGGGCTCCAGTGCCAATTCAAACCACGGGAAGAAAAAGACATCGTTCATCACGCCAAGCCCAAACGGGCATCGGCCACAGCACCCCTTCCAGTACGGGCGGACAGGGGTAACTCGGGAGCAGAAGGGGGCACGACCACAGGGGCAGCACCAGGTAGGGGCGCCACACAGTGAAACCTCGACTTCAGGGCAGACCATTCGGGCAAACACAAGACGCGCAACACCGGAGCAGGAAGAGGCTGCCGAGTGCACACAACACTGGAGACACCCGTTGCGGGACGGAGATGTCGTGGACCGATGTTGCAGTCACACTTGTCGCGGGGATTGGTGGTCCCTCGGCCGGCG
>JAUMHO010000004.1:992582-1008387 GCA_032360965.1 Ulva armoricana
CCGCGCGCGGTGGAGGCGTCGCGGCCGCCGCCGCCGCCGTCGGCGCCGCCGCCGGGGCAGCAGCAGCCGCCGCCGGCGTGGGGCAAGCCCCGGGATGCGGCGCCGCTCAAGCTGGGCAAGGTGTGGTATTCACCACGGGGCACCATGCATGCGCGGGGGACCGACGGCCGTGTGTACAGCGAGGAGGCGCTACAGAAGATGACCGTCGAGGAGAAGCTGAATGAGATCTTCCCGCTGCGCCACAAGTCGCCGCGGTAGGCGATGCCCCTGATTTTGCGACCTCATAACATGGACATATGGTTTTGCTTGATCATTACAGGCCGTCGGGCGCGTCTGGTATGACCCTCCGATGGGGCGGTGGGCGCCCTGGGCCTGTACTTTGCGATTATGGAAGGACTGTGTCCCGTTGTGGCCTGTGGCTGTCCGTTGCGGCTGCCAGTGGCGTCAGTTTCCGTTGTGTTGAGGCCAGTCATGCTGCCTGGGTCGGCACGGGCGCCGAGCCGGCGTGATGAACAATGCGGTGGTGACTCCCGAGCTTGCAACAAAATCCGTTCCGGAGACTTGATTTCGCGCGAAGCGTGAAATAAAATTGTGGCGGCTGTAACAGTATTGCGTACCGTTGTGCAGCTGCACGGTGCCGCCGTCGACGCCGTGCAACATCGCACAGTCCTCACCTGCCAAGGGGCCGCGGGCCCGCTGCTCTGTGTGTGATCTTTTGGATGCTCCATCACTGTGTGCTGCGCCTGGTTCCAGGGTTCCAGGGTAGTCTCTGTGCTGGTCTACCACTGGAGACCGGCTGACCCTGCGACCATGATTACCAGACCGTTACATCCGATTCCGCCACGCATCCACACACGCAACCGGGCACCTCAGGCCAGCCTCTCCCACACTAGATGACGTGTTGTTGTTGCACCCTCAGCAAGAACTACACACCCGCCGCACCATCTGCACCCTTCGCCATGCTGAGTCTATGAGCCTCATGGCACCTGCGATGGAATACAGTTGAGTTCAGACGTACAGAGGGTGTTGTGAGGTGTCATACCGCTCCAGTCTGACACTGGGCCCATGAACAAAGTGAAAAGGTACACCGATTCTTTACACGCGCTAGTTGTTACTCTGGGCTGGGGATACCTGTAAGACAGCTCGCACGCCATTCCGTGGCAGCACCACCACTCCCGCGGCCGTCACCTACTCAACGGGGGGGTCTCTACTGATGTCCCGGCCGGACATTTCACTCCGAGCGCGCACACCTCCACTTGCTGACAGCGCAGCCGCCCCGCGCATGCTCACACCCTCTCAGAAGCAACCCAAATACTGTCATGGCAACCTCTGAGCAAGACGCCGCCACACGCGCAGCCACGTAGCTGCGGCATCGGCCCGGGTGTGTGGGTCATCGGCCGCCGACGACTCACACACCATGCTGCGGCGATGCCGTGGACGACTTTCAAGTCCACCGTGGACGATGCTCAGACCCTGACGCTGATGTTGGGGAGGAGCCGCCGGCACCGAGGGGTGCGGCCACGCCGACGGCTGTGCTGCTGCCGCAGATGCCGGTGCGGCGCCCCGGCGATACCGGCGTCACCAGACGAGCGGAAGCAGAGCCCTGCGCCGGGCTGGGTAGTCCGGGAACGTGCGGCGGTACCACCGCTGTGTCTCTGCGGCTCCCATGACCAGGTTCACGACCTGCATGCATGCACGTGTCCATGCATGCATGCCTGAGCTGCAGCGCGCCGGGCGAGGCGCCGGCACGGGCCTCGCGCAGTGGCGCAGGGGCGCGCGCCGCCCCCCCAACCCCGTGCATGCGCTCGCGGCCCTTGCCGACATGCGCGCCGTGTGACGTACGCGTGTGCACATGTGACCGTCGCGCGCCGGCACACGGCAACAGTGCAGTGACAAGGGCAGCACTCCGCCGGTCATGGAGGCGCTTCGCTGCATCACCTGTTGCACGGTCACCCATGTCGAGGCACAGCATGGTGCCTACGTGTACGCCGCACTGTCTCACCATTGCAATCTGACGGGCGTGTCCCGCACACCCGGCTGCTTGGCAGCGACCACAACCATACAACCGGGGCCGTTCCACCGTGGTGTGCGCAACTGCGGGGCACCGGCAGGGCCGCGAGGGGAACTCGCAGGCGGGCGCACCACCCATGCAAGTACCAGCGCTGCGAGAGGGGTGCCGTGGAGGGCGATGCAGAAGCCGCAGTAGATGACGATCTCGCCGAGGTAGTGGGGGCATGACACCCACTCAAACGCGCCCCCCCGCGGAGCGCGGTACTGCTGCGCTACGGGCGCCGCCGCCGCGGCAGGCGGCGCGGGCTCCGCTGGGCTCTCGTGCTGTGCTGCGCTGCGGCGGCGCAGCGCGGCTGCTGCGGCCGTGGCGGACGTGCGGCTGTCGCTGGGTGCAGGCGGGGCATGCGTTGGTGGTGGGGGGCTGGGGGAGAGGGAGGCGAGGAGGAGGTGGGAGTGGGCCTGTAGGAGCTGGCCGAGCAGGGCGACGATGCAGCCCTGCATGCGGCGGGGGTGAGGGTGTGCGTGTGAGGGTGTACGTGTGAGGGTGTGCGTGTGAGGGTGTGTGTGTGAGGGTGTGCGTGTGAGGGTGTGCGTGTGAGGGTGTGCAAGCATGGTCACATGCCTCGTGTTGTGGGTGGTGAGGGGAAGGGTCTGGGGGAAGTACCATAGCAACCCGGGGACGTAGTGACAGAGGACAAGAAGAAGAGGTGAGGAGGAAGAGGGGGTGGAGAAGACGACGTCCTGTGGCTGTTGAAGGGGGGGGTGGATGGTGTTATCAAGCGAAGAGGGGCGGGGGTTGGAGGAGAGGTCAGGCATGTAGAGAGATCCGAGGGGCACATCCATGTGCTTCATGAACAGGTACCAACATGGCAGATGAACAGGTGGGAACAGGGGCATGTCAGTGGGATGACGTGTGCGCATCAGCAGCATAGGGCTCTGCCTCCTGGCTGATGGCAGGGCCGTGAAGTTTGCGTCTTCAGGGGTAGGCCAACCGAATCCTCCCCTCACAGACCCCAGCGAGGAGGAGGATTGTGTGCTGGCGGGTCATGTCAGGTGGCAGCAATGATTAACGCTTGAGTGACTCATCAGTGATGGAGGCCACAGCAATCATAGCAGTGTTTATAAACTTTCATGTAGTGGCTTGATTCTATCTCCTGTCACATTAGTCCGTCGCAAGCTTGCGCGGCAAGCCCATGGCAACTTGCCACGCAAGTTTGAGCCGGTGACACTGTGCTGCACGGCTGTGACTGATGCATCTGGCCACTTGATGTTTGAAGATACGCTTTATCCCAGCATGGCCATGGATAGTGCCTGTTGTGTGGAGCAAGCCGGCTCGTTCTTCAAGATACAGCACAATCTGGCGGCATTGCGATTGGTGATGCTGGGGCGATCACCAAAGACAGGCCCGCACAGTGGCATGCCGCCGCGCCGATGCATGCATGGGGTGTCTGCCTCCCGCACTGGTCCTTCCCAAAGGCGTGGCTCTCTGGTGGTGCACCCTGCCCCCCTGCCTACTCTCCGCCCTCAATCGTACAAACGTTTCATGCATGTGGTTGCCCCGTCCGCGGTGTCCGCCCCTACCCGCAGGGTTGCTGTCGCCGATGCCCGTCTGGGTTTGACGTGATTCTCCATCTAGTTTCTTCACCAAGCGGAGTGCTAAGCGGCGTGGCTGCAGCACGCATGGCAGGCATGCATGGGGTGCACACAGCAGCCACACAGCAGCCGGTGCAGGGGGGAAGGGCTGCAGTGGTGTCCGAGAGTGCGCCCTGCTGCGGCCGGCCTTCTGCAGCAGCTCCACGCTGCCTGCTTGCCAGCACATGCATGGTCACAGCCCCGCACGCGGTGGAGCGCACCGTCAGCAGCAGCCCGTCCCCAGCCAGAGCGGCGGCCGCCCCCTTAGCCACCCCCGCCGCGACTTGCGCAAACAGCGGCGCTCCGCCCCAGCCGGCGCCGCCGTCAGCGGCCGCTGCGGTGCTGGGGTCAGGTGGGTAGGGGTGAGCGGTGGCTAGAGGTGCGCTGCCGGGGGCAAGCAGCATCAGTGAGGAGCGGAGGAGCTGCGGCGGCAGGAACGAGAGGGACAGCACGGCGTAGTATGCGAGGCCGTACACGTATGCCAGCACATGCATGCGCGCGCCGGGGGGATACCTGCATGCATGCCGCCATGCGGAGAGGAGCCACTGGCTGCAGGGGTGACCACAGGCACCGAACATGCTGGCCTATCTGGCGGTTCTGGTGAAGGAAGCACGCTGGGCACGCTGCGCGGCGCGCCGTACGGCGTGCTGCCCTGGCTAGGTTGGGCTGGTGCACGGAGCGCACAGCGCCGGGCTGTGATCATCGTGCTGTGATGTGCTGTGCTGTGATCATCGTGCTGTGCTGTGCTGTGCCGGTTTCGTGTGCTGCGGGTGTGCCCAGGTGTGGGAGGCAGCCAGAGGGGCACACAGGGAAGGCCGGGGCTGGCGCGGCACGGGGCTGCCATGCCGTGTTCTGGGGTTGGGGTAATTTTCCAGGGTCTTGTGCCACAAAATAGACCTGACAAATAAATATTTCTCCATCAAAATGCCACGATTACCCACGTGGCCATGCAACGCTGACAGCAGGAATGCCAGGTCTTGTAGAGAGCCGCATGTGTGAGGCTGCATCAGGCGTGGCCATGCATGGGGCAAGACGTCAGCATGTCACTGCCGGTGTGAGAAGCCGCTGTGGTGGTCCGCATCGGTGCCTGACAAACTGCACCGGGATTGTTGGAGTTGTGCATCTCCTTATGGATACGGCTACGTAATCATACGTACATACCAAGCTCCAGGAAGACAACTGTGGTATGCGTTGTATGCTTGCATGGACAGCCGTGACATGTTGCACATGATACTGCCCAGCACAGCAGACAACAGGCATCCTGATAATCAGTACGTGTAGTCCCGTGGCCTGCGCATGGCCGCTTACGGCATCGCACAGCAGGAAACAGGCTGAGGCAGGCGGGGGCAGCAGGCATGAGTATGGTGATGAGCTTGCCTCATGACGAGGACCGTCTCCGCCAGGCGCCTCACGAGGTGCATGAGTAGTACCGTAGATACCACAGCCGCGCCAGAGAGCTCCAGGCTTAGTTCTGTACTGTCTGACGTCAAGGACGGGTTGGCGATTGCTGCGGTCAGCACCACGGTCAGCACTGCCACGTTCGCCAGCACCCCGACCAGGTAGAAATGCCAGAACCATACGTGAGGCACGGAAGCATCCTACATTCAGGGGATCATGTACACAACTTGTGATGTGTGACGGTGTAAGAATGCCAACTGTAGGCCGTGCATGGTTGCGTTCTTCCAAGGATCGTGAGAGAGGCCCGGGACGAACGAGGGGTCCCGCGTGGCGTTCAAATGTGATCTGCAGGATATACGCACCTGCATCCAGCCTAGAGCTGCTGGTTTACTGTCCCAGGTCTTGCCTCTGGCTGCGGAGAGGCGGACTGCGGCCTTGAAGACGACCGGCACAGGCGCGTCCGCGGCTGTCACTGCCGCGGCAAACGTGCACAAGATCCAGAAAGCCCACAGCAGGTATTGAAGAGCATCTGTTATGCTGGACACGGTAATGCTGGGCGCCATCATGATTGTGCCTGTGTTGACATATGGTGACAATGACCGTGCGTGCTATAGCGCGCGTTGCTTACCCACGCGAGGCGCACATTCAAGTCTTGCAGCAGCGTCGAACTATAATTTGCGAGCTCTCGCCTCTGTTGAGTAGACCGCCTGCGTTCTGGGCCGCAGCAACGACGGTGCGTACAAGCCACGGGAGTACTGGGTGTCTACAGGTAGAGCCCTGGCGCGCAATACCACGGACGAGACCAAGCGGAATACCACGAACTAGACCATCGCCAGCAGCGCAATGCCAGGACACAAGTCAGACGGGGGCTTTACCAGTCACTGGAAACTTAATTTCCTGCCTTGTCATGGAGGTGTCCATGTTGGTCTGAACATCACCGGCGTTGCGCAGCTGCAGGGAGACCCGGGACAGAATCTAACACCCGCAACCACATGAGCACCCCGTTGACTGTGTTCACGCTCATGGCCTGCAGTGCTTAGGTTCAGTCTCTTGCAGAAGTGTTCATTTCAACATGAGCAACTGCGCCAAGTCCAGGTCGTCGTCTGGCACAGGACGGCATGGCTTCGCGTCACGACCGGCCTGCACGCCATGTGCGAACGCCAGAAGGCCAGCTTGTCAAGTGCGAATCATTCGTTAACTATTGCCCCTTCTGTATCACGTACACATTCGCCACCAGCCTGCACGCGCTGCTGAGACGTGTCACGTACGGATCCGGATCCACTGATCAGACGATCGGGCGCTCCAGCCCTCCTCACCACCTGCACCCACCGCGCACTCCAACTGCCAGCTGCATACCGTGAAATTGATGTATACAGCTGCGTCTGCCAGGAAGACAGCCAAGGGTCGACGCTCGCGGCGGCCTTCTCTTGCATCTATCACACCTTTCGCACCACATGCTGCCGCCTAGCGCGCACACTGCGCCTTGCCACAAACACGATACCAGCATGTTTCTCTAATTACGACATCCTGGTGCTACTGCTTGCCCCAGCCCGGTATTAGTGGCGCAGGACTGCTGCTCTCGCACCGGTCTGCCTCCGGATCCGCTGGGACATCCGCACATACCCCGCCAACGCGCCGCAAACGCCAAGCTACTCCATTTTCTACAACACTATGACGCTATGGCACGTTTAACTGCACATTCAGTCATCTGTCCTACTCACTCGTTGTCTAAGTTGGCCAGAGCCAACAGGCAGTGCTTCAATCCCGCCCCAACCGCCCGGCCGCCCAGCGGCCCCCCCCCCCCCCCCCCCCTGCTTTGAATCTCAGCAATCACATTTTTGCGGCTTAGACCAGCATGGCATCCACACCCGGCACCCATCTGCACCACGAGCAGCGCCGCAACACCCTGCGCAGCGCATGCATGCATTCCATGCATTATGCGATGCGTCCAATCGACACCCTCCGCCTCGGACCTCTTCCACACCGCTCCGCGCTGGCGCCGCACCCCACCGTTGCATCACGACGCCCCCTGTAGCCCCGCGCCCGGCCTCCGCAGCCGCTCCGCCCGTCTGCAGGCGCTGCCGAGGTCGTACGAGGAGGCGATAGCGGCAGCTCAGCAGGCGACGAAGGCAGCGATCGACGACGGCGTGCGGCTGCTGGAGATCGAGTTTCCCACCGCCGGCCTCGACTCGGTGGCCGGGGACGCTGAGGGTCAGAACGAGATGACGTACAGCCTCGAGTTCCTGCGCCGCTTCCTCGTGCTCTTCCAGCTGCAGGACTCCGCCGGCACCACCCGCGTCTTCTTCCCGGACAAACAGGCGCGCCCCACCTCGTAATGCATACCTGGCATGCGTGCAGCGCCGTCCTCACGCCACCACGCGGGGTCGCCCGTGCCGAGGCCGGGTGTGTGCGTACGTTCCCTACAGCTGGCATGTTTTGGCACGTCACACAATGCAGCACTCTTTGGGGTGCATCCGAGTGGATTCGGAAGCTTCTGGAGGCGCCCGCAGGCCGCTCCTCGGCTCGCACCCCGGTTCTGCTGGAGCGATCGTCATGCATGCATGCATACCACCGGCCAGCAGCGCAGCCCGGCGCTGCACCCGCACGCTGCTCCGCCGCTCCTGCACGCACCTCGCACCTGCATGCATGCTGCTGCCAGTGGTCAGGCACACCAGTGCACAAGAACCCTCGAAGGTGCAGTCTCCGTCCGTTAATTCCGTTGTCGGCTCGATGCAGTCGTTCAACACGTGCCCGCTCAGTTCCCAGCCTGGATTCTTACAAACCAAAGCGACCGAATCAACGACAGGCGACTGCACATCAGTGCAGAAGAAACTCACCTGCATGGCGTGCATGGATGGCATGCATGCGCCCTGCCTGCAACTGTTGCCCCTCTGCATCTCCCGCTGAGGGGCTTCGGAAGCAGGCCCTTGCATTACGATCGCCGACTCCGCGCCACGCACCTCAAGCGACCGGTCTTCTGCTTGCCCGTGTCCGCCGAGCGCCAGTCCGTGCCGACACCCCGATCACAGTGCACGCCGGTCACAGCACACGCCGGTCACAGCACACGCCGATCACAGCACACGCCGGTCACAGCACACGCCGGTCACAGCACACGCCGGTCACAGCACACGCCGGTCACAGCACACGCCGGTCACAGCACACGCCGATCACAGCACACGCCGATCACAGCACACGCCGGTCACACCACACGCCAGTCACAGCACACGCCGGTTACAGCACACGCCAGTTCCGCCGCGCCATGTGGCGCCACCTCTCACCTGTTCTTGCCTTGACCGAGTGCATACACACATGTTTACGTTGCTGCACTCACGCAGACGTTGGCAGGACCACCGGCTACCGGCACCGACCGAGGCCTCACTGCTGCACACTGTTACCACCCGTGGCCACAGCCAAGGGGCCCAACCACACGTGCCACATCTCCCCAAGGCAAACGGCGCGCGACCAAACATACCACCTGGTGGTGAGTGAGCATGTGCGTGACGAGGGCGTGGTGAGCAGCGGCGCGCGGTTGCAGGAGATGCGGGTGGCACAGCAGGGCCTCACGGAGGACCCCAACTCAGGCCGCGTCGGCATGGACGCCATCTTTGGGAGCACCGCCTTCCAGCTGGACTACCTCACCGAACCTACCGGCCTGCTGGACCTCGGCATCGACCTCAAGAAGGTGCAGACCGCCGACCGCATCCTCCCCTCCGACACCGCCTTTGTCGTAGCGTACCCCCACTTCAACGTCAACGGTCCGCCACCCCCCCCATCGCCTGTGACGTATGCGCGTGGGTGCATGCAGCTCATGCATTGAGTGCCATTGTGCGCTCCCGCAGCCACGGCGCGAGCCCGCTGCCCCCACCGGCAAGCGGCCCACCGGACGTCTGCAGTCCTGCATCACTCGTACCTGCGGCTGTAACTGTGGTTGTGCCTGTGCTCACTTACCTGCCGCCGTGGCCGCGAGGTGCTGGCCATCTCGCATCGAGGCTGTCCCGTGGGACGGCTCAGCGGGTGTTTGCAGTCACCCCACCCCCTGCGCCTGAATGCAGAGATGATCGAGGTCGCGGCTCTGTGGAACGCCGCGATCGTCGGCACGGACCGCCCGGTCATCATCTTCAACGGCGAGCTGGACCGCCTCCGGACGAACTACTACCCGCCCTTCATTTACCCCAAGCTGTCCAAGGTCGGCAAGGAGTTTGTGCCGCAGGTGGAGGCTGCGCTGTACCTGCACAACTTCAAGGGCTCCCGGCCGGCGTCGCTGTTCCGCACGTACCCCGGCCCGTGGCAGCTGTGGCTGAAGGGCGCCGAGGCCGGCGCGGAGCAGCTCATCCAGGAGTTTGATGAGCGGCCATCGCTGAGAGACATCTCCCTCAACATTCTGCCGCAGTTCCGGTGATGGTGCACCCTGGCCGCGCGAGCGGCACGTGCACGAGAGCACTCGCGCCGGCGGGGCAGAATGCTCCAACTAGGGCCAACAGACCGATTTCCTGTAGTGCTGCCCTCTGGGGCTGCATCTGTCCATGAGGAGAGGCGCAGCCCACTGCAGCAGCGCCGCCTGCAAGGGTGCAAGGGCGGCCCAGGGGCATCGACTCGGCGCTAGAACGGATGCACACCAGTCGCGTGGGCGGATCGTGGAAGTCGTGCGCAGCTGACACTGCGGCGCCCCGAGCACCGACCAGCCGCACAACTTGATAGTGGTAGGTCTCAGCATGTACTGAGCTAGCATGTGCTGAGCAAAGACACCGTGTCCACCTGTCTGCCCGTCCGCCCTCGCGCACACGGTCAACGCAGCTCGCCCTCACGTCGTGCGTTTGCGTCCGCGAGCACCGCTGCAGCCACCGCAGTGGCTTCCAGGGCACGGTGGGGTGGCTGCTGACCGTGTACGATGGGGTGACTGCTGACCGTGTACGATGGGGTGGCTGCTGACCGTGTACGACGGGTTGGCCACTGCCCTCGCTGTGGCTTTCAGGTAAGCGGCGCGGACATGGGTAGCATGCCGTCGTGGCAGAAGTCTGCCACGACTTCCAGGCGGCTCGACTGCATGGGTAGCCAGTGGTGTAGATGTTGTTTCCACCTGTACATTGTTGGTCCATTCTACACGCGAGCTGCCCTTGTCGTGAGATACCGCCTTCACTGCTGTGACGCCATCGAAACAGCCGCTTTTGCTGGCTGGCATGCTGGGAAGTACCAGGTGGTGAGATCACAGCATACATGAGAACGGACACGTTTTTTGTTTCTCTATGGCTTGCCATGTGCATGGCAGCTGCCTGTGTAGTCAGATCAGGTGTGAGTGGCCACTTGAGCTGGCACCATCCTGCCAGTGTCCTGGCAGGGGCAATGTCTCTGTGGGCAGTCCATTATGACAAAACTAGTGCGGTGCATGTCGCCCACTGTCTGGCTGCCTCGCCATGCATGCTCACATCACTGCAACCAGCACTGCCATCAATTCGTGGGCAGGTAGCGCACAACAACACACAGGCACAGGCAGCGTCACATGGCTTCATGCAAAGTTTTGACCTGGTTCACGGTGCGGTAGCAGTAGCCAGGCCTACTGTGCAGCTCCCAAGCCGGGGGGACAGTGTTCACACAACTGGGACTGCGAGCTGCACGGTGAGCACCGCGAGTTACTCAGGCACAGCCACCGCCCACCACGCAGCTACCAACGTCCTTGTCTACACCTACCAGGACCCTCCGGCACGCCATGCATGCGGTTCACCTCTTCAATGGCAGTCACATGGTGGCGTCCACATTTGGCCACAGGCTACCAATCCGCCAGAGTGTCCCCACACCCAGGCAGCCATGACAGCACCACTGCTCTATCTACCAGGCTTGTCTCTGTCCAATTCAAACCAAAAAAATAATATTAACACACGATGCTTTGCATCTGGGGGTTGAGTTGGTGGAATCTGTGGCAGCCCTCCAAATGACACACAGCACAGCTCCATAGCACATAGCCCTGCCCTCACCACTGCTGGCCACCCCCCCCTGCTGCCAGGTACCCAGCCTCGCGGCGCATAGACCAATCACGATTGGAGAATCGAAGAAAAGTCGCAGCACAACATCCAGCGCGGCACGCAGCGCCCGGTCCCTCACTGCCGTCAGCGCCGCTGCTCGCCACGCTGTGAAGAATCATGGTATATACCATGATTCTTCACACACGCGCCCACGACCCGTCTCGGGCGGTAGTGGTGGTTCTCCGGGGCCCCGCCCCATGAATTCAACCTGACAGAACGACAAATCAAAACCTTGATCAGTGTATCAAGTCGGCATGACTGCCCAACACTGCGACACAGCTGTCTCGGCGATGTACCCGAGGCACCGTGCACACCAGTCCCCGCAGTATCGAGGCGACACGCTGCAAACAAGCTACAACACAAACTAGATCCCTCAGAAACACGTGTGGCCTTGCTCTGGCCCCGCGCAAGCACTGCACAGCCCACCCGCCATACGGAGAGGCTGACAGCGTGTGAAGCATCATCGCGGGGCCTGTGGAGCCGCTCTGCCCACTGTGCCCGCCGTGCATGTCGTGTTGGTCGCCGGGAAAGTGGGTTTGCGGCTGCATGCTGCCGTGCCGCCAGGCATGCTGCCATGCAATGGGTTCAGGCCGCATGCTGCCCCGCCATCAGCGCCCACCTGGGCGGCTGCAGACGGCAGGAGACGCGTCCGCCGGGTGCTCCTCTGCAGCGTGCCGCAGCCGGCATGGCAGCTACGCGGCCGTATGGCGGTGCGCCTTGACAGGCAGCGTCTGCGTCGGCCCACTGCCAGTGGCAGCCCCGGATGTGGCCTGGTCACCAGAGGCGTCAGTCCTGCTTACCAGTGTCTTGCTCATCAGGAGTCATCTCCATCATCGCAGTCAGGAACTCGTTGTAGAAGTATCGGCCAGTTGGCAAGACCTGGACGACGACCGCCTCGTACGTGATACCTCGCTGGACTGTTTGCCACGGTCACAGTGGAACGGCACGAGCGGCGCTCACAAGCAGTGGCCAAAGCAGGCATGTCTGGTGCTGTTGTTGCCGGAGATTTAAATGTAAATGTGACGGGTGCTGTTCTGCCGGGAATGGACCAGCTGTGAAAAGTAGGCGGGGCAGCACCTGCACCTTGCAGTGTTCTCGTACATAACGCCCCTTTTGCAGTTTGTACTGAAGTATTAGTGACGTTACTATGTACTCCTTCCCCTCGATCTGCAGCCGAGGTTGCCGTGTCAGCCAGCTTGAGGATGCGGTGCACTCGCAAGCTGCAGATGCCCATCTGTCCCTGTCTAGCTCAGACCTGAGGACGATGTCATGGTGTAGGGCAGTCACGCACCGACAGCTGATCTCCATTGTGGGTCTTGGGAGGTAATGCATGTATACCTAAGCTTTGAGGAGGTGGAGTAACTTCCTCTACCTCAAACATGCCAGGCTTGCTGGCCTTTCCGGGCCTACGACGCCGCCTCCCGGGGCCATCTGATCCATTTCCTGATGTTGCATGTGCTGTTGGTGTGCACCGCGAAGATCGCCCGTCTCGTCTCGCAAGTGCATTGGGACAGCTGCCTGCACTCCGGAAGACGGGATGTCTCAGACATGGCTTCCGCGTAGTACGCAGATTCAGATTCAGAAAACAAACACTTGCTGTACACGAATGTAGATCCCGGCTGCGTCTCTGTTGCAGCCACGAGCTGGAAGAGCCAAGTATGGCAAGCTGTGCCAGACGAATGTGGCGCTCAGTACAGTACGGACATCACACTGTGGCAGCATACATAATTAAATTTGCGTATGCTAGCGGTCGTCGCACCTTGTCCCCTGTCGGCGCCTAATCGCAAGCGGTCTGGTGTGGACCATGGCGTAGTGCCACACTGAGACGCTGTATGTAACGCAGGACTCAGGGCCATTGGGTGGACTTCAACTGCAATATGCTTGAGAGGTACTCTGTCCCACGGCGCTGCCTATGAGCCAGGTGAACCACGGTTTGTGGAGCTTCTGCGATGTGCTTCAAGATCGTGCCACGATCGCAGGTTTTGGTGTATCTCCACTTCGCTCAAACGCTTTACAACATTCGTTGCAACTCGCCTGTGGCTTCGAGTGTGCCACTAACTGTGATTGCGTGTTGGAGCTGGTCTCCAGTCCATGTACCTGAGTGTACATGCAGTCTGGATGGCTTCAGGTGCATGTAGGTACACGTGTTCCCGCGTCTGGACTCACCTGATAACGGGTGCGGCTGGAATATGGCGCAACTGGGTTTGCCTTCTGCATGTGCACTGCATTCAGCATATAATCATGAACAGCATGTGCGCCGATCACATCTCGCAACTGCCTCTGCACAACTGAATTATTGTCGCCGTCGCACGTAGGAAGTCGCGTATCCTACTCGACACCTCAACTCACCACACAACCAGCTATAGAGTAGTTGATTTGTATTCGGCTTGTCTGTGGCACCATACGTGGCTCAGTTTCCAGGATGCAGCCCACTACCCTTCAAATAACTGTCTTCATGGCCCTCGGCTTTGCGCTGATTGTCCTCTTCGCAGTAACCGACATTCGACTGAGATCTAGTACCTCTGTATCTGTCAGTGGGCCTCAGACCGTCGTGACCAGGTCGCGCACAGTGACACAAGTCAGTCAGCTCTCCGCCACATTAAACGATCACCAAGACATCCTGCGAGGGAGCAATTACGGTACAGATTTAAGTGATGGTGAACCGATTTCGGAAGTCCCACGTGTTTCAGTGCGTGTGTACGTCGAAGCGCTGTGCCCCGATTCAGCACGGTTCGTAGTGTACGATCTTGCGGGCGACCGATTCCCGAGCAGTCTATGGGACATCATCGACGTCAATTACATTTTTTGGGTGCGATCCGCTCTTCATATCGCCGGCGGGCCGTAGTTCCGCCTAGGCGTGATCCTTAATCATTCGCGGTGTGCCCAGCCAATTCTTGCAACTGTCACAGCCACACGTTCCCGAAAGGAAGTGCATATGTAGGGCAATGTACGTGTCTCAGAAGATGGCGCGGTGCATTGTCAACACGGCGAAGCGGAGTGCGAGGTTAACACCCTCCTGCAATGCGCACTCTCGATCGCAGCGTTTACGCCAGCACCAGCCAATGTACCACCAGGGCAACCTCCTCTATCGCAATCGTTGCTGGACTGCTTCTTTTCGCAAGAGCTGAGCTTGCACGGCCGCTACCCCGAAGTGAAAGCGGCAGCAAGCTCGTGTATCGCGGCAGCGGGTGCGCCACCATCAACTCCAGTTTACTCCACGAGCTTGAGGCATTGTGCCGATGCAAGCATCTGTCGCGTAATCAATCGTCAAACTGCGCCAAATGCTGGCTCCTTTGACACATGGTTTGTCATTTTATGCAATCAAGCACTGACCACGGCACGGTTATCATGCATAGACAGGCTTACGCGCACAGCCTCGTCTGAGTCATCACACCACCCGGTTCCGGCCGCATTCAGATCTGGCACGTGTATCCTTCACAGATGATCCTTTGAGCCAGGTCTGTGTGTATGTATGGCAGTGCTGCCCAGGAAGGCGTGCAGGGGCCCTACATATGGTGCAGACGCCTCCCTGAAACCTCAGCATCTGTGCCAATGTGCTTACCAACACATGCATTTGGAAGCATATAGATGCTTGCATAGCAAGCTGTGTAGCAACTGCAGTGGTGCTCTCTGTGCTGCAATGACACAGATGTAGCTCATTTGTTTGCTCGATGTTTGTTTGCTCGATGCTCCGGTGGACTGAATCGGAAGATTCATCTGGGCATTCGAGGGTCTGCAGACTGCTTGCGGCAGTTGATCACAGTACCACCGTGGACTCCCTGTACTGTGGCTCCCTGTCATGCCTGTCATGGCGGCATGGCCAACCGCAAGACAACCCCATGAAGGCGACTGACGCCACCACCAGGCCACTAGCATCCGCACATTACAGCATGAACAGCTTCAACCAGTCTCACACGCCTTGGCCTTGTCTGGCCCTCGCCCCTCTCACTGTGTCCCCAAGCTGGTACATCCTGTAGGATGCTGTTGGATATGCACCTCGGTCTAGCATACACACAACCTCGAACACACCCTTCTGGGCCCTTCTGGGTCCTTCACATGGCTCCACACTGTGGAGCGTCAGCAGCAGGCAGCATGCACAGTTCACCATCCGCCCTCTGTACACCTACTCTGCACCTACTGCGCCACCTCTGCCTACTGTGCACAACCCCTCCTGTCCTCGTCACCCCCACGGCTCCCAACCACCCACTGGCAGCTGAGCCAACAGTGCAGGCCATAGGCAGAGCTTGCCCGCCTTGTGTGCAGGTGCCTCTCACGTGGCCCACCCGCACATCCACTGCCGATTATTGCACCCGCCTCTGTGTGCCCCGGTGTGGCTGACCGACATTGCCACACATGGCCACCACCCCGACATTGCCGACATGGCCACCACCCCTCCTCACTGTGGACTGCGCCCCCAGAACCCTCACCTTCTTCAGCTGTACACGCTCCACCCCCTGTGCACAGCAGCGCCGGCACAATGCGCACGCATCACGCCGGCCCAACACACGCATCACGCCCGCTGCCGCCAACATGCGCACGTATCACGGCGGCCCAACATGCGCACGCATCACGCCGGCCCAACATGCGCATCACGCCCGCTGCCGCCAACATGCGCACGTATCACGGCGGCCCAACATGCGCACGCATCACGCCGGCTGCCGCCAACACACGGTCCAGTGGTCGGAGGACGATATAAAAGCTGACCCCTTCTTCGGAAGGTCTTGGGTTTGATTCCGCGTGCCCCCCTG
>JAUMHO010000004.1:1008487-1019980 GCA_032360965.1 Ulva armoricana
CCGGTGCCCTGGGCCGTCACCCCCCTAGTGCTGTGAAGCATCATTGCCTACGCCTGGTTGCTGCGTTCCTCCTGGGTTTGTCCTGTGTAGTGTGCACTCGAGAGCCTCTTCCTGCTCCTGTTCTGCGCGGCTTGTGTGTACCTGTCTGGTCTGCCCTGAAATCATGGCTCTGCTTTGTGGCGCACCCGCTTGTTGCTGCCCCTGTGGTTGTACCCCCCCCTGCGCCCGTCTTGCACCTGTGCGCCCCTACCAGTAGGGGCGCTGCGGCCGATGCCCGTTTGGGTTTGGCGGGGGTTTTTTGGTTGGTTTGTTTGTTTGCGATCTGGGTTGGGCGGCCGTGCGGCTGTCAGATGCGGCACACGCGGAGCCATACACCAGCAGAAGCCAGCCTGACGCATGCAGCGGGTTGTCGAGGTCTCAGCATGCGAGAACACCGGCATCCACCGGTGCGACATGTGCAGCCGCAGCCAGTGTGCACCCGTGAAGTCAACGCGGCGGAACGCCGGTCACTGAGCGGCGCTCACTCCCGACCTGCTGCGGGTGTCCAGGTGCCACACTGCTCTGTGGAAGAGAGTTTGAGCCATTGTGATGAGCTGCGTCTGATGGCAGGGTGAGCTGCAAGTCCATGTCCTGCCTTGTTACCGGGGACCAGCATACCATGCTTTCCGTCCCAGTACACCAGTGCACGCCGACGCTGGGTGTCTCATAATGTTTGTGGCACACACTGTTGGCAGCCGGATGCCATCGTGCATGGGCCGGCACTGAAACTGATATGGAATGCAGGTCAGTCCTGACTTGGTGAGGGTGCCGTGAGGTGTCACGCTGTTGAAGTGTGACATTGGGCCCATGAATAAGTACAAGGTACACAGATGCTGTATATGCGAAAGTCCGAGGTAGGTACTTTGGACTGGGTATACCTGTAACAGTTTGTCAGACGTTCCATTTCAGAGACACGCTAGGTGCAGATGCACGTGCTCATCACCGCAAGCCGTGAAACGCTATTACTTGAATCACGATAAGAACGAGAGTACACTGTGCTCATGCTCAGCCACTCCCACACACCCAATGCATGCAGACTCCTGCCAGCTCTACCCGGTTGCCATCGCACGTGAGATCATCCTCCACCTGAGCGAGGCCTGCGGAAGTCGAGGCATGCCTGCCCCTGGAGGGTTCTCACCGGCACCGGTGGCGGATGCGGCCAGGGGCCACCGCCGCGCTGCATGCCGGCAACACGCAATGCCCCCCGCTACAGAGCGACAGCCTGGAAGAGTCGCCGCGAGGATGCGCGGCACGGCGACGTCAACGGCAGCTGCACGCCTGCTGCCAACCATTGGCATGCGCACGCACGCATGCTACCAAAAGAGCTGCGGCCATCGGGGAATCCCGGAAAGCAGCCGCTGTTTACTTGCCCGCACGTGGCGATTCACAGGGGAACACATGGGAGCACGGCCTCGGGAGCGAGGCAGGCGCCCTCTGCGCTGGCACTGTGTCGACGCCACGGGCGCCCCCCGTGACGGAGCACGGCCTCGCTCCCGGCGCAGCCACGTGGTCTTGTGTGCTCGGCTGCTGGACGGGGAATCACGGTTCACACCGGGAACGACCGGGCGTGGCACAGTGACAGTGCGCGCTCGCGCGCGGCCTGTTGCTCCGCGGCCGGCAGCGGCACGATACGGATCTCGTACATGCGGGCCCACCATTTGCCCGTGACAAAAACGCGCTGGCGCGCTGCGTCGTACGCGATGCCGTTGAGGACATCCATGCGGCGCTTCGCTGCGGCGTTGTGTGGCCGCGTGCGCTCCTCAAGGCCCTCGAGGAGGATCCAGCCGGTGACGGCCGCGTCGTCCGGGTTGATGCGCGCAATGCATGGCGTCATCCACACGTTGCCCCACACCTGTGCGCATGCAAGGCGTCATGCCGGCGATGCATGTATAGCGCAGTGAGGCCGGGAGGGGGTGCCACCTCCCGGAGGAGGCTGGAATTGACAGGATTCCGAGACATCCACGATATCGTACGTTCCGATGCTAACGTCTACGAAATATATGCCGATTTTGAATTTCAAAACACAGTTCTGACAAAAGTCCATACTAGCGTCATTGTAGCCCAAACATTGCGTGAGACACAATATAGCAACAGGACCCAGAAGCAGTTTATCAGTCACATAGCCCATGCATGGAACACTTGCACAGGACATGGGCAAAGGGAGCCGCTACAGTGCAAGCACCCGGGGGGCCGAAAGGGTCGGAACGGATTTGCATCTCTAGCGTCCAGGAGAGCTAGCAGGCTTGCATCCGAAAGTGGCAAACGAGCGCCGCGCCACGGAAGCACGCTCGCTCAACGAGGTCTGCTCACCCAGCACTGCGAGCGCCGTTTCCGAGCAAACACGAAAACGCGCCGCAGAAGTCGCGACCGGCATTGGGCGGTTGATGCAACTTTCTAGGCTTTTGCCGACAAAATGGAACCTGACGAATTAAGCGTTCTTGATCAAACTATCATGATTATCCGACACCGGCGGGCGGCGCGGAGAAGCAGCGCGCACGTTGGAGACGGTCAACCAGCGCTGGCCCAGCTGCCGTGCGGCTGACACCCCCATGCATGCTCATCACGCTCGCGCATCTGCAGCCATCGCTGCGGGCTGCATCGCCGCAGCACCACAGTCACGCGCACTCCCCCCCGCCCCCCCGTTGCTCGTCAACCCAGCCACACACCTCCCCAGGTGCGCTTGCAACCATGTGCTTCGCAAGCGGCATCGCCCGGCCTCCGGGAGCTGCCGGCGGCCACGCATGCATGCATGACCGACTGCGGCTGCCCACGCCCGGGTCTCTGTACCAGTACACACTCCCCCCGCACCATCCACCCGGGCGAAGCGACAACAAACCCTAACATGAGTTGCTCACAGGGCACCACGCATGTGGGAAGCAGCGCAGGAGGGAGGGCGGGGTCGCACCTCGCCCTCAACCATCTCGAGCTCGTTCACCCACGGCACGGCATGGCCGCGGTCGCGCACAACCGCCGACCGCCGCTGCTCGAGCGTCTCCGGATCCAGCCACACCATCGTGTCACTGCTATCCGTGACCACCACCTCCCGCCGCCTGGCGTCGTACGCCGCCCCCCAGCCGTCGCGCAGCCCTGTGTCCCGCTCGCGCACGAGCGGCCCCTCACGGCCGCCGCCGGCGCGCAACACTCGCGCCATGTCCGCCGGAAACAGGCCGGCGACGTCCGCGTCGTGGAACGTGTCGACATGCGCAAAGTCGAGCGCGCGGCCGGAGTGCCACGTCAGCTGCAGCAGGCGGTCGTCGATGCGCGTGAGGCCCTCGCCGAAGAGCGCAGGCGGCAGCAGCACGCTGCGCAGGACCTCCCCGGTGTCCACGGCGACCTGCATGCATTGTGCCGCTGGCTCCACCCTCTGGCGCGGTGGCATCAGCGGGCAGAGAGGCAGCTGGTGCTCACGGTGCGCACGATGGACGGCCACGGCACCGCAACTGAGCGGTGCGGCTACCAGCGTCTCCATCACAACCTTCGCCGCGCCGCCTACCACCATGTGTCTGGCTGGGGCTTGCCAGCCGGGCTTGGCAGCAGCTGAGGGTTTGTTCGGCAGTGAGTGGGATCTAGGGTGTGCATCAGACACGGCGCGAGTGGGGAAGAGAGGTCAGGTGGTGTGATGTGGAGGGTGTTTCAAGGTGGCGTTGGTGCCGACGTGTGGCAGGCCCCGGTCACCCTCGGACGCACGTATAGAGGGCTACAACTGCACAGAACTTCCTACGCCTGTGCACACGGGTGAGTAACAAAAACGATGCACCACCGCCATGACGGCCCTTGCGGGGGTGAACATCCGCACGGTTACACCGGTCAGCGAATTTTTTTGAGTGGCGAGTGAGGGAGGCCGCTCCGCGCGGGTGCTGCGCTCGAACAACCTGTTAGCAGCAGAGGCGGATGCAGCAGGGTCGAGGGCGGCTGCGCATTGGCTGCACCGATGACCGCCGCGACCGAGGATGCACCGGCACAGCACCGGCACAGCACAGCACCGGCACAGGGCACGGCACAGCGCCGGCACAGCACAGCACTGGCACAGCACAGGATGCACCGGCACAGCGGACGCCTTGGCGCCAGCGGAAGACGATGAACACCTCAGTGCCATTCGCCATCAGGTGTGTGAATTCGAGGCAAGCCAGGAGGTGCAGGTTCATGTGTGCTGCATACAATGCCTGAAACTCAGGCGTGACTGTGTCTGCAGCAGCTACAGTGGCACAGTCAGCACGAGGCCCAGGTCCAGCAGCGCCGCGGTGCGTTGCTGTCTTTCGATGGAAACAGGACGGGAGTCACAGCGCACGCAGCCCTATCTGCAGAAGTTGCAGCCTGCTGCGAGGACAGAGTCCTTCCGGCTCCTGCTCGTCCCCAGTGGTCCACAGCTAGTGTAAGAGAACGAGCAACGGCGGTGTGCGGACGTTGTATGATCTCCAAGTGGCAGTCACCCTGGCACCCTGGCCGCGCACCTCTCGGACTTGTGACTTGCCGTAGTTGCCCGTGCTTTCCCAAAACACATCGCGGCCCTTGGAGACGTTGAACTCCAGCCCCTGAGTGAACGCAGAAGGGTCATGCGGCAGCTCCCTCACAATCTCATAGGTGTACATCATGACCTCGCCGTTCTCGGCGGCAACCGCAGTGGTGTGGCCGGGGGCGGCTGCCGGGACCGCTGTGGAGCGGGAGGCGGGTCCGTCAGGATGCTGAGACACGTTGATCGCTGCGCCGAAAGTCCGGCGGTAGAGAAACATGGTGAATGAGAGGAAGCTGAGACCGAGCGCCAGGGCGAGGGTGGCGTATGGGATGCCTGGTTGCCTCTGCTGGGCGTGCCTGCATGGCCACAGGTGTCAGGATTACTGTGGAGATGCGCCTAGTGGTCCACCAGCGCACATGACGAGGGCTTCCTGTGATTGGGGTTGGTACACCTGGTCATGGCTGGATGTTCGACTGCTTTCTTGTGCTTTTTTGACGGCCTTGCACCTTTGCCAGCCCGCCTTCGCATTCGCTGGTCTGATTCTCGCTAAAGCTGGATGACCTCCAGGCTAGAACAGTCGATCAGGAGGTCGTGAGCCGTGTTGTCAGCATGTCCCGCGTGGTTGTGCAGACTGTGCTGTGCTCGGAGGCCGTTGGTAATGTCAGCGTGAGGCGTGCTCTCGCTGGGGTGCTGTCACGAGGACTCGCTACGCAAGACCTACTTCTTCTGGGATCCGAGGTCTTTGTTTAGCAGGTCGAGTGTTGCCGCAGCATGCTGCTGTGTCCTGAGATGAGCGGGAATGACCTGCACTGCCTCGAGAGACGCAGCAGCCTGCAAGAATCAGCCCATGACTTCCAACAGGCACATGGATCTGTATCACCCAGGTCATGTGCTACTGCGTAGCTCAATCGCACGCTGAAGAGCACACCGCAGCATCCGGTCAGATGTACAGGCTGTGGCACTGTGGATGTTCACGTCCAGGGCAGTTTGGAACAACGCAATGCTACGTCCCGAAACTGGAATGTGTTTTCAAGCGATGTACGACTTTCAGCTCTGCTTCTATCAGATGCATTCGTACCTGAGGCTGCGGAGCGGGCTGACAAAGCAGGATGATACCGGAGCCAAGAACAGGGCACGCCAGGAAAAATGAGACCTGCACCACACGCCAAGAGCATTTTATGGAAAGTCGAGGACTGTCGGCGACCTCTCTGCTTAACTTCTCACATGCTTTCATGCTCTGGGAACATCGCGGGTGTACCTTGAACGGCAGAGTCTGCTTTGTGCGGTAAAAATACGTGCTAGCTGCTGCGATACAACTTCCTGCTGCTACAAGCGTTGTCTCAAAAGGGCCAACTGGCATATTCCCCACTTCTTGGCAGCGCTCAATCAAGACGACCAGCTGCGGAACGTCCAGGTGAGGTGATCAAAGTGGTGTGGCACTTAGCGCTACCAGGCGAAACACTTCCGCACAGTGTGTTTTGGACCTCAATGGTTCTGCAAGTCCCAGGTCTGTGCAAGTTTTCATTGCGAGCAGCTCCCCATGTCTACAGGTCCGCTGCAGCACACGGCGTTCTGCATACAGAATCATGTTCCAGAAAGGAAGACTTTTGTATAGCTCAACCACATAGCTCGTAAAATGTTAATGCAATTAAATATTGTATCTCGAGCGAGTCCCCTTGCATCTAGGATCTCTCTTGACCGCACTTGTGCGCAGCGTCCCACTGAGCGTTGCAAATAGCAACACACCAGCCAAAGTCACGCTGCGATCAACACAATATTGATATATTCAAGGTGAGAAGTAAAAAACAATGGCTGATCAGGCGGCAGATGACCTCGAGAAGGTGTGTCGAGGCTGCAGGATCATCGGTACTGAACAGAAACATGCACCCAGCATGCTAACAGCGGCACTTCGCAGAACACCCGCTTAGACAAGCCTGGCCATGGGATGCTGTTGTCTGCATTCGTGGCCGCTGCTACAGTCTCTTGTCGTTGTCAGCGACAGCTGAACGTGGAGGGTGCGCGCTTGCCTGTATGCAAATGGAGGCGATCCTAGGAGTAAATGCGTGTAGGTGAAAGTATCTGCTGATGATGGCATCGAGGTGCACAAGTATAGCGCGAGCTATTCCAGGTCGACCATCAAAGCCGTGCTGGAAGGGGGAGCAAAACACATCGGCCAATCTGTCGTGGTCGGTGGTTGGGTCAAGTCCGGCCGCGAACAAGGTGGAGGAGCATTCTCTTTCATTCAGCTGAACGATGGCTCCATCTTCACTGATCTCCAGGTGTGAACAGCCTTTGGCTGCAGCACTGCATAGCATCGCAAAGCTTGCTGCGTTGGAGGGCACACAGCTCTGCCAGACGAGCAATCCATCCATCTGTCACACCCGCCGCGCGGTCAGCCCTTGCATGGCGTAGACGGCCGCTGTGGCAGGCCTGGGAGCAGCCAGCATGCTCTGGATCGTGCCTGCTCCCGCTCCCCCTGCCTGTTTCAGAGCCACAGATGCTCCAGCGTCCGTGACCTCCGCGCAACAATTGGCTGGATCTCATGTGAGGCAAAGGGCTGAAACGGCCCTTGTAGGCCCGCTCAGTCCTCCAATACAAGCACAGCAATGCGAGTGATCAACCTGTCGCGTCACATACATCTGCCCTCGTACGTGCTACCTGCCGCCGCTCCTGTTCGCTTCAAGCCCATCTCCCCTCCCCCGTCTGCATCCTGGACTCGTGTCCCAGTTCGACGTGGATCTGGTGCATGGCATTGCGGGCTGTGCCTGTGCCTGTGTCGCCTGTTGTGGGGCCACATAACGGCGATCGGCTGGTGCATCAGGGCGACACGAGTGCAGGTGTATGTTGCCAAGGAGGTGGGCCATGCGCACGGGAAGGATCTCCTCAAGACCGGCGCATCGCTGCTTGTGCGGGGCACCATCTCCGAGACCCCCGAAGGCGCGCCGCCGGCCCACCGGTGTTGCGCAATCACGGCATTCTGATTGAGTCGTTGCGGCGTCGCAGCGCACAAACCGTTCTGCCTTCATCCAGTGCCGGAGTTGAACCTAGCTGCGGGCACATGCATGAGTTTGGCCGTCCACGCCTGCGTGGATGCTCCTGGCGCCAGCAGAGTATATGGCACAACTGCATCCATCTGCTCTGACCGCACATGCATGCATGCGGCCCCTGCCTCCGTAGCTGTGGACCCCCTCCACCACCTGCGAGTCTTCTCCCTGACCACTCCCCTCCCCTGCCACGTGCACACGTGCGTCAAAACACCCCTTGCTCCTGCAGAGTGCGGCCCTGCTGTGCTGCAGCGCGCCTCCCAGCCGGAGCTGCATCTCAGCAGCCCTTGTTTTGGGAAATGCATGATGCCCGCCGTGTGGCTACAGGGGTGCAACAGGACGTCGAGGTCAAGGCGACCGAGATACTGCACTTTGGGTCGTGCGACAGCAGCACGTACCCGATGGCGAAGAAGAAGCACGGCATGGAGTTCCTGCGGGAGAAGGCGCACCTGCGGCCTCGCACCAACACGATCGGCGCCGTCGCGCGCATCCGCAACCAGCTCGCCTACGCCACCCACACCTTCTTCCAGAGCCACGGCTTCCTCTACGTGCACACCCCCATCATCACCGCCAGCGACTGCGAGGGCGCTGGTGAAATGTTCCAGGCACGCACCCGACCGACGCCGCTCCCCTGCCGCGCCCCCGCCGCCGTCCTCGGCCTTGTTCAGTTGTAGTTACAAAAGAGTACAAGGGCAAACCCACGAAGTGGACCAAGTCATGGAATCAGATAACAGCAGCACAGGTTCATCGCTAGCCACTTGCTCCCACACACAGAAGCTGCAACTGCAAAAGTTGTTCACCAAAAGTTGTTCAGTTGTTGCGTTCATCTAGCGGGGCACACCCCGGACCACATGCATCCACAGCCACCCGGACTCGATTTGTTTGAAAGGGCGTGGACTGGTTGCTGGTACTGGTGCTCGCGCTGCCGCGCAGCGTGGCGCCTCTGTGCATGCATTATGGCCCTTCTGCAGTGTGGGACACACGCCGCGGTGCCAGCGCACGCAGCACGGCGGCATGCTGCGACGGCGTGTGCTGCGTCTCGACGTCGCAGCGCATACCGCGGCCGAGCAACACCATCACCGCACGCGCATGCATGCCTGCACCGGCACGGCCGCACCATGTGCATGGTCCCCACCTGCACCACGCCTCAGATGCAGGCATATTGACAGGTTCGACCTTCCACGGCCTCTGGAGTGGGTAAATGGTTGAGTGCGACAAATGCAGTGTTCAACCGCATGCATACGCCTGGTTTCTGCATCGGTCTAGGAGTAAGCACGGCTAGTTCCGGAAGGCTGCGCTCACCGTGCAGTGCCATGGGATGGCCCAATGTGGCGGACCGCTCCATGGCCGGCTGCCAGGATCCCCGGCGGCTGGGTGTTGGTGGGGTTCCGGCATTTCACAAAGGGAAATGACACTGTTTGGGCTGATGATCAGGGCATCCCTGGACGTTTCAGATGCGTTGGACGTTCAGATGCGTTGTCAAACGTTGTCCCGGCGGCCCACTGCAGTGCGCACACATTCGCAAGCACTGTTGTAGCGCCTCGCAAGCATCTGCAGTTGCTACTCAGCAGATTGCCGACAGCGCCCTCTTGAGCATTTCCCACATGCATCATGGCCACAGAACCGCGTCTGCATCTGCTACGGCGCCGCCGGTGCAGGCACACTCCAGCGCTCACCGATCCGGGTGTTTGAGGAACAAGTGTGGAAATGCTGTGGGAGCATGACCCCGGACATGCAGGTCGGGGGGCCATACCCGGAAATGTCGGCTGTACTCCTCAGCGTTGCGCCTGCTGCTTTTGGCACGCGCTCGGCCGCTGCCGCCTTGCTCGTGGGATCGTGATTGACATGGTGCACTAACGACGCGCAGCGCATTGTTGCGCGCTCGCGATGTTTGAGTATGGTTTCGCAAAGCTGCGGTGCCCTGGGTGCTGGGGGTGGATTTGCTGGGGGATTATTTCTACAACCTCCGCGCTTTTGGGTGTCAGGGTCACTTGCCACACGCTCCCCATGGTGCCGAGTAGGTGACCACGCTGCTGGCGGAGGCCGACAAGGAGCTAGCCGTGATTGACGAGGAGGCGGGGGACGGCGGCGGCGGCGCAGCGTGGCTGCAGCATGCACAGCACGCCGCCGCCGAGGCGCAAAGCGTACAGGCAGAGGAGCTCGCGCAAGGCGACAAGATCCGCGTGCTGAAAGACCAGATGAAGGAGGTGACCGGTGAGGAGAAGGCTGCGCTCAACAAGCAGGTGCAGCTAGAGGTCAACTCTCTGAAGAAGCTCAAGCAGGCGACGGCCGATGCTCAGGAGCGGTGCGCGTCTTCTGCAAGCTTGTGCTGCACGCTGTGGTGCTGCGCCGTGACTGGCCGTGGCTACCGGGGGAGTCATGCGCATGGGGCGTCGTGTGTGTGTATGCGCAATGTGCTGTCGAGGATATCTGGAGCGGGATCCGGGAGAGCGGTTGGGGATGCCGCTTGTTGTTGCCGATAGCTGCAGACGGCAGGTGCATGTGCGTGGCTGCATCGGACTGGCCCGGAGGTGGGGGGAAACGAGGGACTTCGGGAATCGCGCCAAACCCAGCCGGGCTTAGGTCCCGGCGCCCCTGGTGGTGGGAGTGGAAGCTGCCGGAAAGGCTGGGGCAGTTTAGCGCCTGCCGCCCAGCAGGCCCGGGTCCAGGGTCGCTTGGTGCAGTGTCCGGCCCCTCTGCAGCAACGGCTGTGCCGTCAGCCGCCGTGATTGCGCCCCTGATCACGCCGGTCCCTCTGCCACCGCCACACACCGCTGCCGCTGCAACCGCGCATCGTGCAGACGGACGCAAACAGGGGTAGGCCATCTTCAGAGCGGGTGCGGTGCTGAAGACGGAGTCTCAGCCGTTCGACCTGCCAGCCGGCACCGTGCAAAGCAGGCACGTGTCTTGTGCTGCTGTGAGCATGCATGTCTGCGGTGCTCCGTGCTGCAGCTGCATGCCCCACGTCTGGGCTCGATGCATGATCAGTGCCGGGACTCACATCACTGTGTGCCACGGCCATGCCGACTGCTGGTGACACTGTCAGGCACGAGGCCCTCCTGGCTCTGGCCAGGGCGCCAGGTGTCAGGAACCTTCGCATGCATTGCATGGTGCCCTCCGCATGGACCAAGCTTTCGCTGGGTCTGCCGCTTTCCTATAGCCCGCGTCGCTAGCTCTGTCGAGAGAGACGATTGCGCACATGCCCGGGTTGGGTGAGGTGGCCTGTTTGATCATCTCGAAAGTTCGCAGACTGGAGTGTGGTTGTCGCGCTCACGAGAGCTCGACAGGCGCTGATCCGATCGCACCGGACAAGGCCCACACGGATCTCGGGGAATCCTGGAGTTTTTAAATTGTGTTTCAGAACTCTTCAAGGCATGATCGCACTAAAGGCATGCGGCCTCGGGGGCGGTGTGAATCGATTCAGTCGATCCTCACGTTACCCACACACGCCTTCGGTGTGACGAGGATTTGACACACGAACTCCGCACAGTTCCTGCGACAAGAGAACAACCCTACCGAGATGAATCTCTGCGTTGATGGGTGCCATGCATAGCCGGCCTTGCTATGAAACGGTCGAACTTCACAGGCCACGATGTACGGGCAGCAGACGTGGCAACCAACCAGGCACTGCAATGCATTACCCATGGCGCGCCGGGAGACGTCAAATGCCATTCAGCACGGCGCAGTTCGACTCACCCAGGTGCAGGCTCTGGATCACGTTGCTTTCCAGCTCCATGCGCGCCCCTGGCGAGTGCCGGGTACACGTCCTCGACCAGTGCTTGAGCAGTCTGTCATTTATTTCGCCGTATGTAGTTACATCGAAGATGTGTCTTGTTTCACATACTTCATTCCCGTGTCGTCGACCAGAGCATCACTAGTAATATTGACGTTCGTGTTGTTGGCCGCAAGCAGGTGTTATGGAGGTGTTTTGGGGTGTTGAGGTGATTTATTGGTATT
>JAUMHO010000004.1:1035469-1046663 GCA_032360965.1 Ulva armoricana
AATCACATCAACACCCCAAAACACCTCCATAACACCTGCTTGCGGCCAACAACACGAACGTCAGTATTACTAGTGAAGCCAGACCGTCGCGATATCAGCCGGTGTGCTAGTGCGACAGATGCGCAGCCTAGGCATCACTCCTGGGCACATCGTACATATGCATGACGCACATGCATATGCCAATTGTAGTTATTGATCATGAAGTGGCCACTGGCAAAGGTGTTGAACGTGGTATCTTGCAAGGAACTCAGGACGTGTAGATGAAGATGTTTCCAGTGGATGTCAGGGGTCTGTCGCTTGCTAGCCAGGCATGGATGTATCATCTGCGCTTCGCGAGGCATGTTGCAATTGAGCACTGCGCATGCAGCTGGGAATACACTGCGCATGCATGTATGGCCCTCTGCAGGCCACGCGAGCCGGACCATCACAGCTGGAATTGAGCCACATCAAAATTATGTCTCGTCTGCCAAGATGTGACGCTGCCAAACTGCTAGCGCTCCAAATGATGCGCTACAATGATGCCGGCGCGCCCAGTTGACTGCAATTGCACTCTCGTTGCGTGCATGGCTTCAGATCCGCGGATGAGGAGGACGTGCATGTGAATGGCATGTGCCACAACTGTGTTGCTGCATGCTCCCTGCACGCTGCCCAGCTCACGTTCCAGATTCATGTGCCACGGCCTGCAGCTGTCCTTTCCGCATGCAGGCGCACAGCCACGTCGACGTCCAAAGATGTCACCGGTGGCTGCGCACTGACTGGGTTATTCCCTTCTCCACTACCCACCGGTCCGTATGGCGTGGCCCTGGCGTGGACATGGTGTCAATATGCCTCGGCATGAATACTGGCGATATGGCTTGAGTGCGCTGCTGCAGCTAGTCGGGATAGCCTAATACACGTGGCCTGCTCCGTACGAAGTTTGCGAACAACGTCCTCACCTGAACCCAATTGGGCAACCTGTGGGCGCGGGCTTTGCGATTCTGCGCATAGCTCTGCTGACAAGCGACACCTTCGCTCTCAACAGCGCGGGTAGCGGGATCCACGGTACAGAAAACATCCCGAAGATAGCGGCCATCTACTTGAGCTCGTTATACCGGAAGATTTCTAACAGCAGTTCTTCGTCTTTGTATCCGTCTGCGGTACGCTTTCCCGATTCTTCCATGTCGACATGTCACGTACGGCACCTACAGAATTCGGCATGTCGCAAGCCTGACGATGCATAGCCAGACAAGACCTGACTATTTTTCCAGCGTCTTCCAAGGCATGTGTGGTCGTACATATCTCATACAGCTGCGTTGCGTACTTGACATGCCCGGACACGATGCCGCGATGCCGCGTTTCTGCCTCACCCAAGGCAATGCGTTGCGAGGTTGCGTTGGCTGTTTGTTTCTGGTGCTACTTGCGTCCGTACTGCTCTGCCCGGGCCGGCTCCGGGGCAGTTTGCTCGCTCCGCGCTGCGGCAGACACGACACAATGCTGCATGATACCTCCGCTTCTAGATCCGTCACGAACGTCCAGTCTCCAATCACCTTCTGTGAGTAATGCTGCCCCCTGGTTGTGAACATCCAAACCATGAGCGTCCACAGGCATGGAGCATCCGATATTCGTTAAGATCCAGGAGGCAGCTGAGGTGGTGGAGCTGTCACAGAAGCTGGAGCAGAAGGCCATCTCCTCCAATTCTGTGCTGCTATCTGGCGCCAACCAGTGTCACGTGCATGTCAGCTATCAGCAAGCTACAGGCGGTATTATCTTGGCATTTGTTGGTGTGCTCCCTGACTGCATTCGCCTGCTCTCCGTCTCCCACCTGATTGCTCTCCCTCCATGCATCCCTTCTGCCTTGCACCACCGGCACGATCTGCAGCACCTCGTTCTATTCGTAGGCTCAGCCACGTCATACACACTCTCAGCCAGATGGACTCGTGTACACTGGCATGTCCGTGTGCTCGTCCGCATCAGGACGGAAGCCTGTAGCCATGCCATCCTGTACAACTGCATGAACACCAATCGCAGCCCCAGTCCATTCTCCACCTGTCTCATCAAATCACCTTCACTCGTGCTGGACCGGGCTGGCAGCTGACGGCTGAGATGCATTCTGCTGGTCCACAGCACCGTGTGCTACTACCAGGCCCGCCGGTCACCACTGCCAGCCACTGGCGGGCGGGCGTGCAACCCCTCTCTATCAAAATCGTGCTTTTTCACACAGAAATGCAACGCATCAGTCAGGTTGGTTGATGTCACACGGCCCTGGAAGTCCATGGTCGACACCCAACACTGTTGCCAGCCATTGCACTGCCACGGTCAGCCCAACAAGGCTGCAGTCTGCACGAGCAGCTTGACCCCACACGAGCGCCCGCCGCACACGCGCAGCAGCCGCGGGTCGAAGCAGCACGCCTCTCACACGTGGATGCCGCTGCAGCGAACGATGCGTGGGATCAGATCACCAAGGACCGGTTCTCGGGCCGCACGGTGCCCTCCTGGGCGCCCGACCACGACATCAAGGTCCACAAGACCATGCTCGCCCAGGTCGACTCCCTCGTGGGCCCTCCGCAGGGCGGCCATGGCGATGCCGCCGCAGCCGCCGCGCGCCCGCCGCTGCTCGACGTCATCACCTACCTCTCCGGCGTGCGCCCCCTCTTCCCGCCTCGACCCTCGCATGCACCCCTCCACCTCTCCCTCCACCTCTCCCTCCACCTCACCCTCCTGCGCACCCTCATGCGTTGCGCACACCACGCTCGCCTCGCACCCGCCCCCCGGCCTTGAACGCTGATCTGCAGTTTCGCCACGCCCGTCCGCCTACCGCACGATGCACCGGTGGTGTCGCTGAACGCTCCCCGACAGCGGCGGCTGCTGCTGCATACACCGCCGCTGCGCGCCTGGCGAAGAACGCCCGAGCATTCGCCCGACTACTGCCGACGTCCCGGCCCCCTGCCCGCCCCCCCGCCCCGTCCCCCTCCCACCCTGCACACCACCTGTGCGGCACAGCCGTCGAGCCGCCCGCTGCCGCGTGCAGGGCTTCATCCCGCGGCGCATCCTCTGCACCGGCTTCTCGATCGGCGGCGGCCTCGCGTCGATCGCGGCGCTGTGGGCGGCGCTCTCTGTGCCGACGGCGGACGTGCGCTGCATCACGTTCGGCGCGCCGCGCGTCGGCAACTCCAACTTTGTGTCCGCCTTTGTCAACTCCGTAGGATGCCAGTACCGCGTCGTGTACGAAGCCGACCCGTCCCCGCACCACCCTCGGCCCGTCTTCTATACCCATGCCGGCCACCCCATCTGGGTGCATGAGGGCCGGTTCCTCTTCCAGGTGCGCTACCGCTGCCCCACGCTCCTCTGCGCGTAGAAGCGGCAGCGGATCACGTTGCCTCGGCGCTGACTTGCACGGCCAACATCCCCCGCTGCGACGCCTCCACGCATGCGCGAGGACCTGTGACTCCGTCAGTGATCCTCTCAATGGGCCGTCAGCACCCGACACACATGGCGCTCGGGCAAAGCGTCTAACTGTTCATGCGAGGGAATCACATGTAGTCACACGCCCGGTCATCGCAGGGTCACGCACCGTACATGATGCATGTGGACGATTCTGTGCATATCGACAGATGCCGGGGTAAGCTCTGATTCCAGTGATTGCCCGACGCTGATTGCATGCTGCGTGCTGGGAGACTGCACCGGCGGCATGCCCTGCGGCCCTCTGCCCTGCCTCGGAGGGGCCACCCGCAGGCTGTGCTGCGAGCACCATGCATGATCAGCGTGCATGGGCGACTGGGCTGCGTCGTGCGGGCCGTCCATGCCGCCACCGCCGCGCTGACGCACTGCTGCTGCAGGACGAGAGGTCGTTGGAGCAGCGGCAGCCGGACCACGACTTTGGCAAGTACCTGAAGTCTGTGCGGGACAAGGTGGGCGCGCCGCAGGAGAACAACGTGACCCGCATTGACACCGTCGCCGGCGCCGTGCACGACAAGGTCACGAGTGCCGCGGACACTGTCGGCGACGCCGTCGGGGGTCCGCTGCCTCCCACCCCTTCTTGCCCACCCGGTGCCTGTGTGCTGTGTCAGGTGGCTAGAACGGCCGCCCGATGATCCACTGACTGTGCGCTCACATGGGACATCACCGCCAGGCGAATGAAATGCAGAGATCGCCCGCCGCTCTGTTAGTGGGTGGTGTGCCAGCAGAGGCAGCCAGCGGCAGCGTAATCATCGGCCCCCGTGGCCACGGGCGGCGTGTGAACAGCGGTCGCAGGCGGTCGGTGCTGAGAGCGGGTGCGATGGTGCAGATGCGGTCAACGCAGTGGTGGCCATTCTGCCCAACGCGTTTGGCGCCAGCGACCGTGGCGGCCGAGGCCGGGGTTGCGACGACTTTGCCTCGCGCAAGCCGAGCGCGTCGGTGGTGGCGCTGATCCTTGAGGGCAAGATCGCGCAGGCGACGCTGCTCGCGTGGCGCGCGTACGAGGACGAGGCGGCCTTCCGGAAGCTCACCGGCCTCCACGATGCCCGGCTGCTCACGCACACGCAGCTCGACACACAGGTGCGCGCGCGCCCCCTCAGTATACGTAGGGGCCTCCCCCCTGGGGAGGTCTTCCCCTCCCACATTCAACATGCATGCACCGCCGTGGGCGCGATGCCAGTTGACACATGTGGTCCGCAGCCGCGTGGCCGCGCCGCTGCTCCGGTGAAGAGACGTCTCATGTGCACAGATGCGATTGTGTGTACGATTGCCTCCAAAACCGATGCAGTTGCCACCTGTTGGTGTCGGCCACTGGCGTGTCGTGCTGACTTTGCAGTGTCAGGTCAGGCGAGCACAGTCGACCACAGTGCAGTCTGTGAACCAACCCGCGGCACCATGCAGCCATGCCATCAGCCATTGTTGCCGTTGCACCATGCAGCCATGCCACTGTGTGCCATCAGTGGCGGCAGGTGGCAGCACCTGTCCTCTGGCAGGGTTCCCAAAGCAGGCCGGGTTTGGGCTGAATCTGCCCCTTCATACCCCTGGGAACGGGGGTCTACCCCTTCTGGGCTGCTTGCCAAGATGCAGTTCACCACAATGCAGTACACAAAAGGTCTGAGAGGTGGAGGTAGGGCCTGCCTCTGTTCAGCAGTGGGTTTGTGGCAGGGCCAGGGGCACAGGGCAGGAACTGCCAGATGCAGCAGTTGTTAGATGAATGCATGCATTAGCAAGCCAGCCAGCGCGGTGTCACACGGCGATGCACGCAGCAGCCCGGCATCGGCCGGGAACGGGTGAACGCGAAAGCGAGCACAAGTCAAAGTCCTTGTAGGATATGGCGAGTAAGTGTCACATTTACATTCTTACATTTTTTTACAAGCAGAGACAGTCGCGTGCAACGATCCGGGCACCTCGCCCAGAACCCGTCGCCCCTGAAGCCACGCAGTAGACACACTAAACGAACCGCTAGACTTGTCACAACGCCCCCAATGCGGCGGCGACAACCTCCAAACCTCCAACGCGTACAACCTCCAACTCTCGACAGAGCCCGACAGGGTGTGGCGTGGCGTGATTCCCCATGATTTTGGTATTTGTTTTGGTGTGCTGGTCACCAGAATCTTCGGCACAGCACAGCATCGTGGTGGCATGCACCATACTTGATGTGGAAGACGTAACATGCGGTGTGAGGTGGAGCATCATGATGGAGCATCATGATGGCTGCATGGCCTGGCCTCCAGGTGGTGGTGACAGCCCACCAGGCCTGAGAGCCTGGCTGCAGCTGCTAGAGAGGTTGGCTCTAGAATGTGGAGGCGGCACTGGTTGACGCGCCGGCACGCTGGTGCATCTGTACAGCTAGGGGCCTGTTTGGAGATGAATGAAAGACAGGATCCCCAGGCAGGCAGGGGGGGGCAGGCTGGGTGCCCTTGGTCCAGGCCTTTGAACGCACGAACATCTTTGTGGGAATGCATGCTGCTGTGCTTCAGTACAGGTACATCAGCTGATTCAGCTGATTCATGGCGTCACAGCAACAGCTGTGAGTCATGGCGTCACAGCAACAGCTGTGAGTCATGGCGTCACAGCAAGCATGGCCTCACAGCAAGCATGGCCGTTGTGCATGTCCCCTCATCTTCTGACCCCCTCAACTTCTGACCCCCTCAACTTCTGATCCAGATAGGTGTCCCTTGCTGGTCAGGATCATGGTCATGGTCAGAACACAGATTCTGTCATCTGCGGAACGCAGACCCAAACCCAAATCCAACGCCTTGAAGTGGCCACTGGGGCACTTCGATTGGCCAAGTGGCTGTAGGTGAGGCAGGGCGGGTAGGTAGCCTGTTCATGTGTGTGTGGTGACGGCACCAACAGGCAGCACCAATGACAAACTCAAGTGCCAGCATACGCAGACAGATCAAATTGGCAGCCTCTGTGGCAGCCTCCCAACATCTTACATGCAGTGCCAGTCCGCGAGCCCTCCTTACGTACCCCGTGTCCCCTCGAGTGTACGAGTCCACCCGAAGTTGCCAGTGTGCTTGCCACGTCATCTGCAGATGGCTGCCTTGGCAGGCCGGGGCCTCTGCTACTGTCCTTGCTGCGTCATGGTTAAAATTGTTGTAGCCTAAGCTGTTCAGGTGGGCCACCTGCATCAGCACAAGGTAGGAGGTATGCGGGCGATGATTGTAGGATTGATTGTAGGGTTGTGGCGGGCTTCCGATTCCAATTCCAATTCCGACCGTGCCACAGTCTTGTTTTTAGCAGCATGCCGCCTCCCTGAAGGTGGCTGCCGCCACTGCAGCCATGACTGCAGGGGTGTGCACTGAACGCGGTCGCAACATGTTTGCTGGGCATTGTCGGTGGGTACAGTTGCAGTCTGAGTGAAGAACAGTGCGGTGTGAAGAGCAGTAGCATGATGCCCCTCATTGTGGCCACCTGTGCCCCCTATGGCCCCTCTGCCCGCTTGAATCCCTCTTTACTTGTGTATTACACAAATACACACTGCGTCACCGCATCACACCACATCTGCATGTGAGCCACGATGCACCATTGCAGCATGCACCATCTGCGCTCGGTCGGTCGGGCAGTGCTGATGCATCACCTGGCACCAAGAGCGCCCTCTTGGCCCCTCTTGTCCCTTCTTGGCCCCTCTTGTCCCCTCTTGTCCCCTCTTGGCCCCTCTTGGCCCCTCGCGCACTGCTCGGCCTGCTTCTGCAGCTGCTGCAGCGTAGGGTGTAGGGTGTTTGCATTGGGTTGGCTGCACAGGTGGCTGCATTGGGTTGGCTGTGGCACCCTGGCCCGCTACCTGCCTGCTACCTGCGCCTCTGCACGGCAGCAGGTGCTGCCGGACAGCAACACCAAAAGCGTAGCAGTAAATCGGGTGTCGTACCACACCTGGGTGGGCATCGGCCACCTTGCCCCCACAAGTGCAGCCAGAGCAACGGCTGACCGCATCTGTGCAAGATTGTGTTCAGCTGCCCAACGCTCCCTCTGATGACGATGTGTGGCGCCATCCTGCAATACAGCTGAGTCAACTCGGGGGGGCTCGGGTGAGTCCTGCTGGGACACGTGCATTTGCATGACATGCTTTGTGGGGAATTTGTTGTTGATGTGCCCCGTGGGTGCCCGTCACATGCACTGCAGGAGCATGCTGGCGGCCACCGGGAGGCATGCGCAGGCGTGGTGCGAGTTCCACCGCGACCCACCGCGACCGCGTATGCATGCACGGCAGGAATATTACTGGGATAGACAGCAGGACCGCTTCAGAAACATGACAGAGGTTGCAACCGGGCATCATGCCAAACCGGGCATCATGCCATGCTATGCCTGTGTGCATAAATAAGTACACTAGCATGCCATGGACATGGTCAACGAGCCAGCACAGGACCGGCCGTTGGCGTGCAACAATGGCAAGGCTCCGGGTTGGCGCACAGGCGCCGCCTGCAGCCACGCTCGCCGCCCCCCCAGCGGCCCGCACTTCATGGTCATGTCTCCGCATACTCCATGAACCGCTGCCGTGCCGTGGCTGCCAGTGCACCGCAGGGTTCCGCCTGCAGCCTCTTGCATGGGCCTGCATGGCATGCGGTGGATCGCCTGGCAGCGATTTAGGTACCATGCAGGGGCAGCCCTGCTCCTCCTGCAGCGGTGTCCCCTCCCGCACCCCTCACCTGCAACAAGCCCCCACCTCGGTGACCTCCGACGGCACCAGTTTGTCTGCAAATGCACGGCACGTCGTTGTGGATACGTCGGTTTTGTCCGGTACAGCGATGCAAACGTAGCCCCCCTCCACACACCTGCTGCCTGCGCTCTGCTGATAGACTGCAGGCGGTCATCCACCCGATTGCAGCGTGATCACCGGTCAAACAAACGGGAGGGAGGGCGCTTGCAGGTATACGTCGCGTGGCTTGAGGGTGGCACCGCCGTCTTTGCGTTTCGTGGCACGGAGAGCGCTCAGGACGCGAGGGCCGACATCGACGCCCGCAGCACGACCATCGACTGGATGGCCGAAGACTATCCCTCCGTGCGTGGCCACATGGGTGCGCCCCCTCCCCGGTTGTTTTAGCACTTCTGTGGCCTCCAGCCCCCCCCCCCCTCCCGCAGCCCCAGGGCCCTCTGTGTCCCGCGCCGCTCACCCGGCCAGCAGTCTAATCCGCTCCGCATCTGGCCCATGTCTCACAAGCGCATGCAGCACACGAGCATGTGCAGCGTTGGCCGCCGTGGCAGGGGTCCGTTTGTAGCTGATGCAACACAGAGCGAGGAGTGGTGCAACGAGCTGCAGACCCCCCGGATCTGCATGCCACGGCCGTGCGGCCCCCTCGCAGGTCTGCACGCCGCTCGCTGCGATCACACTCTACCGAAACCCGTGCGGCATGCCACACGCGCGCGCCTCAAAGCACAGCGCGCGCAGCGTGACGGCCGTGTGCGGCTGCAGGCTTCATGACCCAGTTCAAGAGCGTGTGCGACCCGGAGGCGGACGATCGGCACATCGGCATCGTGCTCGACGAGCTCTCGGGCGGCGTGGCACCGACACGAGTGCTCTGCTGCGGCCACTCGCTCGGCGGCGCGCTCGCGACGCTCGCGGCAGCGTGGGCGGCGTACGAGTACCCCCACGCCGACGTCCGCTGCATCACCCTCGGCAGCCCCCGCGTCGGCAACCGCGTCTTCTGCTACGCCATGAAGTACCTCGTCGGCGGCGTCCACCGCCTCGTACACGGCTGGGATCCCGTGCCGACGATGCCGCCACCCACCGGGTTCAAGCACGTCAAAGGCCGCATGTTCCTCCACAAGCAGAAGTGCCGGCTCATGAAGCGGCCCTGGTGCGTGCCGCGTGCTGTGCCCTTGCTTCCGCGGTCACGGCGCGACGGCCATCGCATGTGACGCGCGTATGATGGCTGCATGTAGGTACATGAGCTACGGTCTGCTGTGCGGCCGCGTCGGGGACCACAACGTCGACCCGTACGCGGCGCACATTACGAGCATCACCGGCCGGGAGATCGTGGCGGACAAGCTCGGCCTCGTGCGCACCGAGGCGACCGCAGCCGGCGAGCCGGGGAAGCTCGACTCCAAGCCCGCCGCCGCGGCTGCGGACGCACCGGAAGGTGGCATTCTGCCGCCGCCTGTGGCCACCGCGGCACACGCACAGGAGCCCCACACGGAGGCAGCGGCCGGCGCGACTCCCCCTGAGGCCATGGCCATCGCCCCCCCGTCCGAGGCAGGTGCTGCTGCCACCCCGCCTGCGGGCACGGCGGCCGCACCGGCCGTTCCGCTTGCAACGCCGATGGTTGACCTGTCCAGCTGATGCGCGCTGTGGATGATGAATGGACAGGGGGGATTGTATGGATTGTAGAGGGGGGCCAGTATTTATGGTAAAGCATACCTATGCGCAAGCTGTGTCCGAATAACCTGCGACCGTGAATGCATGCGGGTTTCGTCGGAGACGGCTCCGGATGGAATGTGGTTGGGCGGCGGGCGCGCCGCAAAACGGCAAACGCAGTGCCGGATGTTGATGTGCTGGCAGCGTGCCGGTGGGGGCCTTGTGTTGGTTGAAGGCGGCACCGCGTGCAAGCCGGGGACCCTGCATGCGACACCCCGCCATGGCGGCAGTGCGACCGAGCTGCCCTCGCCACAAAGGCGGCGCGGGTGGCGAAGGGCCCCCTACCGCACGCCACGCGCAGCCGATGGTGTCCCGTACATACAGATGAGAGGCACCTGCCTGCGGTGTTCCATGAAGCAGTGTGTATGATCAGGAGCTCCACATCGTTGCGCCCAGTGCGCCAGGCCGTGGCGTGCGGCCTGTGGCAGCTCCTTGCTCCTCCCGTGCAGCCCGTGCAGGCTACGCATCACTGTGGCAGTATATTTCTTGCGCTTCCAAAATTTCCGGAACAGGATGGTTGTTTCACTGTTGCGCACTTGCAGCCACTGGCACTGCAGCAACTGTTGGTTGCCACAGTGTGGTGGATGCTGGTCAGCCTTTCTCGGCTCACCGACCCTCAGAGGGGAGGTGCTGGATGGGAGCCTTGGGGGGCACACTGGTAAACAGGAGTGATCAATGAGCGCATCGAGGATTTACTGTGACGTGAGTTCTGTAACTGTGAGGGGCACCTTTACCTGTGTCCTGCTGTGCTTGGCTGTGCCTGTGTGCCGAGCGCCTGACCTGTACCGTGCTTTCGCTGGACCAGTGCAACATGTGCGGGAGCCACGGCAAGTGATATGGAATGCAGCTCAGTCCTGCCTTGGTGAGGGTGTCGTAAGGTGTCATGCTGTTGTAGTGTGACATTGGGCACATGAACAAGTACAAGGTACACCCATGCTTTATATGCGATAGTCCGAGGTAGTTACTTCGGACTGGGTATACCTGTAACAGGTTGACGCTCCATTTCAGAACGGTTCAGGCGTTGACGCTGCGCAGCCTGCACAGGGCATGTACACCCCCAGAAAGTAAAGCAGGGATAGCCCAATTGACCGCGAAACTCTGGACGGCTGTGTGGTGCATCCAAAATACACAGTGGCTACCTGCACGGGCGGGAGTCGCCTGGTACACTCAGTCTGCAACACAGGTCTGCGGCACAGGCGACACAGGTCTGCGGCACTGCCTAACCTCCACTCCTGTCAACATTACGGTCACACTGTAAATGTAAATGTAAATGTGACACTTACTCGCCATATCCTACAAGGACTTTGACATCTCCGGATAACCAGGACCACGGGCCAAGGAGGTAAACCACCTGGAAACCCCCCTCAGACAACCGCACGCAACTCACAGGGCCTCCTCCTG
>JAUMHO010000004.1:1046763-1071915 GCA_032360965.1 Ulva armoricana
CCCAGGGGGGCACGCGGAATCGAACCCAAGACCTTCCGAAGAAGGGGTCAGCTTTTATAGCGTCCTCCGACCACTGTCAAACAGCGCGGCAACTGGCACCATGGCACGTGACACAGGGCTGCCCGGTACAGCGGGGGCGCACAGAGCCTTCGCACAAAGTGCAGGTGGCTGTGTCACCTGGAGCTGTACACGCCATGTGATCTCGTCAAACAGCTGGTCCAGAGCAAAACGGTGTACGCCAATTTGTGACCGACGCTTTGGTCATGACAGCTGCAGGCATTACAGAGGGCTGCTTGGGCAGCACCGTGTAGGCGTGCGACGCCGGCGTACGGCGTCCGAGCGATTGGCTCGGACGCTGGGGCCGCCGGGGGACAGCGGGCCTCCTCGCCCGGTCGTCTACAGGCAGCCCCCCTCTCCTGGCGCTGGCGGCCTGCCTTCATCGCGGCTCATTCAAAACGCCCCTCACGCAAATCTAAGTGTCCCCCTCCATCACAGTTCCATCAACAACGGAACCGCGGCACAGTCAGGCAGCCGGCGGCCCTGGCGGGCATGCTCGCCAGGGTCGTGCAACACATGCAAACGCTCAATCAAGGCAAACGCTCATCGCAAAGCAAAAAAAAAGGGGTGTCCCTCTGCGCTCGCGCCAGAGACCACAACCAGAAACATGCAACATCGGCAGTGCCATGTCATGGGTGACCATCACACGCGGATCACCCCAGACGGCCGCTCCCGCAACCATACATGCAGGTCTCGACCCCTGCCGGGCAGTGGCCGCATCGGTCACGGGCCTCCGCCACCCCCCGCTGGGCAGGCATGCATGTGACTACAACACAACACGGCCAGGGGACAGGCACAGGACAACCCTGGGAGCCGCCCCCTGCCCTCTGCGTCACCGCGGTCGCCCCCCCTTCCCTCAAACAAGTCATAGCCGCGGCATGCGCAGCGCCTAACACAAAGCCCACAATGTCCGGCCCCCTGCTGCGCCTGCATTGCAAACGGAGGGACGGCTCGAGGCGCAGGAAGCTGTGCCGGCCGGATCCGACGGTTCGGGCCTATCCCCACTCGCCTGCTGCACCCTCCGCAGCCTTGCGCACGTGCGTCTCCCCGGCAGGGTGGGCCGCACGGCATCGCCCGCTCCCAGCTATGCGGCTGCGCCAAACTCGGCGGCCAACTATCCTCGTCCCCGGCCCCGCAGACGCAACTGCCGCCTAAACTAAAAACCCAGGCACCGCTGGCACCGCGCATCACGGCGCAGCACGTGACCTGGCCGATTGGGAGGTCCGCTAAATACATCCCGCCCGGCTCAGCCGCCGGCTTCACTGAGCACAGCGGCCCAGGACTCGCAGCAGAGAGGTGCATGCGAGCACGGCCGTCGCCGGCCTCGCGATCGATGTTCCGTCGGTCGAGCCGCTCGCCGGAGCAGCCCTGCCCGCTCCCCTGCAAATGCTGTGCGCGTGCAGCCCTCCAGAGCCGCACCCGGTCGGCGGAAGAGCCGCCCGCCGCGGTGGTCGTGCCTGCGCACAACCCCCAAACCCAACCTGCGCATGCATGACAAGTGCACCCGCTGCACACAGATGTGCCATGGTCCACCGCAGCGGCGCACGGCGCCGGGCCCGCAGCGCACGATGTCAGCTTGGACGTCGGCAGAAGGTGCGGTGGCTCTGCATGCATGAGGGCGCCGTCACGCGATGCGCGCGCCGACGTTGAGCCAGACGCGCACGCCTCGCAGCTCCTTCTGCACGGTGCGGACGTCGGAGCGGGACGCGTCCACTCCGTTGCCCTCCAGCACCACCGACCGCAGCGCGGTCAGCGCCTTGAGGTGTGGCAGGAGGTCCACGGCGCCCTGCGCGCGCAGCGCGTTGTAACGCAGGTCGAGGAACTGCAGCTGCGTTGCGCGCTCCAGCGCCGTGCCGCACGCCGCAGCCGCCTTGGGCCCGAGGTCAGCGTAGCCGACACTGACGTGGGACAGTGCCGGGAGGGCGGCGGCCGCGTCGAAGAGGGCCGCCGCGCCGTCGGCGCCGATGGGGTTGTGGCTGAGGTGGAGGGACGTGAGGGAGGCGGGCAGCGCGCGCGCCAGTGCCGCGACCCCGGAGCCGTCGAGGCCGACCGAGATGAGGAGAAGAGCCTGCAGCGAGGTGAGCTGCCGGAGGGCCGCGGCGAACGCTCCGGCGCCGGGGCCCGCAAGCGCCGGCTGGTAGCTGCAGTCGAGCTTGCGGAGGTTGCCGAGGGGCGCGAGGGAGGCGGCGAGGCGCGGCGTGCCCATGTCGGAGGCCTCGTTGGCTGAGATGTCGAGGGAACGCAGCGTGGACATGCGCGAGAGCGCCGGGTGCAGCACCGCGAGGCCCTCGTCCTGCAAGCGCGATCGCCGGGTGAGCATGCCCGGCTGCTGCACCGTCCGCCTCGGCGCGTCCGTGTCAAAGCATGCATGGGCAGAGCGACGGCTGTCGGCTCGCCGTGTGCGGTGCCGCGGGGCGCGCAACGCATGCGGCACGCGCACGAGCGCCGTCTTGTTCGGCAGCTGCAAGGCGAGCTGGGGTCGATGTGGGCGGGCACGGGCGTGGCACATGCACGGAAGGGGGGGCACCTGGAGGTCGTTGTCGGCGAGGGTCAGTGACGTGAGCGACGAGGCAGTCTCTGTGAGCATGTCGGCGAGAGGCTTCGCGCCGCCGGCTTCGATGCCGTTGGTTGCGAGCGCAAGGTGGCGCAGGTGCACCAGCAGCGCGGCAGGCAGCGCGGCGGCGAGGGCGGCGGCACCGTCGTCGGCGAGGCCATTATCGGAGAGGTCTGCGTGCGCAAGCCGCGTCGTGACGAGGCCCTCGCACACCTTGGCCACTCCGGCCGCCTGCATGCCGCGCATGTGGTGGGGGGGGGTAGGGGGGGGCCGAGCCTAGGGAAGCATCATGCATGCGTGTGGCTGAGGGGGCGGCCGTCGTGCATTGCGAGCAGGGGTGGTGTGCGGAGTTTGCACTGCGAGGCATGGCAGCAATCTGCTGCGATCTCACAGCCAAGCAGGACGTGGCCGTGAGACGAGGGCGGACTCACGCGGCAGCAACACCAGAGGCGGCAGACGCAGTCAGGGTGACACGCAAGCGATCTCATACGCTAGCGCCCTCACAGCCAGGGGGGCGGCGGACGCTGAGCTGCCGGGAGGCTGGGGCAGGCTGGTGTTGAGTCACAGGATTGAGTCAGTTGCTTGGCACAGGTCATAGACCCAATCTGATAATCAGATGGAGCATGGTACTAACTGACGGGCATGTGCAGTGACAAATGAGCCACAAATTTGCTGTGGGACCAGACAGCTTCCAGGCTATGTGTCATGCGCCGCCTGCGCACTCTCCTGCAGCAGCAGCCTCACGTGCGTCTGCCTCCTCTCTGCCCATGGCTCAGCAACGGGTGGCCCCGGGCGCTGCAGGCGGAAGTGGCTACGGGCGACCACAGTGCGTGCAGGCACGAGGCGGCTCACACTGATGATGCATCACCTGACTGCAGGGCTGGTTGTGCGGGCCACACAGCGACACGCTGCCAGCACAGGTGCACCTGCGGCCACTGGGGCATCTGGCCTGCGGATTCTCGCCTGGGGAATCGAGGGCGTGCCACCAGCGCGCCGCCACAGCCACAGCTCTGCTGGCAAGCAGCCCAGCTGAGAGGCTCTGGCTCGTGAGGCTGCCAGGGGAGCACCCGCACAGCCTCCGGCTGCCTGGAACGGACTGCGAGCCACATCATGGTATCATGTCGCAGTGTCATAGCGATACTTGGCGGACTGGCCAGGCGACTGCAAAGATGCACACCGACTCGGCACAGGCAGCCCTGCCGCCCGAGCTGCCTGTGGGTGGCTCCGAGGGCAGAGGCAGGCGACCCTTGCTGTGGGGTCCGGCACGGGAGTCCATGTGGCGCCCACACTCCCGGTTTGGAGGTGTGCTGTGGTCAGGGAGACGGTCACGGAGTTGTGGCGCGTTTCCTGCCTATGATTTTCCGTCGCCGTGTTAGTGTTGGTGTCCCACACTCTGGGACCATATGTACTGGTTTGAAGCTTTCTATGTGTTTCTATGAGTCCCCAACTAGAACAGTTTGGCACAACAAGCCTGCACAAACGGGCCCCCTGCAAGATTGCCACCACATGTCAGAAGATATGGAAGATAAGACAAACGATGGCTCGTGTGGTCGCACACGTCGGTCATGACCATGGTTTGCACCAGCGTGTGCCTTTGAGGGTTCAATCGGTCCCGGTTGCCAGAGGTGTCAATGTCCTTATGGATACGGCGATGTAATCAGACATACATACGCTGATGCGGCCAGGTGTCTACCAGTGGTCCCCAGAGGCCGGCCGTCATCCAGGTGTGATTTGTGCAGGCCAGGCTGGCTGCCTCCACCAGAAAGGTGGAAACTGAAAATTGTGCTATATGCATGCCTGGCTGCATGCATAGACAGAGGCCATGTGAGTCGGAAACCAAACAGACAAAGGCAGACTGTGAGTGTGGAAGAGCAGCAGGTACGGCTGGCGGTGGGCAGCTGGAACTCTGCGGCTACAGGTGAACGTTTGCAGGTGGTGGTTTGGGTGGCGGCTCGCATGGTGGCATGGTGGCATGAGGCCACTGGAGAGGGGCAAACCTACGGTCGGCTGACTCACAGATGCGGCTCTCAAAGTTTGCTCATTCGAGGCAAGCACAGCTCTGGAGTCCCCGGGGCGGAGGCGAGGCGAGAGGGAGAGAGGCATTGCAGCAGCGGTCCTGTGGCTGACCGTGTGGGGGCCAACCATGACAATTTGATATAGAAACTCTGATTTGTCGGGTCGCATTTGTCCGGGCAAGACCCCGGAGATCACCTCCACCGCTCAACACTGGTGGCCGGTGCCCAGTTGGGTCTGGCGTGAGGATGCTACCACGGGCCCCCTGTCTGTTTCGTCTGGGCGCATGGTCAGCTACGCTGATTCCAAGTTAACGCCGAGCCGTGCTTCTCTGGCATACACACAGGCGACCCGTGCACCGGAACAACTCAACCACAAACACCCGGGCCAGCTGCACACCTCGACAGCAATGCTCTCCGGCCGGGGCGCCTGCAGGAACCAGGACACCGGGACACCCTAAATGCCGGCAGCGTGTGAGCCCCGGCAAACTGAGGCGACTGCCTGCTGGTTACGGCGGGGCTGCGCGGTGGCGTGATGACCGAGCGGCGTACAAGGGTCAAGCACGGAGTGCGGTGGATCAAACACGGAGTGCGGGCAAACACTCCTAGTGGCGTGGTGAGCACGGGCCAGCAACGAGGCCCACCGCGCACAACATGCCGTGTTTCACGAGGTCGCGCGCGCACGCAGCCACCCCGGTGGGCGCCGGAAGAGGCCCTGTGGCGTGCGGCAGCGGTCGTTGAACTGGCAGTCCCGGCTGGAGTGCCCCTCACGATGGACGCCCTGTGACGGCCGAGGAGCCGGCGACGGCCACGCGGCTGTGGCGGGTGTCAGGCGAGCACGTCGAAGTACACGCACACCTACATACGTGTTGCGACCGCCTCCGCGCCTCGTCACTCTTTGTAATCGCGATTATATGCATGGGGTGCACGGTGTGAGGGGGCTGTATGGCGGGCTACAGCCGCAGCAAATCCTGCAGCAATGCGGAAAACGAGAGCCATCAGCGCACGCCTGGCTGTGGGTGGATGCGGCGCATGAGTGTGGAAAGGCTACACCAAAGGCAACGGTGCCAACGTGAGTGCGGACCTTGACTGACACAACCGCACGCACGAGGACCGGCTGGACGTGAGAGTGCGGCACACTGAGCAGCACATCATTTGAAGTGTTGTGGAGGGACTGGGGCCAGCACCTGGAGATCGTTCCCACGCAGATCGAGGTGAGAAAGCTTGGGCAGAGCAGCCAGCCCCTGCTTCAGGTCTTGGGCACCGTCTTCTGTGATGCCACACTGCGCAAGCGAGAGATGCCGTACATCTATTGGAGTAGCCAGCGCTCGGGAAATGTGTGCGACTCCTTCGTCTTCCAGCTGTGTTGAATTGAGGGCCAGGTGGCGCAGGTGGCGCAGGTGGGACAACGCCGCGCCAAGGGATGCTGCTCCATCTTCACCGATTGAGTTGGAGGAAAGATCGAGATGCAGTAGAGACGTCAAGGTTGCCAGCGCTGCTCCGAGGTCGGGCATGTCGTCCTCAGTCAGTGCGTTGTACGAAAGATCAATTCGCAGGAGCGACGTGAAGGTGGGCAGGAGCGCGGTGAACGCTGGCATTGCCACTCCATGTAGATGTCTAGACAATGCTAGAATGTGCTTGTCTGAGATGTGTGATCGCAGCGCCGCATGGTGAATATGAGGTGGTGCCTTGTCGATAACCACGGCGAGGCTGGTATACTTCAAAATGCTCCGCGAAAGATCAGGCTTCAAGTCTGAAAGCTGCTCCCACGATGCCTTCAGGCGGTCCTTGCAGCATTGATCAAGGCTGGACGCCGAAAGAGTGCCTGGCGTGTTGTTGCCGTTTTGCGACAGACCGTCAACGAAGTATGACGAAATCACTTGCCCCAACGCAGCGGCAGCGATATCAGCCTTTCCTTTCGGACTCGTTTCGGCTTCCTGTGCGTAGCAGGCTAGCGAATTAGTACGCAAGCTTGCTTCTGTGAATGCACACGGATGGCCCGGATCGGCTCCACTGTCAAGTAAGCCATCAGATCACTGAAACTTCATGTAGAACAAGTCAAGGCTACCTTACCTTATACAGACGACAGATGGATGTTGGGAAGCTGGAGCAGGTAGTCGTCGTGCTCTCCTTGGAAGATGGCACAATCTCCGACGCCACATCCACGCCATTGGCCCGATGTGATGCCCCATTTTCACTCATATCAGAATTATACAATCGACAAAGAAAGGTCGATCACGAGAGACACAAAGTTGCGGGGTAGATGTCCGGCTACCAGCCAGGCCGCTGCGTTTCTCTGAAATTGTCCTACTGGCTGCAGCAGTCACAAAACACAACGAAATCAGCCAACTGTACAAGCCGACCTGTGCAATGCTCCATCGGTGACCATCCGCTAACAGCGAAGCGCCGAAACCGACGTCAGGTTGAGCTGCAAGCGAACACCGCTGCTGTTACAGGACCACACATGGCAGTGAAACATCGAGACCTCGCTGACTAGTTCCTTGCGGGAGTGGAGTGTGTATTGGTGATTCTACCGCATGAACGAGGCAGCAAAACGCGATGACCCACCGCGCGTACATGGCCACGGGAGGCACTCATGATTGCCATGCGCCGATCCGCCCGGCATTACGTGAATTCACAAAGCTCGGTTTTTGTAAAAGCATGCAGACGCTCGCTGATTGCTGTTGAGACAACCGTGATGTCAATGCGAGGTGGCTGTCTTCGTACTAACCATTTTTTCGATAGGCAGACACAGAGCGCGTCGTCACGCATCGGCGCGGGCCCCAGCGTCGTGGTGGCAATGTTACCTAAAGCCCTCCGACACAGGCAGCCATTCTAGAGATCACCTGTGACCGTGCCCCTCTTCGATGTAACCATTCTAGAGATCTCGACTGCTTCACACTCGCCCTTGCAATTGTACGTCGGATATCAGAAGGGTTGGGCCCGAGGTTGGCCAGGCCTCGGACATTCCTCATGTTAGTCTCACCCAACAATCCGAGCGGCCATCTGCCAGTTAGCCTGTGATCCGGCGGACTCTGCGCGCTGGTTGGCCATTTTCGTCGTGTGTGTCGCGACCTCCCGCCTCAAGCCACAACTAGGCGGCCGTGACACCGGAATGGGGGTTAACGTTGCCGCGGAGTTGGTCACAAATTAACGGCCCGTTGACAACGCAATGACTGTTTGTATAGCAATGTTTGTGTTCAGGGCGTGGGAAGGAGACTGGGCTGCCCAAACGCGAGTTCACAGCCATTTGAGGTACACTTCGATGGTATACATGCATCGAAGGCAACGACGAGTTTCAGACGCGGGGTCCATCTAGTATAAAAGCGCAGTCAATCGCGTCGTGCACGACGCGAAGAAGTGGTCAACTCCACAGCTGGTGCGAGCTCGCGGTGGTGTCAACGGAAAGACCTGCTGCCGCTGCTTGGGGTTCCACGGAGAAGAGACAGCTTTCTCCTGGAACTAGCGTTTACGCTGTTTGAACTATTGCCGCGGGTTGATGGGCGCGCGGTGCCAGTGGAATGTCAGGCGCATCGATCGATGCAAGTCGCGACTTGAGTTCTAGTTAGGTGAGCGTGCGCACGCCTGCAGCGACATCCGGCAGCTGGCTGACGCTGCACACAGTGAATTTACCCGTTTGGTATTCTAGTGGCCAGTTCAGGAACAGGGAGACCTGCGAAGCGTTAGCTGCTGAAGGCCCGCAAAGCACAGCCTCTCCGGATCCCATGGCCATGCAACTGCAGGCTCAAATTAGTACCTCGAAGCCTGTCATCACCTGAGTCACCTGACTTACATGAGTGTGCCATGTGTCTGTGGGGTGTTCAAGATTACTTTGTGAGGCGTGCACACCAAACATTCACGATTGCGCGGGCCCATGATCGTCCCGGACCACCGACGCAGGCTAGAACCACCCGATCACCGCCATTATGGCATAATAAAAGGCCCAGGCCGTGTAAGCTGGTGACTGTGGTTTCGGTGGAGCGGCCAGAGCTCTGTCCGAGGCATTGGACGGCACATGCCACTGCTAAACTGTGAACCAGGCAAGGCAATCTTGCGTGCGGCGAAGGACCACGGCTGGCCGGACCAGCATCGCTGAACGAAGCGGACTCTGCAGCACTTGATGACCCTCCCTGAAGCGAATCGATGCCTGCAAGCTGATGGACATGTTGTGCCCTGTGCACACCAGTTGGTCAGCTGTCTTCCACTGTGCAAAAGCACTACCAAACCCACAGGAATCACAGCATCAGCCTGACCGAATTGCTCATGTTCAGGTGCAGAGATGGCCCACACTGAGGCCACTGCGTTGCCACTCAGAGCTGTTCACCCATGTCACACAAGTGGCAATCGCACTTGCCCGTGTCCCTGCGGAGGGCCACTGTCACCTGTGTGAAACTTGCGGATTGTTGTCACCAACCGCTGTCCCGTCCCGCCTAGTCCATAAAATCGAGCACTGGCGGGAGAGGGGAGAGGCCGAGGAACAGTTATGGCCCCACCACGGAAGCAGCTTAGGGAGGTCGCACGTCCAGCACATCCACAATGTGAGTCAGGCCCATTGAAGTGCTGTGAAGCATCATTGCCTGCGCCTTGTTGCTGCGTTCCTGCTGGGTGTGTCCTGTGTAGTTTGCACTCGTGAGCCTCTTCCTGCACCTGTTCTGCGCGGCTTGTGTCTGCCGGACTGGTCTGCCCTGAAATCATGGCTCCGCTTTGAGGCGCACCCGCTTGTTGCTGCCCCTGTGGTTGTGCCCCCTCCTGCGCCCGTCTTGCACCTGTCCGCCCCTGCCAGTAGGGGTGCTGTGGCCGATGCCCGTCTGGGTTTGGCGTGATGCCCGATTTCTTTATTTTTTTTATTTTTTTGGTTGAAAGCATGAGCGCCCTGCCGAGTGCCTCAGCCCTGAACCAAACACAGTTGTGCACTGTAACGGCCAGTCATGCCTTCGGTGACCAGCGGTACATTCGATGGGCATCGGGTGTGGGAGGGCAGCCATCTCGTGTGACTGCCACCAGCGCCACACTCCTCATGCTCCTGTGGAAGCTCTCACCTGCTCACAAGGCCAGTCAAGCCTACTTCACTTGCCAATGCACAGACTCACCAACCACACCAGGTTCACATGGAGATGTAGTTACAACGAAGAGAGGCATGGGCACAGGCGCGTAACGCAAGAGCGAACAGGTGTCGAAACAGACCAGCCCATCAATCATCCTCCACATCTACACACATCGTCCAAATCAAACAATTCTCAAAACAGGTAAGCAGCTCACTTTCAGAATTGCTCTTCAATACATACATGGAGATGCTGTTGCGTGATGCACCTGTGACCGTGCCCCTCTTCGATGGGGATGTATGTATTTACATCGAAGAGGGGCACGGTCACAGGTGCATCACGCAACAGCGTACAAGTCTCGAATCAGACCACCCAATCACACATCCTCTGCATGCGTCCCTCCTGGACACACCGCCGGTTCGAACCTAGTCCCTGCAATCTGTGCAACGTGCGACATGGTACTTCTGATCAGCAAGCTACTCCCTTTGCAGCCCGCTGCACTGAACTCTCTCAGCGACTGTGCCATCCACATCGACACATCTCTCTTGTTCCTGCTACCGCATGGAGATGTGTGTATGTATGATTATACTGCCGTATCCACAAGGACATTGGCACCTCTGGATGTGCCTGGCAGCCGCATGGGCCAGGGCATGTAACGGGCAGTGTCTAGCATGCACTCTCAACACAAGGGTACCACAGCAATGGCAAGTGATCTCATTCCGAGTTCATCAGCGCCAGCATGTCACAGCCGCGCCATGCTTGGGACTTGCATGCTGCGAGTCAGCGCCTCGGCCTATCAGCCGTGCAGATCCCAGTACAAGCCAGGTGGTGATATAGATTGGCGAAGCACTGTAGAGAAAATGCGAAGGTGATCCCAGTCCCGTTGAGCAATGCAGTTACAGCTGAATGATTCCCGAAAAGGTCCCAGTAAAAGTCCGAAGTACCCAACCAGTACCTCACCATATATATGCTTTGTTCAGCTATGATCAGTCTGCCTGTTCGTGCTGCACCGTCTCTTTCTCTCTTACTCATTTCAGGCCGGGTACCTCGTTATGTCGAGGACTGACTAGGCTACTGCAACAGGTGGCCAGTACAGGAATGTGCTTCTGGCTACACATGTTCTAGCTACACAACTGTTCAGCACTGGCCAGCGGCATACTACTACGGCATACTACCTGCACATGCCAATGACGGTCCAAGTACGGGCTTCCACTGGTGCTTCACCCATCCCTGAAAGTGTTTGATTCCCACAATTTTTGTTCACTGCGTGTCCACAACTCCACAAAACTGTTTCCTCTGGCAACATGTACAACGCCCGCGCAACTGTGAGTGCATCCCTTCACAGTTCTAGACGTGCCTGAACGTTGGATCATGGCCATCCCCTGGTCTGCATGGCACATCATGAGAGAGCTGCCAAAGGCCACAGTGCCTGGGTCAACTTGGTGATAGCACCAAGCACACAGCAGTGAGCTGAGCCATCTCCACGCAACTTGCACACCAGCCTTACAGGACTGCGTGGAAGAGTACAAACAGCCCCACCGTGTGTGCGTTGTGGTTCACCTGAAACCTGACTACTCTCCCAGAGACATGTCACATACACTTCAATGGGCCAGGTGGGCTCGTAGCAGTGACTCGTGTGCTTCATGAGGCACTCACACAAGTCCACCACACCCGAGGGCCGCATCCTGCCGCACGCCGACCCCCTTGCCCGCATAATCCTAGCTGTATTTACATCTGCTCGCTCATCACCTGATCTGACTGTCACCGAAACACTGAAAAGAGCGCTCTGCAGGGGCTAGGATCTGGTCGGAGGCGCAGGATGCGCCGGGCGGTGCGGACGGCGTGCAAGCCCTCCTTCGCAGCGCACTTCCGGGCAGTCGAGCACAGGGGGGTGGCAGGCTCACGCGCACAGCGGTGGCCCCGGCCGGCTGTGGTCGGCGCACGCGGCTGTGATCAGCAGCGGCAGGGGCAAACCGCGTCCGCGCACCTGCGGCCCGCTGCATCTGCGCCTGCACAGCCGGTGCCCCCAGCTTGCAGTCCCAACCTGCGTCACCCGGCAGACGATCGGAGCACTGCCTGTTCCCGGGAGTCGCGTGAAGCACAGGGAAGGAATCGCCCAAGCAGGCGGGGCGCCGTGAGCCGACCCGGTCCGCCTCGTTGTTCGCAGACAACGTGCGCACAGCGCCGCGCGACTGCGGCGGCCGCAGCCACGCGTGCCACTGGCCTGCGGCTGTGCTCATGCATGCGCACACCGCCAGCCGAGGGCACCCCTGTGCGCACGCCTGCGAGGAGTGCGCGCCGCACACACGCCCGGCCGGCCACCACACCGCCTCACACTAACCTGTCTACATGCACCGGAGGTGACGCAGCGGCACTTGCGCCGCACCCAGCGCGTGGCACAACGGAGAGCCCCCTGCCCAACCCCCCTCTGGTTACCATGCAGCCGCGCTCGAGGACGCAAGCGCGGCGCAGCGGACCAAGGGCCACCCCTTGGCCTCGGTGCCGGGTGCTGCAGCGGCGGGTCCCCGATGCGGGAGGGGTGTCTCCAGAGCGGCGGCTATTCATGCATGACGTCGACCTGTTGGCGGTCGGGGCCGCCCTGCCACGCGTCACGGATGGCGCGGTAGATGCTTTTGGCGCCAAACGTCGTGAGGTGCATCTCGGGGTGGGTGCGGTCGGAGGAGTAGATGGTGATCGTGGCGCGGCCGCAGCAGCAGACCTTCTTGAAGCAGTTGCCGTTGTACGAGATGTCGCGCATGCGCTTCACGTACAGCGAGTCCTCTTTGCCGCCGCACCAGCCGCTGCGGGTGTCGATGACTTCCTCCGTGATGTGCCACCGCGTCGACATGCAGCATAGCTGCACAGCACGCAAGCTGTGTCACACCCGCCGTGGACCAGGCCGCATGGGGGCTCGGCTGGCCCCTACAGCTGAGGGGGCATGTGGTTGTTGGCTGCATAGTTGCGCTGGAGACTTCGTCTGGCATTCGGTTGTGAGACCCAGACCGCATGTGGTGTTGAGTGCGGATTGCTGCTGCAGGCTGTGCGGTGTGCTGGCAGAGTGTATGGTGGAGGCCGCACATGGTGGTGGATGATGCAGAACAGCTGGTGTGGTGCGTTTATTTGTGCAGAGGGGGCCCCTGTGAGCATGCAGTGTGTGCTCATGGGGCGGGCTGACACAGTGCAACGCATCACCTGAATGCAGAAGCAGGGAGGATTTGTGCGGTGCCGCGACCAGAAGGGTGTGAGAGCAGCTGCCGTTGGAACTGCAGACATGAAACAAACACACTGGACGAACAAGAGGATGCAGGTAGGAGGATCTAGCAGGTTTTCTAGGTGGCATGGGTATGATCCCGTTTGACGGTCCCATCAGGCTGGAAGAGTGTCGTACTGGAGCACAGCATCCACACACGAGTGGGCATGCATCCCAGGTCGAGCCTTCCCAGATGAGTTTTCCAGGTCGGTTATCTTCCTTGCCCTCAGCTACTGGGCCAGCCTGTTCGTCATCGCTGTGTAGAGGTACTTGCGTCATCTCCATGTCTTGCGCCATGGGTGCGTGGGTTGCTTGAGCGGATGTCGCCATGTCACTGAATCCGACGATTTCGAAAAATATGTAACAAAGATCTGCATAGCCGATGATGTAAATAGCTGAAATGTGTACAGCGCGGTTGTTCGCGGATGAACGCAATGGCAAACTGGACACCGCTTTGGAGCCTTGGCTTACATACATCTGCGCTCGATTGGCAGCATCACAAAGCAGCAGCCTTTGCAGAATTTCCGCCAGAATGACTGTGCTGCATGTTGCTGTGTCGGAGGAACACAGTCCCAGCATTTCTGCGCGGATCACGATAGAACAACCAATGGCCAACGGATTCGTGGTGCATGATCATGGATGTGACGCCAGCAGCACAAACAGCGTTATGAAACACGGCGGCATGCTCAAACGTTCGAACTCCTAGGTGTCAAGTGCACCTGGCATGTGCCGGAAGATATGACGAATGAGGGCAGTAAGCCTTGGGACACCAGCATCATTTTGTGACAACAACATTGCGAGATTTTACTCCACAGCAAGGAGTATCCGCTTGTCGCAATTAGCATGGCAAACTGTGCCGCTGTCCGAGAACATACAGTGAACGTTCCCGGTAGTGCGTGCGCGCGAGGCACAGTACGTGAAACAAAATGTGCACTAATCAAACAACATGAAATTGTATGTGTGTACACTTGCGCACCTGTGGAGTAGCCGTGGGGTAGAGCTTTACGGACGATGTAGAGTGTGTTACCTAAGTACGTGAAAGGGGCAGCAGAAGCGAGTTTTCATGTGACGAGGCTCCGGGTATATACAGCACTGTTGCGTCACTGCACACCCTCTGTTGCCTATATGTGTCCATTTGTGGAGTTGTGCAGCCTGCATTGCAGTCGATCTGCAATGCATGCCAAAGGCGTTTGCCCCGGCAGACACAGCTCAGGTAGGTGTAAACGTGCTCGCCACATGCTACAAGGACCTAAGTAGGACCTTGACAGTGGTAAATTTCGTTTCCTGGATATGAAAGGCAAGACGCGAGATGGCTGTGTCTCCGCCGAGGTCGACGTGGTGTAGATGCACAATGACTACTGATGCTCTCCCGCTCAGCAATGAACGGAATATGCAGGCATCAGGCAAGCACACACGGTGGCATCAGCAGTCACGATGCGCTACTTTACAGCCATCAGGTCTGCTTGCCCACCAATCGCTACACGCAGTGCCATTCTTCCAGAACCGAAAGAATACTCTCGTACGCGCGTGGCACCATGCAATGCACCAGCAGCAGCCGAACTGGAAAAACCCCTGCAGAACCTGATCAACACAAATCAGGTACAAAACGAAACACCCGTTGCAGGAATCTCAGCACCCGAATTCCTCACTGACACCATCGCCTCCACCACTCCCAGACTCGGCGCCATGGCGCACGCCACCGGGCAGTAGTAGTGCTATACTGTATATACAGAGAACGCATTACAAGCAGCGCAGCCGCTCACAGGCGTCATTCACAGCCTCCCCTACTCCCAGCTGTACACATGCAAAGGGACAACCCTGGCTGCATGACGCCCACAGGTATCCGGCAGCGTTGCCTCTGCTCCACACTCCCTGCAACCACCGGCCCTGGTTTCCCTGTCAACCCCATCCAGCAGCACCGGCCGCAGCGCTGTGACTGCTGGCACACGCTCCCCTGCAGGAGCACGAGGCACACATGACCTGCGGCACACGCGACCTACTTTGCCCCCAACACACCGCATGGTCACCCACTGCCAGCACCAGCTGCACGCGGTCAAATCAGCCAAATGCCCCACGCCACCCGAAACCAGTCTGCACATCAGCAGTGCGTGCCGTGTCGCGGGCACACCCCCCAACACCCAGAACTGGCAGCCCCGTTCACCTCGAGCCGTCGCAGCACCACTCGGAGGGAGCAGAGGGGCCAAGTGCAACTGCTCGCGCTCCTTAGACACGACCGCGCCAGGCTCGCGCTCACTTTCAGGGAAACGCCGCTTCAGGTTGAGGCAATCCCGGGCTCGAACGTGGACAGCCCATGCAGGAGCACAGGCGGCAGCGGCGTTGCTTGTTGCAGGGTGTTATCGCCGACGGGGGGCCGGGGGGTGACCTCAGATGCCGTAGCCGAAGACGGCCTTGATCTTGAAGAAGATGAGCTGCCGCCACCCGTGCTCCGTCGTGCCGACGACGTCGTGGTTGCCATACTTGTCCTCCTCGGGGATGCCCTCCTGCGTCAGCTGCAATACCGTGTGTCCCGGCTCTGGCTCCTCGATCGCCAGCGTCACCTGCACATGTGCCCATGGCATCCAGTGTATAAAGTACCCTGGCACGGAGGCACCAAATAAGCAACCAAACAGATCGTTACACCAAGCACGTGCTGCCGCACCGCACCGCCAGCTCTGCCATGGTGGCATGCAGCAGGAGCCAACTGGACAGTGTGGTCAAAGCAGCTCGGTGCAGCAGCTCTTTGAAGCAGCGCAGTGCCGGGGCGTGCCGCTTGCGGGAGCACGGCCACCGCTCACAAGTCACGAGTCCCCCTGTCGTCACAGTGCTCGCAGACACGGTCGCGGAGCCAGCCTGTAGTCCCTGTGTCTACCAGCAGCAGCATGCAGCAAACTGCAGAATGCATAGCGTGTGGTGAGGCCTTTGAGGCCTTTGGGACCTGGTTGAATCGTGTCAAGCCACGAGAGAACGCTCAGCTCGTTCCACAGCTGTGGAGCGATCGAGATTGCATTGCTTGATTCATGTGTTGGATATGACTTGGATGTGACAACGCCGGTGACCGGAACAACGGCCGGGTCAGAGTCGCTGGCAGAGGAGGGCTGCATGCCTTGGAGTAGAGGCCATCCGGCCATGTGGTGAAGCGCCAGTCCTGGACGATGAGCTTCCCGGGTTCTAGAGTACGTTGCACGCCCTCTATGCTGCCCCCAAACATCTTGAACTCGCCGCCCACTTCGCGGCTGATTGTGGCGTCACTCTGTGTGAAGCCCTTCACCCGTGCCTCGTTCGTGAACACTTCAAAGATGTCTGCCGCCGCTGCACCCTGCCTACCGCGTCAGCAACACCAGTTCAACAACACCTGTTCACCAGGACATGTCTCGGCATGAAGGAGCTGTAGCGAGCATGTCGAAGTGATGTTTTTTGCTCGGCGCGCTGCGACATGGATCTGGCCAGAGGTTCAGAGGCAGTTGTTGTGTACTGTGCGTGTGTGGGAGCGTCCAGGCCTGCACGAACTGCACGGATGCAGTGATACAGCACAAGGGCAGGGGCAGCTGGGGCGTACATGCATAGAACGTCTCCTTGATCTCGAGTTTCCGTGTACCACGTTTCGTGCCGTCAGATGCCTTGGATGGCGCGGCGGCGGCGGGTGCGGCTGTTGCAGACGGTGCTGTTGCCTTTGAAGTCGAGTGGTCCGTGACGACTGTCTTTGCAGGCTGCTCTGCATCGTCACGTGCCCCCGCTGCCTTGCCAGCATGGAACTCCTCCACGAACTTCTGAATCGGAGGGAAGAGTGCCTGCATACTCAGAAGAGTGGCGGCATAACAGTTGGATCCAGCCGGCTGCTGAGAACGGAACCTGTGCAACATAGTCACGCATGCACCAGGTTGGCCATTGCGACGTCACAAACAGGTATCGCAGCGGTATTACGTGTCAGTCAGACACCGGTGGCTTGCGCCACCAGCGTTGTTCTGCTCATATCTTGACCCATGGAAGTGGGTTCTATGATAGCGCATGACGCTGACCAATTGCTTTGTCAATGCAACATCGTTTGGATGCGGCGAGATGACTGCCCTTGCAATGTGATGTGAACAATGGCCGCGCAGTACCGGTGAGGTGCATGACGATATGCTGCACACCAAACTTGTGGTGCAGTGAGAATTTTCGGTCAAGAAAACCAGTTAGTGCCCGCATGGCAGCACAAGTCAACGTGCTGCACCGGTGTGCATCCATTTGCAAGAATAGGTCGACTTAAGTTTGCAGGCTGTGGCAGCTTACCTTGGCGCGGTTGCTGTAGATGGCATCCTTTACAGCTCGGGCTGCAGCTGTGTCACTGTCAGGTTTAACCTGGACTTCTGGATCCTCGTCGTGATTCTCTTCGGCAACGTACGGCAGAACGACCTACATACTAAACTTGATTGACTGGTGTGTAGTCTGTTTCTTTCCATGCTCGCCGGAGGTCTACAGGACCGCAGTGGTGAGACATACGCCATGTATGGTTATGGGTGTGGACATATTTCTGCAGCGCAACACGGATAACACCCGGGTATCAAACCGAGCAATCTTGACAAAGCTCTCATCTCGTTTGACCAGATGAGAATGCTGACTTCCACGTCACAGCGCGCACGCTGGTTGTCGCACCTTTCCCGAAACACCTTCGCCATCTGCGCTGCCTTCAAAAGAGAGCACTACCTTCAACTCGTAACTGGGAATGAGCTTCTTCTTCCTAATATTCAAAAATGCTTCGCCCTCTACCTTGTCCAAGCCGGTGACTGTTGAGCTGACTGCACCCGCGTCTGCCAGCACTACGCCATCGAACAGTTGGGCCATGCGTTGACGTGTCCAGTTAATGCAATCCTTTTCACTCCAATGCCACTGGTTGACATTTTGACCATCTTTACGTTCGTCAACGATCCACCGATCGTCTCCCTTGCCCCACTCAGCCATGTCTGCTTGAAGTACTGCAGCCGGAATTGACAAAGAATTTGTGAAACGAACAGAAACCTTAACGCAGAGATTTTACACGGTTGTGACATGCTAATCTGAATTCGCAGCACTACAATAGGGGATCAGGCATGCGCCCGGAGGTGCTGGACGATGTTTCTCGAACAGTGTGATGGCTGCATGCATGCATGGACGGTGGCCCCAGACCTGGAACTCGCAGACGCACGCTTTCCCTTCATCAAAACTGTAGAATGTTGGTGAATTACAGGGACCCATGATGCTGCTTGCGCGCAAAAAACACCACACAACAAGCAAAAGTGCACATGCAGCACTGAACTGGTTAACATGAATTCCAGGACACCACAGCTTCTGTCCGAAACATCAAATCGTCATGTAAACAGTCCAAAAAGTCGACACAGATGAGGGGCGCGCCCACATCATCTATCTGCTACCGGCATTCGAGGCTGACGGACACACAGCCTGCCTGTCAGCACCTCACACATCCGATGCCCTGTGCAGCAGGCAGAACCCACGAGTCCACCACCCACTGGCAGTGACAGCGCCAAAAGAACTAGCCACCCGTCCGCCGAGCAGCCTCGAGGCGGCTTGACAAAATCGCCATTTGCATGCCGGGAACGGCGCTCTACGGCTCGTAGCTGAGCATGGTGTTCAGCCACCTCTCAGCCTCGATCCGATCCATCTTTTTTCGGTCCGCATAGTCGTGGACCTGGTCCTTCGTGATCTTACCCACCGCGAAGTAGGATGACTCCCTCGCGCCAAAGTACAGACCTGCATCACAGCTCAACAATGGATAGTGCGCCAACGCCGTGTCCCAACGGCACCCGCTGCGGGAGCCGCTCGGTCAAGCACACCGCTGCGGGAGCCGCTCGTGCAGGGATGCTGCCCGCCACAACGCCGTTCAGGGCGAACACACAGATTCCCACACACCACCCGACCACCACCAGTCAGTGTACTAGCTGTTGAGCATCACCCATCACAAGACGCCCCCTCCGACGGCCCCGGGCTCCACCGTCCCCTCACCACTCCATCGGCGCCCGTAAACAGCGTGACCCTGCAACCCCCACGGCCCCAGAAACGTGCAGAGGCTGCCTGTGCAGCGTGCTCTCACACAGGGTCGACCCATGCCGCCCACCTACACACTGCCTCGGTGTGTAGGATGCAGTGTGGAAGGTGCCCCACCACAGGCCAGCAGGCGGCCGGCACGGGCCGCAAGCCGCTTCACCGGCGACCAGGGCAGGCAGAAGCGCACCACTGACCGACGCGGCCGGGAGCATCGCCAGAGACTCGGTGAGCTCGACGTCAATCTCATCCTTGACGTTCATGAGCTCCCACATCGTCGACTTCTCGGTGTGGTCCGGCTGACTGGGGTAGCCCGGAGCCGGGCGGATGCCCTGGTACTTGACCTTGAGCATGTCGTCCGGTGAGAGAGACTCGTCGGGGGCGTACCCCCACATGTCCTTGCGCACGTCCTCGTGCAGCTTCTCGGCCACCGCCTCGGCCAGGCGGTCCGCGAGTGCCTCGGCCATGATGTACGAGTAGTCATCCTGCATGCATCATCACCGTCAGAGCCATCATCGCATGCCCGCTCACATGCGCCCGCCAGAGGCAGTGCCTGTGGCCACGGCTGCGCGACGGTGTCGGCGACGCGATCCATGCTGGCTCCCGCTCAACAGAACCGCCCCTGACAGGTCGAGGCACAGCCGCCGCTTCTGCTGCACCAGCATCGACCCTGGAGCCCTGGGGGGGACGCCACAACCAGCACCGGCGGAGCGCACGTGCGCGGCCGGTGTCACCGCCACTGCCACACCTGTCATCAGACCAGAACAACAGCTGAGAAGGAGTTTGCGCAGGGGTCCGGATGAGCAACAGCAAAATCCCTGGCTGTCCGGACCGAGCCTGGCACGGTTGCAGAAGGCAGCACAGATGGCAGCACAGATGGCAGCAAGGCTCTTGCTCTGCCCCCCTCCCATGGCTGGCACAGAGCTCAGGCCGTTGTGGCGGGTGTGAGGCATCCGAGTTGCGGCCTCACCTGGTCAGCCTTGTACTTCTCAGTCAGCTCGTGCAGGCGAAGGCCCGCGGTGTTGACAAACAGCCCGATGTAGTCTGGAATGCCCGTCTCCTTTGGCGCGACAAAGTCCGACAGGCAGAAGTACCTGCACATGGCCCGCACTGTCTTCCAAACCCCACGCTCTGCCCATGGATCCACTGACCATGGTGGTGCATGTGTACCTACGACCGTTTGCCCGGGAAGCGGGCAGGATCACAGGCACGACAGGTAGGATGCGTGCACTGGTGATCGGGCGCAGGCAGATGCAGGCCAGGGGAGAGACTGGAAAGCTGAAGCGCCCTTCGTGCGGCACTCGACAGTACAGGGTCGGTGCTGGTGCTGCTGCGAGGGACGAGGGCTGCTTGGTGCCGATGGAGGGCCGGTGCGAGGCCAACGGGAACGCGTGGCACCTCAGCGACACCCGGGTGGCATGCTGCTGCGGCCAGCAGCTTCTAGCACGTGTGAGGCGGCACATGCGAGCGATGACGCTGCTGATGGCGATGATCGCGCATCCACGACACCACCATCTCGCCCTGCGACTCACCGACACGGAGGCGGGAGGGGTGGGGGGCGCACGGGTCGTTCTTGTCGTCCTTCTCGCTCTGCTGCCGCAGGCCGTGGAACTTGCAGCGCACGGTCGTGCGGCTCTCGTCCTCGTACACCTCCATGTCGTCGCCGACCGTGTTGGCGGGGTACAGCCCGATCATCGCGTTCATCGTGACGTGCTTCTCCGCAACAAACTCCCGGAGCATCTCCTGCGCCTCCTCAAACAGCTTCTTCGCCTCTTCACCCACCTGCACAGGCACACACCCCTCCGTGAACGCCACAGCATTGAGGCAGGCACGGCGTGCTTGTGCTGCCCAAGAGCAGCGCGGCATGAGACTATGGCCCGTGGGAGGAGGGTTCAGGGGGAGGGATCAGTCCAGCGTGAGCAAGAGGCAGCACATCGAGGGTCGACTTGGATTGGCGATCCCGCGGGAGCCACGCACCGTCTGGTCGTTGAAGATCTTGGGGTAGCCACGGTTGGGATAGCGGCCACGGAGCTGCCAGACCTGGAAGAAAGGGTTCCAGTCGATGTAGTCGAGGACGTCCTCGATGGGGATCTCCTTGAAGACCTTGGTACCGAGGAACTTGGGCACGACCGGCTTGTTCGCAGGGTCATTCCAGTCAATCTGCAGACCATTCACCAGTCAGCAACCAGACAAGCACGCAACGACAACGATCCCAGCTTGACGCTAACCGGGCATCAGCCACCGCATTCAAGCGTAGAGGACGCCCATGGTGTCCTGGCACTGCTGTGCCCAACACCAGCTCTCCAATGAATGATGAATGGCGGGCACACCAGGTACCATTCCACCAAGCAACGCCCCGGAACTCGGGAGAGCCTCTGCACGCGAATCGGAGCGCAGTGCATGCATCATGCACAGGTGATTGCAGGCACACAGTACACGGGGGCCGGCAGCGGGGCGCACCTTGAACTTGTTGTCCTGCGCCTTTGGCAGCTCCACGTACTTGCGGTCCTCGAGGCCGGCATAGAACTCGTGGCGGAGCTCGTCGTACTCCTCCTTGACCTCCTCGGCAAATTCGATCGCATTCTGGGGGTCCATCAGCGCCTGGCAGACGGGCACGGAGCGCGAAGCGTCGAGGACGTAGATGACGGTGCTGTCGTACACGGGGTCGATCTTCACAGCCGTATGCATCTTGGACGTCGTGGCGCCGCCGATGAGCAGCGGCAGCTGCACAGCACACGCAGTCACACCAGCTCACAGCGCCACCAGTCGACGCATGCGAGGTAAGCGCGGCAGTGTAAGCCAGAGTGGACAGCGGCGAGAGGAAACACGCCGGCCTGCTCTGTCAGAACTCCGGCGCTCGAGATGCGGCGCGACAGTGCGGACCCCCTCTTGCCTCGAGTGCCAGCCGTCCACAGCCAGCATGACCCACACACGCGCATGATGTGGAGAGGCAGCGGCGGCAACTCGCTGTCTCGATACGCAGGCTCAGAAAGAGGCCGCAGAATGGTGACACGGTGGCATAGCCTCACTCACAGATCGAGTATGTCAGCGGGTCGGGGGGTCTGCCGCTGCCTGCGAAACCCCCACCGCGCGTACCACGCAGCTGCATGCATCTGCCCTCGGGCCGCAGACCTAGAACCGCACACGCGCAACAGAGCACGGCTGCAGGTGGCTGGGGGAGCACCTTGATGGAGCGCTCCTGCATCTTCTTCGCGACGGTGACCATCTCGTCGAGGGAGGGCGTGATGAGGCCCGACAGGCCGATCATGTCGGCCTTGTGCTCCACGGCAGCGTCGAGGATCTTGTCCCACGGCGTCATCACGCCCATGTCGATGACCTTGAAGTTGTTGCACCCGAGCACGACCGACACGATGTTCTTGCCGATGTCATGCACGTCACCCTTCACCGTCGCCAGCACCATCACGCCTGCACCGCAGCCGCAGACTCACTCCCGCGCCCTCACCGCGTCGCACACCCTCACCACGCTCCAGATGCACCATCACGGCATACGCTGCTGTTTTTCATTCCGTGACTTGGTCCACTGCGTGGTGGTGCCCGTGTACTCTTCCGTACCCACCACCACGGCCCCGTTCACCCCACTGTCCACGGCGGCCGCACCTGCGTTGGACTCTTCCCCGGCGTTGCCGCCGGCGGCGATCTTCTCTTCCTCGATGAAGGGAAGGAGATGCGCCACGGCCTTCTTCATGACGCGCGCCGACTTGATGACCTGCGGCAGGAAGAGCTTTCCGGAGCCAAACATGTCGCCGACGACGTTCATGCCGTCCATGAGCGGGCCCTCGATCACCATCAGCGGCTTTGTCATCTCAGGCAGCACACGCGCCTCCTCCGTGTCCTGCGCAACACACACCACTTGCACGCATGCATGGCGACCGGCGCCACACGGGTTCGACGGCGCCTGCGCCTCTGTTCTGCTGTCGCACCGGTCGGGCGTGCTCGCTTTCAGCTGAACTTGAGCAGTTGAAACATCCATCGAAACCGCCGACACCGCTAGATGCCTCACCTTCGTGCAGCCTGACGTCCAGTGCACAGTGTTCACTGCGACAGGTGCATACACGACAAGTACGCCAGTGGCTAGAGAGTGACTGTGGCAACGCCGATTCAAGCAGGCCCAAACAGAGCTGCAAGCGATACTCACCAAGCCAACGCAGGTTCGGCGGCCGGACGAAACCGGTACGCACCTTCACGATGAACGTGTCGAGGCCCTTCACGAGGGCATGCTCGATGCGCTTGCCGACGGGCAGGTCACGCCAGGTGGCCGCACCGCTGCCGGTGTCAGCGGTGGCAGCAATACCCTTCTTGCGTACAGCGCATGGCTTGCTCTTGGGCTCGATGGTGGCCGCATACGACAGCAGGCGCTCGGTCGCGTTGTCGCACCGGTTGAGCAGCACGTCCTCCACGTAGCTGAGCAGCTCCTTGTCCATTTTCTCATACACATCCTCCTTGACCTGCATCGCGTGCAGCGCCGCAGTGAGGCACCAGTGCTCGATGCTGCCAGGCGCAGAGGCCTCACAGCAAACAATCGCGCCTGCCGTCATCTCACCCAAGCCAGCAACGGTCAGTGGTGGCGGAAAACACTATGATGGTTAGTCACGCATCCTCCGCAATCGTACAGTGCTTCAGCACAGCACAGGTATCTCAAATGTGCCACGTACGGCTGTAGGTGTCAGAGGAGTAACTGAAAGAAACCAGACTCAGACAGTGACGCTGTGCCTCAGCATTCATGATCAAGGCAGACTCTCTGCAAAGCAGCAGGCCTACTGTTGCGCATCACACAGAGCACCAGAGCGTCGACGGTGGGATGGGGATAGGGTGAAGCACCTGGGCGGCGTTGACGATGCCCATGTCCATGCCCACGAGGGAGCCCCAGTGGAGGAAGGCGGAGTGGAAGGCGCGGCGGACGGGCTCGTTGCCGCGGAAGGAGAAGGCGATGTTGGACACGCCTCCTGACACCTTGCAGCCTGGGCAGATCCTCTTCAGGATGCGGGTCGCTCGGAAGAAGTCCACAGCGTAGTTGTTGTGCTCCGGCAAGCCAGTGCCGACGGTGAGGATGTTGGGGTCAAAGACGATGTCGTTGGGGTTGAAGCCGACGTCCTCCACGAGGATGCGGTACGCGCGCTGGCACATGCTCACCTGCAGCACGGCAGTGCGTTTCACACAAGCACAGTGCGGCACAGGTGGAATGCATGCACAACGTGGCCCACAGCTACAGTCCACGCTTACTGCCTCACGGGACTTCACATCAGAGACAGCTCTTCACAACTGATCTTCAAGCAAGCTGGCTACGGCGATCGAGCATACCGGAGCACAATGACCGGGCGCCTGGGTTTGCACTGTGGCCAGGGTAAACCCAAAATTCACTTCACTGACTTCACACGCAACTCGGACATATAAACCTCACACGCAAATCAGACAGTGCGGCCAGTGCGGCCAGGTCGCGGTCAGAAGCAGCAGGAGACCGGCGGCGCACCTTCTCCTCCTCTGTAGCGGCCTGTCCCTTCTCATCAAAGGCCATGACCACCACGGCGGCCCCGTGGCGCTTCACGATGTGTGCGTGGTGCCTGAAGGCTTCCTCGCCCTCCTTGAGGGAGATCGAGTTGACGATGCACTTGCCCTGGGAGCACTTGAGGCCGGCCTCCACAATGAAGAACTTGGAGGAGTCAATCATGAAGGGCACGCGGGAGATCTCCGGGTCGGACACGAGCAGATTTACGAAGCGGGTCATGGCAGGGACGCCATCGATGAGGCCGTCGTCCATGTTGATATCCAACAGATGGGCTCCCTGCTCCACCTGCATGCAGATGGCCAGCTCAACTGCCACGAATGCCTCATCCATGCACAAATCCAGTGCAATCCATGCAGGATCTAGCGCCACGGAAATGGGGAAATTCTCAGCAGTGCGGTCCGTGCATCGGTGCTGCAAGCTGGCACTGCAGCCAAAATGGAGGGACACACAGTAGGAATCACATGGGTTTTACTGGCACAGACACAGCAAGCCAATCGCAAAACAGAGGCAGGCCAGGACCCACCTGTTTCAGGGCGATCGCAGCAGCCTTGTCATAGTTACCGTCAACGATCGCCTTCTTGTAGATGATAGACCCAGCCACGTTGCAGCGCTCGCCGATGCAGAGGAAGGTGTCTCGCATCCTCTCTGCTGGAACGTAGTTCAGAGGTTCAAGCCCACTCAGGCGCATGATCTGGTCG
>JAUMHO010000004.1:1075620-1087812 GCA_032360965.1 Ulva armoricana
GACGGACTGACAGAGAGCGTCTTGTTGGTGGGGCCGATGGCGCCAGCCACAAACTTGGGGCCCTTCTCCGGATACTTAGCCATGAACTCTGTCGTGCACTTCTTGGCGAGCTCCGCGGCCGTCTTGTTGATGAAGAACACCTCCTCCACCGTGTCCAGGCCGTAGTCACCCATCGAGATGGTGGTACCTGCATATACAAAACATGCGCATTAAGGTACAGAGCTCAGCTCCTCAGCTGTTGCCGCACTTGAGGTGACAGCCTCAGGTGAACTCAGGCGCATTGCTACATGGGGCATCGGCTTGGAGGAGATATACATCGATGCTTGGCTAGGTCGGCATCAGGAACAGACACGTACCGTTGAAGGTATTGGTCTCGATGATGTCAGCGCCGGCCTCGAGGAAGCCAGTGTGGATATCACCGATGAGGTCGGGCCTCGTGATGACGAGGATGTCGTTGTTGCCCTTCATCTCGTGGCTAGCATCCTGTACAATAATGTAGATTCAACAAACTGTCAAGATTCTTTTCGCCATACATGCTTGACCTGTGTTGATCAACGAAAACTACACAGCGTTACCAAGGTGCACCCTTGTGTTCCATGTCGCCAGTACCGCATGTCCCTCCAGCTTTCGCTCTATTGGATTCCACACAGCCATCACTCTGGCATCAGCACCGTAACGGTGAAGCAGGGTAGGTAAGTTCAGGCAGAACGCTTGGCTGTCCAAATTGAATCGAGGAAGCAAGGTGAATCCAGGAAACACTTCAGAAACATATTCATAGCCGCCAACTATTTGAATACTTCACTACCATGTCAGCCACCACACAGCACCCGATGTACCCAGCAATGTACTGATTGGCCACGGGTCACAAGCACGGCCATGTCACTAAGAGCGCCCCGGGAAGCAACATGGTGACTGCTGGACGGGAACGATGAACCACACCTTGTAGCGCTCGCCACGGTAGTCGTCCTCATCGAGCTTGTACTTCTGGATGCTCGTACCCATCGCACCATCAATGATACCGATGCGCTCCTCGAAGAGCTTGTCCAGCTGCGCAAACGCCTCACTCTTCTCTATGGGGTCCACCCACGGCGTGTACGTGGGCACCGGGGGCAGCTCGGTGTCGAACCCAATCTGATCCTGACCCTCAGGGATCGGGTTGGCCTTTGGAGAGATTATGGCGGCAGGTGGGGCAGCGCCGCCGATCCTCTTGACAGCGCAGGGCTTGCTCTTGGGGTCCAGTGTTGCAGCATAGTCCAGCAGGCGCTCGGTGCTATCGTCCCGGCGGTTGAGCAGCACGTCCTCCACAAAATTCAGCAGCTCCGGATCTATTTTCTCATACACATCCTCCTTGACCTGCACAAGGGGTTCCTGCTGTATCCTGTTGAGACTGAGCATGCTGTTGAGCCTACCGGGATAGCAAATGGGGATAGCCCACCAGGACAGCAAACACGGCATCGAATATAGCATGTTGCACGTGGCTGGAAGACATGGCTATCACAGCGACGTGGAATCCTTCCGGCCCAGCAGCTGACAAGCGCTTGCGGTGGTACCGCCAGTGTACTGCAAGGCGCACCCCAGAACTGAGAAATCAGTGCCCACTACGGCAACTGAAGCTGCCAACATGCACATGCTGCAAACATGCTGAACAAGCATTGACCAAACACCACAGAACAGACCAAGGACGACCTACCACGACGCCACAGCTGCGCCATAACCGCTTTCAGGCGCCAGCAATTCACATCTGCATATTGGCAGCTTCGGACCTGAGGCTGCTGGGTGGGAGATCACGTTTACAGTGGCGCGAGTGCACACACCTGCGCGGCGTTGACGATGCCCATGTCCATGCCCGCCTTAGAGCCGTGGTGCAGGAAGGCGGAGTGGAAGGCGCGGCGGACGGGCTCGTTGCCGCGGAAGGAGAAGGCGATGTTGGACACGCCTCCTGAAATCTTGCAGCCAGGGCATCGGCGCTTGATTTCGGTGGTTGCATTGAAGAAGTCCACAGCGTAGTTGTTGTGCTCCGGCAGCCCAGTGCCGACGGTGAGGATGTTGGGGTCAAAGACGATGTCGTTGGGGTTGAACTGGACCTGGTCCACAAGGATGCGGTAAGCACGCTCACACATGCTCACCTGCAGCAAGGCAGAGGTCAGTGCCACTGGAATGAATGCATCGGAGTACCCTGTGTCGCTGGTGTACGAGAAGATGTGGCTGCCATGATGGCAGAGGCCTACACATGCACAGAGGCACTGCTGTGGGATGCTACTCGCTGGCTTGGCATATTCAACCATGCTAGCTGTCCCATACATCTCTGTGCCACAGGGACTCCCATGTCACACATGTATGCGGCCCTGCGGCACTGGTTGCGACACTTCTGCCTGCCTCGAGTCGCAGCACTCGGCACATGCTCGGACCATCAGCCGCTGAGCTGCTTTCACACGGACATCCGTGCGGATTGGGTGTGGGATGAAAGCCGTCTCGTGACCAAACACAGTTGGCGATGTGTGGTGCAACTCGGCGTACGGATGCAACTCCTGTGGGACAGGCCGTAGTGGTATGCAGCAGGAGCAGACCTTCTCCTCCTCCGTGGCAGCCTGTCCCTTCTCATCAAAGGCCATGACCACAACAGCTGCACCGTGGCGCTTCACGGTCACGGCGTTCTTGATGAAGGCTTCCTCGCCCTCCTTGAGGGAGATCGAGTTGACGATGCACTTGCCCTGGCAACACTTGAGGCCGGCCTCCACGATGAAGAACTTGGAGGAGTCGATCATGAAGGGCACGCGGGAGATCTCCGGGTCGGACACCAGCAGATTCACGAAGCGGGTCATGGCAGGGACGCCATCGATGAGGCCGTCGTCCATGTTGATGTCGAGCAGATGGGCTCCCTGCTCCACCTGCATGATAGACAGCACAGGTCACCGCAGAAAGCGGCGCATACTACATGCTGCCAGGCTACTGTGATTGGGTACAAGCCCCCTGAGCCGAGCAGAGATCGCGACACGCGCCTGTGCCTATGTTGCGCTGCGGTGGCCACCTGTATGCGGGCGTTCACAACAGCACAGCACAGCATGGCTGTTTCTGCACACCTGCTTCAGTGCGATAGCTGCGGCCTTGTCATAGTTACCATCAACGATTGCCTTCTTGTAGATGATGGACCCAGCAACATTGCAGCGCTCTCCGATGTACAGGTACGTGTCCCTCATGTTTTCTGCTGGAACGTAGTTCAGCGGCTCGAGGCCACTCAGGCGCATGAGCGGGTCCACACTATGCTTCTTGCGAGGCTTGTATCCCCCATCTTCAACCATCTTGCGCACCGCTGCGATGTGCTCGGGGCTGGTGCCGCAGCATCCACCCAGAGCGTTGACGATGCCATCGGCGACGAATGGCTGGACCTCGGCCGCCATCTCATGGCCCTTTTGGTCATAGCCACCCATAGCATTGGGTAGACCTGCGTTGGGGTAGCAGAAGACATAGCAGTCGGCAACTTCTGACAAGCTTGCAACATATGGATGCATGTCAGCGGCGCCCAGTGCACAGTTGAGGCCAATGGCAAATGGCTTCGCATGGCTGACACTGGTCCAGAAGGCTTCATTGGTCTGCCCCGAGAGCGTGCGCCCTGAGTTGTCGACCACTGTGCCACTCAAGAAGACTGGGATGCGGATGTTACGGTCCTCGAAAAGCTCCTCCAGCGCAAAGATCGCTGCCTTAGCATTGAGGGTGTCAAAGATGGTCTCGACCAGGAACAGATCCACACCACCGTCCAGCAAAGCCCCAGCTTGCTGATAGTACGCCTGCAAGGAACACCTGGTGCTGTGGCCGATGCGCGTTTGGGTTTGGCGTGATGCCCGATTCCCTTTTTTATTTGGTGATGATCACCGGAATGCATTGGTTGGTGCACCTGGGGAATTGATTCGGTTTTATTGCATCAATCTACGGGTTACTTTTGACATCCCGGATGTGAAACTCCTAGACACGTGCTACATCTGGACGTGCTCTGTATCGTGTGGATGTGCAGGCTACCAGGCAAAGCAAATGTGAGCACCTATGCAGCATGGGCTGCAGATGAGATTCCAACCACAGGCGCCAATTGACATATGAGCAACAGGTGTGAGTGATATCTGTGGGTTGATCGCAAAATGGGACACGTTAAACACGCGGGCTCCTTGAGATATCGTGCGCACCAGCTTGACTTCGTCGTACGTGATGCCACGCATCGCGGGATTCTCTACCGACGGACTCACAGACAGCGTCTTGTTAGTGGGCCCAATTGCACCAGCAACAAACTTTCTTTCGCCTGGATGCTCTTCCATGTACCGCTGCGTGCACTTCTTGGCGAGCTTTGCGGCCTCCCGGTTGATAAACTGCACTTCCTCGACGGCCTCCAGTGCATAGTCGGCCATCGAGATGGTCGTGCCATTGAAGGTGTTCGTCTCAATGATATCTGCTCCGGCATTTAGGAAGTTGGTGTGTATCTCCTCGATGACATCGGGCCTGGTTATGACCAGGAGATCATTGTTGCCCTTCAGCTCGTGCTCGTGATTCTTGTACCGCTCCCCGCGGAAATCATCCTCCTCGAGCTTATATTCTTGGATACTTGTGCCCATAGCCCCATCGATGTAGGCGATGCGACTCTCAAACAGCTGAACCAGCTGCTTGAACGCATCTGTGCACGCGGCGTCGTCAAACTCGGGAACCTTTTCCTTCGATCGCTTGTCTTTCCGTGTAGATATTGCATTGTAAGCGTAAGCAGCTGCTGCACCGAAGACTCCTACGGCAGCTGCAGCTCCTGCAACACGCACCAAGGACGACACAGCGCTACCCGCGCCTTCACGATTGCCCATGTTGAACTAGCTATGTGGCATCGTTCACTGCGGTGGCTGTACATGTGTGGGTTGCCCACAGTGCTCGATCGGGCCAGGCGTGCTTGCATGCAGCATGCGCCGTACTCGAGCCTACGAGATAGACAACGCGGTTGCCTGGCGACCACGGCCAAATCTAAGCATGTCGACTTCAACCATTCGTCATCATTCTGTGCTCGGGTTCACCTTGTTAAGGTAGTCTCATGCAGGAGATCACAATTTGGGGCTGGCCAGCACTGCACCGGCGCGCGCGAGGAGCGCAGCTTTATGTATGTGGAGTGGGCTCATGCTCGTGCCCGTGTGCCCTGTGGGAGGCTATCTCACACACGTCATAATGGATTAGCCAATTCGTGTCGGCTAGGTGAACCCATTTGCTTGGGCAGCAGCCTCATCTCAACGGGGAGTTCAACGGAGGATGGCAGTGCTAGTACACTGCCGCCAACCGTATCGGTATCGGACCGGGTTGAACATGCGAAGACTACTCCTCCACAGTAGCTGGCCTGCTGCAGTACTATAAGCGCCGAATTCCTTACCCTTCCTTTTTTTCTCGTGCTGTGTGGCACACTAGCGTCGTGCGCTGAGCCAGGCGTCGATCACACCATGTCGCTTTGCAACCTTCCATAGTCCGAATCTACGCTTCATCTATGGTGTATGCCGCTTTTATCAGTCCTTGGAACCCAAATTTGTCATTAGAGGGCGTCAGTTTGTGATTTGTTGCTGCAGTGCTGTGCAAGCACAGAGCTGAAATGTGCATCGATGCCCCAGTAGCAAACGTGCCGTTCCAACCAAAGAAAACTTGTACAAACCCCGCAAAATAGTGTGGTGTGGCTACTTCTTCAACATGGTTGCAGAACACCATGCCACGGTCGCCACCGCACCTGTCGGCAGTCTGTGTCCTCTGGACCAATTGAGTTTGACAATATAGCATGTACCCAGAATATACTGGGCCACCACTTCACCATGGCAGCGTTTTCCACACAGGGAGCCATTGTGATGTCCTCTCATGGTGGCAGGCGAACTCGGACATGATGTGCATCACCATGGTTCCAACATGCAATCCCATTGCTTCATAGATCCAGCAGATTGTGGTCGAATGCGGAAAATAAAACATCCTCCCAGGCTCTACACTCCCAGGACAGGGCAGATGCGGCTGAGCTTGGCCGAGTGCCTGTTCCACACGCTTGCAAGTGTGGAAACGTTTCCCCCAACGCTGGCATGTTGACTCGAGACTACTCGTGATCATGTTGTCATAATTCAGTACCGTTCAGCATGTGAAATCATTTATCATGCCAGGTCCAGGGCGTCTGTCGCACTGAATGCAGATTAACAGTTTATATGCAAAGCTGCAAGGATTTGTGTTGATACACACACTCTCTCTCTCTGGCAGCCACTACCGGCATCGGAACATCCTGCCCTGCATGCAAATGTACGATATAGCACAGAGTGCGTTGCTGCACAGGTACTATGGCCAGATCTGTGGCCGCTGCCCCGGGTGATGTGCTTTCCGGCCATCCTGTGACCATTTCGCTTACATGCATGTGGACTGTACCGTTCAGTTGTGCCTGGCTGCAGTGCTGGGTATGATACAGCGGATCCGCAGCTAATAAGTGCTGGAGCTACGAGAAGACTTCGGACTTCATCTTGGTGAAACGCACAACATCCGCACGATCTGATACACATCCGCATGATTTTCATCACATGCCTGACATTCATGTTACGAACATGCAAAGGCAGACGCAGGATTGATATAAGGTCCTATGTATGCGGGAACGCTGGTCCATGCTCCGTAGTAAGAGCACTGAAGCTTATGTAGGACCTGGATCTTCGGAGCTGTGGCTGGTGACAGCTTGGCGTGTTGATCGTCTTTCCCAATCCGATATGTCACATTGTGGTGGCGGTTGGTCTGCACGCGCTGTTATCATGACCATGGGGAGGCATGGTTTCAGTCACGAATTAAGTTAGAACCTGAAACCTGAAACAGAAGAATAGCAGAAAAAGAGGGGGAGAAGCACATTCTTGTAGTTCGCATCAGATTATGACAGTTGCAATTGTGCGTGGGAAGCGTTTGCTATTGCGTTGGTGTCTGAAATGGTGCAGAGAATAGTTAACTAGCAGTTGCTGCTGTAGAAAAGGTGTGGCCTTGAGGTGTTACACGGAGATGGGCATAACAACCTGGCATCGCCAAGAGGTAAATGCGAACACAAGCAAAACAGCAGAAGAAGCACACGTACCCAGAAAAACCCAGGCGTTACTCCCAAAATCACAGCTGTCCTGAATGCTATTACACACGTGCCATAACCAAACCAACCAGTACACCAATCACAATGCCCCACTGGTAGCAGTAGCACAAGCCGACGCAACAAATAGGCCCGGGATCCCGCATGCCCTAGAATCCTGCACGCACACCCCACCATCGCCCAACAAGCATGGCATGGGCAATCACCCATGACAGCAGAGGCGAGCACGTGGCACCCCCCTCCATGTGGGGCCCGTGTGTAGGAAGATCCCGGGCGGTGGCAAACGCGGGGAAACACAACTGAGACAGGGCGGGGAGGACTAGCCAGGTGGGGGAGAGGGAAGGAGGGGGACGGGGGGAGACGGAGGAGGTCCGACTGGAGGAAGGAGACGGGCCGGGGTGAGCGGTGCGGCACAGACGGAGCGGCTGGGCCTGGTGCGGGGGTGGAGGGCGTGCAAGGCGTTCCTTGCACTGTCGCGCGCAAGCGACGTCCCCCCTACGGAGGCCGAAACACAGCGTAAGGTCGTTGGTTGGAACAGGAAGCCCAGGTAGAACCGGCCGCCCATCCAGTCGCGCCCGCAACGGTGTGGCATTGAGTTGTAGTCTGGCCCACTGCAGTGCTTGCTGGGTCATACATGGAGTAGTATATGGAGATGCCAGACCTGCCGTCCATGGAACGAGCGTCATCTGGGCTGTGTATGGGGGCACAGCTGCGTGTTGCTGTGTCTTTCTGCTTGTGCGGTAAATCGCCTGCCACATATCGCAGATGGAACTGGACAAAATTTCGAAGCATAGCACGGCTGAAGGAGCTGACGTGGAGGACACATTATTCTCTCTTAGATCTGCGCCACGTTTGTTTAGGCTTGCCTCTCGTGGTTCGAAAACATTCGCAGCAGACGAGCGGCTTGCAAGATAGCAAGCACCTTGAATTCAAAATCACAGGCGCCTGCCGGACGTCGACGGAGAGACACTGTGTGACGCTTCAGTTCATTGATTTACGCAGAACGCAGTGCAGGGACACCGGGACTGGCTGCAGCGCGCACGTATCAACATGCAACGTCTTTGCAATGCAAATACGGGCTGAGTTAAATAGACACTGCCGCTGAGTGGACGGCCTACTATCAGCGCATCGCTGACATTGTTTTCAAGCTGGGTATGCTTGGCGATGCGATTCGACGTTTCACTGGCGTCGGATGGCAGCAATTTGTCAGGGACTCCTTTGCGAATCGAACAAGTGTTGATAAGTACTGCCCTGTACAAAGCAATCTGACTAGACGACGATTTAGGAAAACACTATGAACGTTGCATTGTAATTAATTTTACCATCATTAGCTCAGCATTCGCTGACTCCAGCGGTCTTGCGCGCGGGGCCATTTCGAAGGGCGCTGGAGGTCGAGCTCGGACACACGCTGCATGGCGGAAGCAGGAGCGCGCGCGGCACGCAATGGGATGCACAGCTGGCCGTGATGGCAAGTGTGCTCACTGGAGCGCCCATACTCGTTGCCCGTCTCAGTTGTAGACTTGACCACCACCCGTCCGCCATTGCATGCTCATGTCGTCAAGTCAGGCTTGATGATACCACTGGCATTACATCGGCGCTACCTGTTCTGTCACTTGCACACTCGCAGGCATCGCCTTCAGGACACGACTTGCGCTAACAGTGTCTGTAAAGAATATCATATCTTCTTTGAGCATTTCAGCTTTGTCAATGATCTAGATTTTTTGTTGGACACGTTTGCCTTACAGCACCAATAGCCAATGAGATCAAGAAGGACTATCAAACCCACAAAACGGCTCTATGAAGATGATGGTAAGCTTCAAGGCTCCTTTTATCTTTTAAACATTCTTTCATGCCAGGAACTCTCGTGCGTGTGCTGGCGACTGCACAAGGGCGCCTCATACGTCGTACGGTAGATCCTGGCCCGCATTATCGTCAAATAAGAGAAATTTCTGTCACGGCAGCCCGTTCGGAGGCCAGCTCCGATGCATTTTCGTGCTTACGTGTGTTTCTCGTCCTGTGTGCCGCACGCAGTGCCGACAGACATCTTTACTACGGCACTGGCCACGAAGGGTGATAGTGTTTGTGACTTGGATTATTAGCGGTGTCTGGTACAAGCATTCGTGTGATCCGGACTGCTCTCGGGCTTTTGCGCATTTCGTTATTGGACGGTGGAACGGAGCTGGTTGACGCTGTGCAGATGAACAACCTCCGGAGCTATCATTCATCGCCAGGGCTGCTAGATATCATCAGGAGGCCAGTGAGGCAGAGCATGCGGAGAATCCAGCGGTGGTGAATCCAGGCAATGACATTGTCGGAGATGTGCTCTGCCCGAATGATTTGTCCCTTGAAAATATGCTGGGGCATGATGGCTCCATGCCGGAGTTAGGTTCAGCAGTGGTCTCGGGAGGAGACCTCTTTCCGGCACTGGGTCCCAACGACGTTTTGGAGCCAGCACAGTTTCGTCTGCCACATCTCGACTCGCAGCCATCCATTGAACCTGAACACGTTCCTCCGTCCACACATGCTATAACTCAACCCCCCGACGAGGCAGAGGAGAAGTGTGCGGAAGGGGCACGCCCGTCCAGGCGAAGTAATCGCCGTGTAGTGCAGTCATTGCAAGCAGATGATGAAGACTTCATTGATGCCGGTGCTGTGGATGACGGAGAAGATTCAGACGCATCCGAAATGTCAAAGGAGGCGAAGGGAGATCATGATGTTAAGATTGAGGATTTTGACAGGCCAGTCATGGAGTCATTGCAGTCCCTTGATGATGTTACTGCAGCACTGGAGGGCAAGCAAGGTATGATCTGACCGTCCTTAATCTCTAGATAGGTGTCCTTTGCTTATGGTTTTTCTACCCCTGCTGATGCCCCTGACAGAGGTTTGCATTGCAGCGTCTGCTGGAGAGCCTGGCAACCCGGGAGCACAGCCGGTCCGAAAGAGCCTGGGGCCTCCGCTATCTGACGCTAATCGTTATAAAGGCAAGCATCAAGAGTTTGACATGTTTTGCTTGGGTAGTGGTCTTGTAATGGATCACAGTCCATTTCAAGGATTCCTGTGTGCCGCCTGGGTAGCGGTTCCGGATCGACCTGAAGCATCTACCTGTGATATTTTCATTCTGGTTGACCTGCACTGCATCCGCGCAGCTGATCTATTCGATCCGCAATCGTGCGGTGTCCGCCATTCACCGACGCGTCAGTCGGGACGCAGTTTGGAGCTGCAGTTGGAGCTGCCAGTGGAGAATCCAACAACCGACGTCTCATGTGACACATATCTGCTGCCATGCGTTACCTTTCGCTTCGGCTTCTCGCTTCGCTGTCTCGAACCCAGGGCGCGTCATGAGGGTCGATCATGACGTGCTTCATACCGCGCTTGCGCGCAGTTGTCGTGAACAGCGAATGAGATGTCTGTGTGCACGTGGTTCTGACCATCTGACATGGTCTATAGTACCTGAATTAGCATAGCGACGAGTGATGCAGGATCCGTGGCGGTTAAAGCGCAGAAGCCATCCTCTGCATCCACGAAAAAGGTCAACAAACCTATTGCTGCTGCACCTGCGTCACTAAAGCCAGCCGCGCCAGGTGCACGTTCACCAGCCGAAATTCGCCAGAATGCGGCTAGTAAATACAAGGAGGTGTTGGAGACAGCAGCGAAGGAGCACAAGGGCAAAGGTGGTGCTGATGATGAGGTGCTGGGGGACCCTGCACAACTGGCAGAGCAGATTGAAATTGAAGCACACACGGCATATGGTGTGTCCTGCCTCAACCTGGAGCAGCGAGATTCGCTCAATCATACAAACATCTTCAAAAATCAGGCATTACTCTGCAACCCAAGGATTCAGCAACCTATGGCTGCTGCGCACTGATGCCCAGTCTGAGTGTGAGCACTGCCTGCACCATTTGTGGGCTGCTCATGCTTGGATCTCAGCGCTGTCGCCATGCGCCATACATGACAGCAACTTCAGGGCAGAAGGTGCCGCGTTGCCAGTGCATGCATTCCGTCTAAAGCGCAGTCGGCCTACCTTGCTGGCAGCATGCACATGTTCAGAAACCGTGCAGGAGCTCGCGCACGCCTGGCCTGTGGCGCCCTCGCCGTGGGCCACTCCAGGTTTCACAGGCGGCCCCCTGCAGCGAGCCCCACGATCCACGATGGAGCTCCACGCCTTGCTCTGTCTTTCCGATGAGTGTCTGCTGCTCACAGCAGCCTCCACCATTTACAGCTAGTCATAATGCGACTGGATTCCCCTGGTTGCAGTCCAGAAGTCACGGCGAAGCCACGACACACCGGCCCTCTCCTTGGGGCTCCACTCCCTCACTGTACAGCCTCTAGGAATACACACAATGCCAGCCGGTGTAGGGCCGAAACCCATCGCCAGCCCGACGCTGAGCACGCTGCGCCCACATCGCCTGACCGCCGTGTGGAATTGCAGGCAACGCGATCAAAATCATGCCCAAGTACACTTCCCAGTTCCGGATGCTGTTCTTCGCGCTGCGCAAGAACCATGAAGCGGCGGTGCAGGTGCTGCGGGGCGGCATCACGCCCGCCGCTCTCGTCCGCATGTCGAAGGAGGCCCTCGCAGACTCCCAGGCCGTCAAGCTGCGGCAGGCGGTGCTGGAAAAGTCGCGGCGCATGGCTGTGCTCGACGACGAGGCCGCCGCCCAGTTCAGCACCGCCGCGAACCACGCACTCCGGCAACGCCAGATCCAGGTACCGTCAACCCCTGACCACCCCCTGACTGTGTGACTGGTCCCGGTCACAACGTCTCACGCTGTTCTGTGCTCAACATGCGCTTCAGCCTGGCCCACCCTGGCACCTGCCACATCAGCAGTGCTGCAGCCCCCCTGATCCCGGGATACCGTCCAGTGCATCCGCCTGGTGAAGTCCTCGGGTTTTGTCTTGCAAAGGATCTCACCTCTGCTAGCGTGCTCGCGTGTGATGCTGTAACTGTCCAGACCAAGCTCATCAACTGTTCAAAACTAGTGTGTCGTTATGTAAATGTAAATGTAAATGTGACACTTACTCGCGATATCCTACAAGGACTTTGACATCTCCGGATAACCGGGACCACGGGCCAAGGGGGTAAACCACCTGGAAACCCCCCT
>JAUMHO010000004.1:1087912-1113180 GCA_032360965.1 Ulva armoricana
TCCTCCTGTGCTAAGCGAGGTGGTCGCGCGCGATTGTGTTCGAAACCCAGGGGGGCACGCGGAATCGAACCCAAGACTTTCCGAAGAAGGGGTCAGCTTTTATAGCGTCCTCCGACCACTGGACGGGCCTCCGACCACTGGACGGGCCTTATGTGGGCCTCGTGTATGCCATAGCCTCTGATTCATGATGCTGCACTAGGGTGTCAGGAAGCAGAGGCGATCAACCAACGAACGCCTTCAGTGGCAGCGCCGCGGTCTCTTGCTCCGTGGCCAGGCCTGCTAACCGGTGGTGCCTCATGGCTGCACTGTTCATGAGTTTGGGCAGTGGTGAGGGCACATGTGACATGGAGCTGTGCAGGAGAAGATAGAGCGGGAAGCGCAGGCTCGAGAGGCGCAGAAGGCTGCGGAAGAGCAGGCTGCGGCAGATCGCAACCGAGCGGCCGCGGAGCGTGCTGCTGTCGTTGCCCAGCATGCGCTGCTCTCACAGCCAGATCCCCACGGGGATGGCTCGGCGGCTGCGCCAGGCGCGGACCAACCTTACGACCCGGAGTCTGTGCCCTGGGACGGCTCCGGCATGATGCACATGGACTTTGACGACGATGGCGATGACCCCGGCAGCCCTGAGCAAGAGATCCTCAGCATCAGCGAGCCGGGGAGTCCTCCCGATCAGATGGGCAAGCGGATGGAGGAGGACGTGAGGATGTCCGATGCAGCTGTAGATCCTTATCACGGGGCAGACCCTAGGTATGAGCCGCTGGGAGGGGGCCGGGGCTGGGTGGAGCGGGGAGCGATAGACCGCGACGCAACACCGCCGCTCACAGACGCCCAGCGGGCAGCGCTGCCGGGCGCGTCGGCGCCGGCGCGCGCTGCAGCAAGCGAGCGGCCCCGGCGGGGAAGCGGCAGCGGCGCTGGGGCCGTGGGGAACGACGGCGGCGCGGCGTTCACGCACGTAGAGGACCTCGCGCCTCTGGTGCTGATGACGCCGGAGGGGCAGGTCGGCGGCGGCGCGCCGGGCGTGCGGCTGTGGACAGGGTTCATCGAGTTCTTCGGGGACGGGCTGACGATGCGCGCCGAGCTGGCGAGCCTGCAGGGGTCGGCAGACCTGGCGTCGGTCGTGCGCGGCGCGATCGTCGTGAAGGGCACGCTGGCGGCGGCGGCACTGGTGTCGTTCTTCGAGCAGCTCGTGAACAGCCGCTCGCGCACCGTGTCGCTAGGCTTGCTGCGGGTGAGCAAGAAGGGCCTCGACGAGTCGAGCCTGGAGCGCATCAACAAGGTGCGCGTCGATGAGCGTGTAGGCGCCTCGTGCCGGCTTTCCGTGTCTCTCCCAAGATGTACGCGTGTGATGGCATCGGCATCGTGTTGCACTCTACTGGCCACCTCCTCTAGAACCTGGACTGTCACTGCTCCAGCTGCTGTACCTGTATAGATGCTTGTGCAACCGCATCATTTTGTAAGCAGTTGCCGACACTCATAGTACAAGAGACACAGTGCGGTCAATGCCATTGCTGTGTGGATGGAGGCATGCACAAGGCATGTGATTGCTGCACCTCCGCGGGGTGTAGAGCAGTAGGCTGCGTCACGCAAGCAGGCACACGGCACACCGGCTGTGCCGAGATGCGGAGAAGCTGACTATTGAGGGGTGGTGCTGTTGCAGCAATACGTGGAGTTCCAGCGCGCCGAGCGCTGCTGTGCGTGCTTCCCGGGGAATCAGGAGAGCTACCTCATCCCCGCCGGTGCATTCGCGAATCGCCTCTGCGCGACGGCCCACGTTGCCGCACACGGCCGCCACAAGCCGTCCATCCCCCCATCGCTCCACCACTTGGAGTACATCCTTGCGGTCGTGACCAAGCGCGAGGCGAAGGACGACATCCTGCACAACGAGCTGTCGTCCCGACTCAAGCGTGACACAGCCTGGACAGAAAAGAAAGCTCGGTATGGCCTCCTGCCGACAACTCCCAATCAAACCTTGCATGGCTGCCGCGCTGACGGTGCTTGTGATGGTGTGATTCACTGAATCATGTGGGTCTCCGTCCGATCAGAGTGTGTAGACTGGAGTGTGGCGGATGCCGGGAGCGTCTGCGACGGGGTGCGGTCGGCACATCCAGCAGCCAGGCCAACATAGGGGATATACTGCAGATTTGCGCGGAACAAGACCCGCCATCGGAAGGAGCGGCCATCGCACGGCAGGACGTCCGCAGGCCACAGCGATCGTCACCATGGCCACCATGACGCCGGCGGCGGCGGCGGGGGGCTCACCCATGAGGACGGCGGGGGGCTCACCCGTGAGGACGGCGGGGGGCTCACCCGTGAGGACAGCAACCTGGGCAGCGGCACCCTCATGCAGGACACGTCGGGCGTGCCGCCGGTGCACGCGCCCTTGCCTGTTGTCCCGAGTGACCCGCGGCAAGCCCGCCGGGCCGCCGCTGCGGCCGCCTCCGCCGCCGCCGCTGTGAGCGCTGCGGCAGAGGCGAAGCCCGCGAACAACGGCGCCGTCGGCGCTGCGCCCACGATGGACTTTGATATCGGCGCGAGCCTCAGCGACCTCGCCTCGGTGCTGGGCCTCCCGGCCAACGCTGGGGCACCGGAGCTGCTGCCGACGCCGCCGGAGGCGTCTGCTGGGGCACCGGCGACCGCGCTGCCGGCGCCACCGTTCCCGGTCGCGGCACCGGCGCCCGGCCATTCGACCGCGCCCCCACAGGCGCTCGGCGACTCGACCAAGGCGTCGGAGGATCTCCCAAACATTGACGCGCTGCTGGAGATTGTGGGTAGCGCCCACCCGAGCAAACCACAAGCTATCATGCAGCCGGCGCCGCAGGCGCTCGACGTTCCGAGCATGCATGCGCCTGCAACGCTGTCACCTCTGACTGCCCCAGGCATGGCGCAGCCGTGGCACCTGCAGCCGATGGCTGGCGCGCCCACTGCGCTCGGCCACCAGCATCTGGCGGGGCCACCGCAGACCGGCCGCATGGGGTCAGCGCCAGCCTTCCAGCCCGCACAGTCGCAGCCGCCGCTGATGGAGCACGGCCGCCCGCAGCCGCTGCAGCAGCCGCAGGCGCTGCCGCCGCCCCGAGCGGTGATGCAGCCGCAGGGTCTGCCGCAGTCGCAGGGTCTGCCGCAGCCGCAGGGCATGCCGCAGCCGCAGGGGATGCCCTCACAGCCCCAGGGGATGCGTGTGCCGGCGCAGGGCGTCGCCTCGCAACCCCAGTTTGGCCACAGCGGCCAGCCGCTGCCAGCACCGGCCCAACAGCTGAGCCAACAGATGCATGCCCTGCCGGCGTCAGGGGCCTCCCTACCCATGCCGGTGCAGTACGCGCCGCAGCAGTCCCAGCAGGGGCTCCACGGCGGGACTCCCGGGAGCACGGTCATCATCCAGGCCTCGCCGGGAACGCTGCACGCAGCGGCGCATCCAGCCTCCCAGCCGCGCTACGCGCCGCAGCCCATGCCGCAGCCGGCGCCACCCCAGCCGGGGGCGTATCCGGGCAGAAAGATGGGCAGCGGCGGGTATGCGGCGGGGTCGGCCGGCAGCAGGGACGGCCGCGGCAGCGACGGCCGCGGCGGCGGGTACAGCGGCCGCCATGAAGACCGGGGCTGGGGTGATGACATCATGGCACGACCCGGCGCTGCGAAGCGGAAAGCGCCGCACTGGGAGGAGCGCGCGGCTCCGCGGCCGGGTCTCGAGCCGGGGTATGATGTGGGTGGCAGGTATGAGGGGCACGGTGGGCATGGTGGGAGGAGGCGTATGGGGGGTGGCGACGCGCGTCGGGGAGGGGAGGCTGACGAGCGGGGGGCTCGAGGCGGGCGGGGCAGGGCACCGGCGCGCCGGGAGAACACCCACACACTGAATCATCTTCACGCGCCGCCCCCGGACCTGCTGCCGTCTGCCGGGCGCAGCCGCGGTCCCACGATGCATCCACCTCCGCCGCCCCCGCCGCCGCCGTAGTGGCCGACTGCGCGTACTGGTGATGTGTCCTGGTAGCGGCTGCTAGTGGCCGTGTGCAGCGGAGGGTCGTGCTGATACAGTCGGCAGCGGTGCGGACAAACCATTGTGCTCTGCGTGGTGGGAGGGGGGGAAGACGGTGAGCCAATGCGGTGGACGTGAGCATTGTTCGCAAATCTGGAGTTTTGGTGCAAGGTATTTTGCTGTGCTCTGAGATGGGATGATGGGGGTGATCCCAGGAGTGCCACCCGAGTGGGTCGTGCTTTGTTAGTGTCCTGGTCGTGTCGAATTGTGTCCTGAAACTGGGCGGTTGCATACGTTCCGCCTGAACGCAGGTGCAGTGTTGGTAGGTGTACAGACCATGCACCCAGAGAATTATGGCTTGTGCATTAATGTAAACAAGTGTTCAGTGGTGTGCATGCACCACTGGTTGTGGACATCGAGCTTTTGCTACCAACCAGACGGTGCGAAGCGATTGCCATCCATGTTGATGCTTGCAGGCCCCGCTGCGGAGCTGCCTGCGGGAGGTCTTTTGCTCGAGGGCGCTCCCAGCAGATAGGTCCATATTACCCGCTGGATCCGATGCACTGCTGAGCATTTTTGCGCTCCTCACCTCCTTCCGCGAAGAGATACGGCAAGCTGGCCTGAACACGCGGTTGTGGAACTGTCGGAGCGCGCAGAAGTTGACGTTGGCAAGATCAATCTTGGCGGCATATCGCAATGCACGTTGTAACGCTGATTCTGCAGTGGCATGTGCGCAGCTGTTTAGCCTACCCGGTTGAGTGCCGACCACTGGAGACGCGGTCCTGGGATGCTGAGACGCTCGTGCTCCAGTATGCATGCGCCGAACGCTGGATCACGCTCTTCCCAGGCGTCGTGGGAGCAGGTTCGGAACCGTGTATAATAAATCTAGGAGGATGTGATGGGTCTTTCTTGCTCTGTGAAGTTGATCACGACAGGGCTGCTACCACCATCCCTGGAGCGCTCCTAGCCGTGTGTTGCCATCCGCTGCTTGCGGTACGTTGAACTGGGCATTTTAATAGCTACATTCGTCGTTCATAGTACCTGAAACGTAATGCTAAGGTCACTGATGAGGTCAAGGGTGATGGGCACGGCCATGGGTACATTTTTACCGGCAGGAGCGGCTTCGCAAAACGGAGTACTAGGTCCCAGTGTGACATCCTTGAAACCCCGCGCTTATCATGTGTTGTTGTTTTGGTTCGTGCATATGATGATCCTTTCCCGGTTTTCTGTGACGTCTCCGGGACAGTATGTGTCAAGTGTCACGACATCCGACAGTCCTGCAGCACGTCCATCCAATCGTCAGGTCGCAGAGATAGCACAAACAAACCCGATTGAATGCATTCAATTATTTTTTTCGTAAAGAAAGGAATGCTTTGACATGGCTGGTGGGTTATGCAACACTTGTGCGATGAGCGAAGCTGGATTGCCGCAAGCTTTTGCGCTTGGTGCTGCGGCATACGCGTCGTTGCCGTTCCATGACGCGGAAAGGCTACACAACCATGTAGTGCTGCTGTATGAATCCGTGTACACTCTTCCTTCGTCGTGATGTTGAATGCACTGGGGCCTTGTGCTGCGCGCATATGCATGCAGCTGCACATTGACACTATTGATTCGGCCTTCACATCGATGCAGCCACAGCTGGCAGCAACACACTTGCAACTATCCATTGAAGCTGTTTTGTTGTTGCAGGCAAGCTTCTCCGACCTCGGGTTCAAGCATGCTTGGATTCACTAAGCGCACGCGCGTCCGTGAATGGTGTAAACCAGCCCATGCCTCGGAGAGGCTCAAGTTCCGTTGCTCAAGCCGCAACAAATTTTGAAGAGACTTCATCGCCAATTCAAGCACGGATAGCTATGGTCGGTGCAGGCAACATGGGTGGGGCAATGTTGCAGGGCTGGATGCGCGCCGGCATTCTCTCGCCAGAGCAATCCGCAGCTTGCACCAGAAATAGCACCAGAGCAACAGGCTGGCAACAGCAGGGCTTAGAGGTACCTTCACGACATCCTGTCGTTCCTGGCATTGGCCTGTACTCAAGCTCACACCTGGCAGCGCAGCATAGTATGCATTGAACACTGCCAGTGAATCCAAAACTTACGCAGACACTCGAAACGGTTGAAAGTGCATCGAACCCCTCAGGATATTCGGGCCGGTCCTGTGCCGGCTCTGTGTGCCATGTGGATTCATGTCCCTTTCCTCCTTGACCCCGCCGGTACCCTGGGCCGTCACCCCCCTAGTGCTGTGAGGTATCATTGCCTGCGCCTGGTTGCTGCGTTCCTGCTGGGTGTGTCCTGTGTAGTTTGCACTCGTGGCCCTCTTCCTGCACCGGTTCTGCGCGGCTTGTGTTTACCTGACTGATCGGCCCTGAAATCATGGCTCCGCTTTGTGGCGCACCCGCTTGTTGCTGCCCCTGTGGTTGTGCCCTCTCCTGCGCCCGTCCTGCACCTGTCCGCCCCTACCAGTGCTGTGGCCGATGCCCGTTTGGGTTTGGCGTGATGCCAGATATTTTATTTATTTATTTATATATAAAATTTTATAGTCAGCTATGGTATGGCCCACGCATGCCGCCTCCACAACACATCCCACGACACTCCGGAGCCCAGCGTGTCATCAGTATGCCTCTGCATCTCTCCAAGGCACACCTCTCTTTGTCGTTGCATGGGTGCATGCATGTGACTGGCCAGGCACAGCAAGCACCACAGCAATGCACGCCGGCCTTCTCACCACACACATACCACAAATATGCCCACAATCCACTGCAGGTAGTAACGACAGCACAATACTCATGCACCCGGTGCAACAGCCGTATCGTAGTGTCATAGCACCTTGCCATGCCAGTCACCTCCAATACCCTTCACAGACGAGTTCCACGGCCAATGCTCGCTTGGCTTTGGCATCATCCTCAAATCCACGCCTCTCTGTTGTTTCATCCCGACCACCATGTACCTCCCGTGCAGGTGTTTGGTGACGCCCTGGACGACACAGAAGCATCCCAGATCTGCGCCTTCTCCGACATCATCTTCCTCGGTGTCAAACCCAAGTTCTTGCGCCCCGTGCTGGCCTCCCTCTCGCCCCACATCACCCCAAAGCACACCCTCGTCTCCATCGCCGCGGGCTGGACCCTCGCGCAGCTGGAGGCGGCGCTCCCTCAGGGCACGGCGGTCATGCGTGTCATGCCCAACACCCCGATCCTCGTCGGCCAGGGCGCGTCGGTGTACTGCCTTGGCAGCCACGCCGGCGACGCAGACCGCCGAGTAGTGCATGACCTGCTGCATGCATGCGGCGTCGCGATTGAAGTCACCGAGGACAACATCGACGCCGTCGTCGGCGTCAGCGGCTCCGGGCCTGCCTACATGTTCCAGGTGCGGCAGCGCCCATCATCCACCCCAGAACCCTCTCCCTTATCTCCGCTGCTCAAGCGGTCGCAGGGCTGTGTGCTCCCGCAGCCCCTGTCCCGCAAAGCAAACAGGTGCTGCCAACGTACATCCACACGCCCGACTGTATCTGCCGTCACGGTACTGTGCGAACAGTGGACATGCATTGTCTGCTGAGCAGCTGTTGGTTGAGGACTTTCAAGGCAAGGTGTGGCGCAGCTGGCTGTTTGCCGCTGACCATACGCTGCCTCGTCGCGCCTTTGCAGGGGCTACTAGCATGCTGTGCTGTGCGTATTGTGACGGAGCATGTTGCCGCCTGTCCAACCATGAGCGTCCGTGGCGAGACGACGCGGCAAACTGGCTGGTCAAGGTAGTGGTGGCTACATGTGTTTGGTACCACACCCTCTCCTGACGAATGCGATTGGTCCGTACAGCGCGTGTGTTAATCCGAGTCGCCTGGCAGGTGCAACCACACCGGCGTGTATCGCCCTCGCAGCAGCAACACATCAGAGCTCTCAGGTAGCTGACATGGTCAGCGGTTGCTCCCACATGTGCGTGTCATCACGTGTCTGATACCACGAGTGTGTGATCCACATGGCGGAAGCTGGTGAACAGGTGTTGGAGGCGATGGCGGACGGTGGCGTGCGGGCGGGCCTTCCGCGGCAGCAGGCGCTGCTGCTTGCGGCGCAGACAATGAAGGGCGCGGCGGAGATGGTGCTCTCTGGCGGCGACAGCAGCGGCGCGCAGGACGGCGAGGAGGTCGCGCTGATGCACCCTGGCATGCTCAAGGACCAGGTCACTTCGCCCGGCGGCACGACGATCACCGCCGTTGCGGTGCTGGAGGAGCGCGGCGTGCGCGCCGCTTTCATCAGCGCCGTCGGCGCCGCCGCGCAGAAGTCTCGCAGCATGGCTGCCGCACAGGACGACGTCGTGCCGGGCCCGCAGTAGGCGCCCTCTGCTTCGGAGGCGTGGCCGCACCCACGGCCTCCGCCGATGACGTGAGCGGCTCCGCGGCGTGAATCGTGGTCGGCTGCAGGCGGTGAAGCCGGTCACGTTCAAAATATGTGGTGTACGTGGTGCTGTGTGCCATGTGCTGTGTGCTGGGTCACCCTACGGTTGCCAGGGGTGTGCCAGTGAGCGAGATTGGCAGGGGAGAACGCGCATGTGTGCGTGCGGCCACGCAAGCTGGTCTGAGTTGTGGCAGGCGTACCGGCGAGATGGTGTTCATGTGTGAGAGACGATGTACGTTGGTTACTCAGGCGACAGGTACACAGCGCGTTAGGGCCGCCGCTGCCACCGCCGGCAGACCGACGGACGCGGACGTGGCGGTCAGGTGTGGAGAGATTGAGTGGGGTCCATTCCGGCGTGGGCTGGTGGTCGTCTGGGTGGAGTAGCCGCTGACCTGGTCAGTGTCTCGCACAGTGTGCGTCCGGCTTGATTGCCATGCCTGTGGTAGAGGTGGGCACGGGCATGGGGGGGAGGGTGACCGCTTGCGACGCGCCTGACCTGCACAATGGTGCAGCCTGCAGGCCCATGTACGCTGTGGTGGTGCTTACCTCTTGGGTGGGCATGGGGGGCTATTGAGCGTTCCAGGTGACTCTGATGGCGCAGCGGTGCCTATTTTGCCATGCATGGGGTGTCCATGTACATGCCAACCCCATGCACATGATGCCAGCGGCCTGTGTGGGGGTGGTTGTCCTGCATGTGGGGGGCAAGGCGGGCGCGTTGGCTGGACGATGGGGAACGGGTGTGACGCAGCCTGTGCCAGCGCAAACGATCCAGATGCCGACAAGGGGGGTCCAAAGGGGTGTGTGATTTGTGCGACATGATGTGTTTCCATGTGTTTTGAGTGGTTGTGCAGGAGTTAGTGAGCAGAGCAGGAGATGTGCTACGGTGGGCAGTACGAGTGACGGCTCTTTATTGCCTTGCTACCTATGAGCAAGGTAGCTGCACGAGGTTGGCAGGGCGATGCAGATGTCATGAGGTGAGATGCCACGAGGTGAATGGCGAAGGCGAGGGAGTTCACAGTGATATCATTGAGGGCGGCGGGGTTGAGTGCGCCAAAGGCTGTGCATGTTGCTGCACTGTCTGTCGTTGTTTTGCAAGCTGTGTCATGTAAAAAAAGTCAGCCATGTTCAGACGCGACAAGGTGTCTGGTGCTGTTGTTAGACTCGCACAGAATTCGGTGCCCAGGAGTTGTGTCTTCTTGCATGTAGATGTTGAGCAGTTCAAAAGCTGGGACGCACAGGGAAAGACAACGTGGCAGTCTGAGTCCAAAGTTACTTCTGCGTCGACAGGAACCTGGTGCATGTCCTGTTGTCAGCCGGTGAGTGTCAGCCCATACTGGGGGTCAGACACGCAGCTACATGCAGAGTTTCGACCAGTGTTGTCGAATTCATCTTTTGAATAGATGGCCAACTCAAGCAAAGCCGAGTAGATACGCCAATGCAAGCATAGGCTTAATAACCGCGTCTATAGCACTTGGATGCAGGTGTGCTTATCTTTGATCCAAGCGGGACGCGGCTGCACAAACGTGTCCACACGGGTACCCGCCAATGCATGTTGTTGATCCTTCGATGCCGCTCTTGTTGAACGTTGCAACATGGAACCTGCATGCAACTCTGCTGTGACGAGACTTAACACTCTGTGAACGTGTTCTGGCTTGATCCAAGCTCCATCGTATGCAGTGCTTCCTGGGTGTCAGTTGCTTGACGTCCTACTTTCGAGCACTGCGCTTTCGATTGAAGTACCGCTGTGTTTGATACACCAGGTGCTCAAACTACTTGATTTCATTGGTGGTGGCCTGGATAACTAGCGCTTGTTCACGTTTGCGGTTTGGCACGTGTGAAGTTTCTGCGCTGTCGCAAAGTTCCAGGCTCGTTCGCCACACCGGCACGCGTGGACGCAATCTCACGCTATTCGCGACGTCATCCAGTAACGTTTCCATTGTACGTCCTGTTGCTGCTGCCCTCGATTGCGTTGGTGGTGTGTGGTGTGGCTCCACCTTGCGAGGTTTTTGTCCCCGCCGGTGTTCATGTCAGCAACAAGAACTTCATTCACTGCATGGTTCAAGAAATCTGTCATGACTACCATGTAAAAGTTTTGCTTGCCTGTTGTGATCTCTGAAGCGTACTATCATTGATTTCCTCTTGTGCAGGTTGCCCGGCAACGCTGAAATGACACGGTCAAGCGTGACTCCGCCACAAAACGTGGCCGACAGATACGATGCTGAAAGCCACCCATCTGACGATTTTGTCAACGTTTTTGGGGATGGCAGTGAAGTCGCAGATCACATAGACGACGTCAGTACCATTCCAGAGGGTGCCTCGTCACACCCGCGTCCGTCGCTGCTGCACGCATCCAAACAGCTCATTGAGCACTTAACCGATGGTAACGAAGATTTTTTGGAAGTCAACGGCGTTGCGGAGTTCTTGCGCATTCCAAGAACGAAGGCGCATTGCATCCTTGACGTTCTGGAGGTGTTTCAGGTGGGATGCATGCACTGTCCATCATAAATACGGTGCAGCGCTATCCCAATGTACACAACAGTGCGTCATATGTTGCAGATCATCATTCCTCGTGGCCCCATGTATACCTGGAGGGGCACCACTCACGTGGCGCTGCTCCTGCAGTCGGACAAGTTCAAAGGTGTGCCTGCATGCAAGTGCCGGAAATGTGTCCTTCATAGTGCAGTAGATCCCAATCGCAGAACCAACTGTCATGGTCCCGAATATGCTGTGCAGCTGGAGCACAAATGCAGACTGGAATTGCGGTTCCCAAGGTTTGCCGTGCAATGATTCCGCATCTCAGAGACCATGTGGTGCGCTCGTTCCTCGCACAATCGCCTCCTGCCTGATCTTCTGTATTATACAACTGTCTTGGCTCGATTTCATCGCAGCAGTGGTTCGTAGCGGTGCTTTATTATGTCTATACTGCTCTAGTTATGGCTTGGCTCTGGAGTGGACTGTGTTGTTGGGGCTTGAGGTCCACTGTTCTCACATGATTCATTCAGCGATACATGTCAACCACCACTGCCTCGGTACATACTTGCCGGACTGGCATGGAGTGATCATGCCACGCATGTCATGGCACGGCCCCGTGGGGCAGCAGCAGTGGCACCTGCACAGCACTCTGGGCTACGGCAAGCTTACACGCTGTGAACCACCGTTCTGTACACATAGGGCGTGGAGTTCACTGTGGAGACGATGGCAAAATGGCTATGGGAGGCGCAGGACGCAACCGACGCCATCGCGACCATCGCTGAAGCCCATGTCCAACAGCAGCGGGCACTGCGGGAGCTGATCGCGGACGTTCTGGCGGTGGTTGAAGCCCTCGGGCTCATCGACTATGCTGCATGCCCCAAACGGTGTGTGCACTATGTTGATGCACGGCGCGCAACCCCATCCGTGGCGTGTAGATCCAACCCTGCCTGTGATGTGGCGTGTCATGACTGTACGCCTTGGTGCTGCTGCCCTCGGTCACGTTGGTGGTGTGTCGGGTGCCTCCACCTCCCGAGTTTCGGTCCACGCCGGTGTTCATGTCAGTAAGGGGAGCATGTCATGCGTTCTGCATGACTACAGCCGCTGTACTGTGGTAGTATCTGCAGCGCAGCACTGGCGTTTCCGCCACATCGGGTGCTCGTCGGTCCAGTCTCTGCGCAAGTCCTGTGCGAGCAGTGGCCCTCGACGGATACGGTCAGCATGACCTCTCGAGACCTCCACATCCACAGCTAGCCTGCGCTAGACCAGACACACTCCAGAGACTACCGCAACTCGCTCTGGAGGTCGCCGTCGTGCATGGAACAGCACCGAGGTCAGCCATGTAAGTACGTGAGGCAGCGGTGCACATGCAGGGGGCCCGTCTATTTGTTCAATCCGCATTCCAAGAGCCAATTGATCTCGCCAAAGGGGATGCAGCAGAGCGCGCGCATGCGTAACATGCGCGTCATGTTTGATGGCCCCGCCCCCGCCCAGGCTGCGCGCCCTGGGACCTCGGCGTCTCATCGCTCCAATCCACGCTCCAACGCTCCTTCATCCCGGCCCTACACCGCTGCAACGGTCGGCGCGCCACCGCACCGTGGGCGGGCACGCCCGTCGCACAACCCCCTCCTGCAACGCAAGATCTCTCCGGATGAGTCATCGTTCCGGTCCTTCCCGGTCGCCCGCCATGGCCGGACGCCGCCCCCGCCGCTCTCACACGCGCGCCACGCAGTCGGGCACGGCCGACAGGTCAAGGGCATCTACGCCGCTCGGGCGCCCACCCCGCCGACCGCCCCGACGCCTCAGCTGGTTCCGCAGTCACTGCCGTCGAGCTCGGAGCAGTCGTTGCGCAGCGCGCGCATGGCTGGCGTGCGGGCGGAGCTCGCGCGCGAGGAGGACGCCCGCTCCGGCGTGTACCCGACGACGAGCGAGTGGTGCAGTATGCAGCAGGAGCTCATCGACCACGGCGGCTTCGATGGCGCCAGCATGCATGATGACGTGTTCAGCACGGAGGCCCCGGACATGATGCCGCAGCTGTGCGAGGACACGCGGCGGCTGTCAGCTGCCTTGGGGCTCGGGGTGCGGGGGCCGGCCGGCCCGCGCGATGTGAGCTGTGGCGGCAGGGTTGAGGGGGGCGCTGACCGCTTTGCACTCAGCTACGGCCCAATCGGCGCCATGCGCCAAAACTCCAGCAGCCGGTACTACTGCAGGCAGGCGTACCCTGGGAGTGGTGGCAGCCGGCTGGCCGGGAAGGTGGGGGGGGGCGGGCCGGAGCGGCGCAGCAGTAGCGCTGGGCCGCGCATCGCCGGGGTGGATGCGTTGGATGCGGTGCGGGACGTTGATAGCCGCACTGCCGGCGGGGTCGCAAAGCTGAAGCACATGTTTGAGACGACGCGCATGAGCCGGATCGGCGGGTTTGGCGGCGCGACCCGGGTGCACCACATGGTGCAGAAGTATGAAGGGGGTGATGCGTGATGCTCAGTGAGGGCTCGCTACATGCGAGTGCATGTGGAGCGACGGGTGCGCCTGAGAATGAAAAGACGATAAGCATCAGCTGAACACCACACGGGAATCGGGCATGGAACCTCTAGCTGCAGAGGGGGGGGGTGGCTGGGGCTAGGAGAGCATCTGTCAGGCGGCTGAGGTGGTCTTTCATTTGAGAATTTTTTTCGGGGGAGGGGATCTGTGGCAACAATCTCCATCGTGAAGACGTCCTGGTGGATAGTCTGGTTGCGCTGCAGTGTTTTGCATAGCAGTGTGTACCCACCTGCGTGGTGCCCCTCTGTGGTGCGAGTGTGCTCGAGGTGCGGTCGAGGTGTGCTCTGTGGCACTGGTGAGAATGCTGGACCGCACTGGTGTGTAGGGTTGTGTGCGTGAGCAGTGAAGTAGTCTGGTTTCGAACGTCACATCGCTGCATGCATGGACCTGAAGGTCAGTGCTGGTGGTTTCTTGCATCATGTGGGCCGCATGTCATGTTACATAGTTTGTCAGCGAGTTTGTCAGCATGCAAAAGCCCGCTTGTGTGCAATGCTGTGTGTCCAAAGTTCCTGGTAGATGTGGTGCTGTGTTTGTCCCGGAGTTACTGTAAATAATCTTCCAGGACACAGGTGGACCCAATTCGTTTAAGGGAAGTCATCGCATTTATGGCCTTGAAGTACCTGACGACCAGGGGCTTGGCCACCATACCACTGCATTTCTGGCATCTGCTGGATTGGTATCAACGTCTGACTGCGGTGGGTTTATTGCGATATCTGCATAAAGCGTACCTAATCTGGGGCCTCATCTCGCTGCGTCCAATGCCCGTAGTTTGCTGGCAATATTGCGCACACGGCCATGTAAGCTACATTGCACATATGTGCACGCTCGCACCATTTTCTGTTACAAGTTGCTGCATAGAATCCTAAACTTGTGCATTTGTGTCTCTGTAATAGGGAACCGCTGAAAAGAGGAGTCGTCTCGGCTGAGCTCAGATACACGCCGTTCGCTGAGTGTTAGCGATCAACATCTCACCAAGGTGCCATGATGATAGCTTTAAACTAAGGCTCTTATTTGGACATCTGACTCCGGCCAGGATCGGGGTGACCACGCAAGAAACGCTTGTCCCGTCAATCGCAAGAGTCCTACGCAGCAGCCGGACGTGGAAGCTGCAAGTGACAAGAACAATGATCTGTTTCAGGGAATTGGAGCACACCTTGAAACTTGGGCTGCAGGTGAGATAGATGCAGCCCACCTCATGAAAGCTGAATGCTTTGCACTTTGCTTCTGTAGTGCTGTTCAAGGGGGCAGTGCTGGTAAACGTTCAATACCCAGCGCGTGTTCACGCGTCATCCCTGGTCATGTTTTCCCGTGGCACGTTGTTGTATAACTGAAGGTCAATAGGTCAACGAAGATGATAACTTGTGGTACCTTAAAACCGATGTCAATTTTGTCCAGACGGTTCCGCAACTTCGATCACCAAACAAGCGTCGTCGCGTAGGTGGATATTTATGCGCAAGGGCCTGTACGATGCAGAGCATGCACGTTTCACCCCGATAGCGCTCTTTCTGCATGTGACCTGCTCGCGTGCAGGCAATAAGATTTTCTGAGCGCTGTCGTGCCGGACATAGCATCGTGTGAAAATGGCGATGGATCTGGCAACGCTGCGCCAGCAGCTGCCGCAGCTGGAGTACTACTGCGAACGTCTTTATACCGCTCAGGTATGTTCGCCGTATTGGCGAGCCGCCGTCCCTGGCAGCTTTGAGTTCACGCAAAGGTTTTACATGCAGGATCCGAACGAGCGAAAGCAGGCGGAGGAATCGCTGACCCCATTCGGAAAGTCAACAGACTACATTCCTCATTTGCGGGTGTGTTTTGCTGTATGTGATTACGCTCCGGCAGCGGACTGCGGGCAGACAACGCTGCGACCATTGCCTTGAACGTGCCTTCTCTTGCAGACGATCCTGGACAACTCAAACAACCCATACGCGCAATACTTTGCGAGTTCTAGTCTGCTCAAGATGATAACGGAACAGTCTGTAAGGTGTGTTCACCGACGCTGGCCGCGAGCCTGCGGTGTCCGCGTCTTTGGGTCTGACCCGGCTGACCACTGTGCCTGCAGGGTAGAGATCAAGTTGGAGATACGGCAGTATTTTTTGGGATATCTTGAGAGGTGAGCCGCTGTGTTCCTGCAATATGTGCGCACATATGGAGCCAGCCCGAATTCACTTGTGGAGCTGGTCTGAGCCCCAGCAGCTGGATGACAGGGTCAGCCTGTTTCGCAGCATAGCTTCACATGAAAGTTTTCTTTGCTTAGCTGGTGTGCATGGTCCGCAGCATGTTTCCTTTCGTCACGGCCGTGCCACCAGAAACAAAATGAAACAAGATGTCATAACACAAGGCCTGTCATGCAGCAAAGGACCGTCATTTATGGATCATCACCATCTAATCACCTCTCTGGTGACTCTGATAGCTCGTATAACGAAGCTGTGTTGGTTTGCCAAAGATGATGTCCGGACCATTGTCACAGATGCCAAGAAATTCTTGGGCTCAAGCCCGCAGCTGTATCAGCTAGGATTGCTGCTGTTAAAAACCGTTGTACAGGTGCGCTTGATCGTGAGCAGTTGCTCCTGCACAACTTGCTTTGGCTTTGGCTCTGGAGACATGCAGAACGTGATCATCGGCCTGTCCCTCATTGCGGACCACCATCGTCCAGTGTCAGCCCGTGTGGCTGTCTCATATACCAAATCTTCATGACTGACTTGTCTCAACGTTTCTGTGCATGCAGGAGATGCATCAGCACATCCCTACGCGCAACACAACCCACCACCGCAAGACCACTGTTTCCTTCCGTGACCTATGTCTGTTGGACATATTTGCCACTTCGCTTGAGGCGCTACGATACCTCAAGGGGGGATCTGACACTACTGTACAGAAGCAGGTGCTGATCCTGTGTTGAACTGCGGCGACATGGTGTGGTCGAATCAGTTTGCTGCATAGCCCGTGTTTCTACGCAGCAGAAACCATGGCCGCGACACTGCATTCCGTGCTTCATCAGCCATTACGCCACCAACTGCAGCCAGCCGAGAGTGGATCATAGACCCACGCAAGTGCTCTCATTGATTAGGAAAAGCACTGCAGCAGCACATGGCAGCAGGCAGCCTTCAGCTGAAGCCATGCTGTGGCCATGCTGATGCATATGAGACAGTGTGCAGCAGCGATGCCTGCCCATAGGACAGTATGCGATGCCCATGCATTGCCCGTGGCCATGCAGATGCGCGTCGACCCCGACACCCGCAAAAAGTGGTACAGCCTCATCAGCACGCAGCAGAGTCTATCACTTGATCCAACCTCATACCACCACATCCGTGCCATTCTCCGATGGCACACTACCGCCTCTCACTGCCCCTCCGAGTGCTACCAGTCGCCATAGCTGATACTGTAGATCACATGGTGTGCCACCTGCTCCCGGAAGGCTAAGGAGCCAGTCACAATCGGGCTCCTACGCAAGAGCGCGCCCCATAGGAGTGCCCCGAGCCAGACCACAAGCATCTGTGCAAGAATGCTGCAGGCACTGGAGCTCTCGGTCGCGTGCCTCTCGTTCGACTTTGTTGGGACATCAGTTGAGGACTGGGCAGAGGACGTCGCGACGCTGCAGATCCCGGGGGCGTGGCGCTCCCACCTCGAGGACCTCGCCACGCTTCAGCTCTTCACCGACTACTACTTCTCGTCCAGCCCCCCCCTGTCCCCGATCGCGCTCGAGTGCCTCGTGCGCTGCGCCAGCGTCCGGCGGAGCCTCTTTGGCAGCGAGGCGACCCGCGTCGCGTTCCTCGCCGCCCTCATGGACGTCACCCTCCGTGTGCTGCAGAGCCGCCAGGGCCTGGAGCACCAGGAGAACTACCACGAATTCTGCCGGTGCGTGTGCCCATGCTCATGCGCCCCTCTGCCTGCGCCATGCGTCGTGGTGAGCCACCAGCGTTCACAACGGCTCCCGGGCATGCCTGGCTGGCGGGCGGGCGGTGGCCGAGTGACAACACGCTGGGCCTCATCACCACACGCATGTTGACCACCACTGGCAGTGAGGGAGCGGCCTGGCTGCGGTGCAGGCTGCTCGGGAGGCTCAGGTCCAACTTCCAGCTCAGCGAGATCGTGAGCGTGGAGCACTACGAGCCGTGGATCACTGCAGTCGCGTCCTTCACCGTCAGCAGCCTCCAGGTGTGACAGCCGGCTGTGTTGCCACGCCCCCTCCCCGCAGCGTGTGCCTCGGTGCGTGCGCAGCGCCGCTCTGCATGTGTGCCGTGCTGCTCGGTCGGTGGTGCATCGTTTCCAAAGTTGCCACGGCGCCCGCTCGGGTCGCGGCGCAGCAGTGCTGACACCAGTGCTGTGCAATCAGGCCTGTTTGATTGGCGACGACGTATTTCTTCAGGTTGTTGTTGTTTGGGGCCAGACCCCGGGAAATCCGCTGAACCTCCCAACGCTGGCCGGCGTGACGTAGTCCCGGTCGCCCGGGAGACGTACCTCTGTCCCGTGTTTGTGGCTCGTGCGCCATCCCAGTCACTGGCGTTGGCGAAGAGCCACACACCGAGAGCGGCGTGCAGGGGTGGCAGGTGTACTCCAGCAGCGTCACGTACCTTCTGCAGCTCTGGACCCGCCTCGTCTCGTGTGCCGCCTACCTCAAGAGCGGCCAGCCCAACCTCCTCGCTGACCTTCTGCCGCAGATCATCAGCGCATACGTCCAGTGCCGCCTCGACTCGGTGCAGCTCGTCGCCCAGGTGCGCTGTCCGCTCGCCGTGCCTGCCACGGCCGCCCACCCGACACCGCCTGGCCTTGCATCTGCACCTGCTCTCCGCTGCCTCTCTGCCAACGCGTATGCCCTGCACCTTCCCCTGCCCTTTCCACTGGCTTTGGCTGCGGTTGACTCGCACCGGCAGGCCCCGCCGGCGCTGCTCCCGTCACGGCTGCAATGGCCGTTCACCGGGTCATTCACTGGGGTACCAGAGCAGATCTCACACACACTGACGACGTTCGCCGTCCATGCGCGCCGGCCTCCGTATGGCATACGGTCGGCGGCCGCTTGTGCATGCATCGCCTGTGCATGGCATACGGTCGGCGGCGCGCATGGACCGCTTGTGCATGCATCGCCTGGCACCTCGTCAGCAGTGCTGCCCTCGTCGGCAGGCTTGCCTTGCCAGCCCCACCAGATGGCCGGTTGCGGGCCCCTGCCGCCACCAGCCCGGTGAACGGCAGCTAACCAGAACCGCCCGACAGCGGCCACCAGAGGGCGCAAGCTTGCAGGGCCAGGCGCTCGAGGACCCCCTGGACAACGAGGAGCACCTGCAGGAGCAGCTCGAGAGCCTACCGTACCTGTGCCGCTTCCAGAGCGAGAAGATGAGCGCGTACTTCTGCTCTGCCTTCGACGCCCGCCTACAGCGCTACACCGCCCTCTCCCAGGGCTCCCCCCCCTCCTCCAACATCGAGCTGCAGGCACGCCCGTCCATCCCCACACCCTCCCCATGCCGGAGCCGTGCCATGCTTGCCACCGCTGCATCCTGCCCCGCCTTGCATACCCCCTTTGTACACCCATCTTTGTGTGCCCCCCTGTGTATGGCCCCCTCTTTGTTTGCCCCCCTTTGTGTCACCTTTGTACCCCCCCTCTGTACGCCCCTCTCCGTATACCCCCCCTCTGTACGCCCCTGGCCTCTTGAGACAGGCTCGCGGCCTCCACAGCACAGCACCAGCTGCACAGGTCGTCAAGCGCACACCGGCCCAGAACTCGATGTCACCCTGGGCTCAGCCTGGGGGGGGTGTGATGGCTGTGCTGTGCAGGTGGTGGAGGTGCAGGTAACCATACATACTGTGCAGGTGGTGGAGGGTCAGATCACGTGGTTTGTGCATATGATCGGGGCGATCATCAAGGGCCGGCTCACTACCGGCAGCACCGAGAGCCAGGAGGTCATGGACGGGGAGCTCGCGGCGAGAGTGCTATCGCTGCTGAAGGCCGCGGACTCGTCGTTCCACCTCGCCCGGTACAGCGACACCTCCCGCCAGCGCCTCGACGTCGCCCTGCTCACCTTCTTCCAGCACTTCCGCAAGGTCCTGCCCCTCCCGCTGCACCTCACCTCCTGCGCTCCCTCGCAACCTCACAGCTGCCGTTGACGCCGTGCTGTGCTGCCTCGCCGTGCCTCCCGGCCTCCCGGCCTCCGCACGCCGCACATTCGCTGCGGGTGCTGTGGAGTGGTGAGCGGCAGGGACGGCCGTGTGCCTGGCGAGGGACGCACGGCGTGAGGCACCACACAGACTGCATTCCCGTGCTTGTGCTGCGGTCCCGGCACAGCTGCAGGCGCACATCGCGGAAGCTGCCACGGCACCGGCCGTGTCGCCTGTGCCGTCCGCGCCTCACCGTCATGGAGGCATGGGCCCCACCCGGCACACCACTGCCGGCACACCACCGCACTCACACGCCAGCAGCGCCCACAGATCAGCCATGAGCCACACGTACGCAGGCAGGTGGGGTCACACAGGACACTCTGCCCACCGCGGCCGGCTTTCCTGACGCACGAGCCATGCATGCGAGCACGGCGTGAGCGTCGCCCCCCCCGTGCAGGTGTATGTCGGGGAGGTCGTGATGCACTCCAGCAAGGTGTACGAGCGGCTGCGGGAGAACGTCGGCATCGACGACCACCTCGCCCTCCTCAACGTCATCCTCACCAAGGTCATCCACAACCTCAAGGCATGCCCCGACCCTGCCCTCGCTGCACTGCGCCGCTTGCCCGGTCTGCAGCTCGCAGCACCTCACGCCATCACCTGTTCCTCACGCCATCGTGGCCACCGTGCCGCATGCATGGCCGTTGCCAGCAGCCGGCGCGGTGCAGTCGCTGCAAGAAACTGTGCCTGTTGCGTGCGGTCCGGTGGGATTCCTGCCCTGGAGCCTGCAGCCAGTCTCTCGCAGTGGACAGCGTCGTTTGCGTGACACCTCTCGCATCGCACCACGCATGCCATGCATGCCATGCCAGGCGAGCACAGTCCCCTGCTCGGGTGTGTCGTGCACCTCGGGGGGCACTTGCCGGCAGTGTGCTCGTCCACACCGACACGCCGTGCTGTAACATGCTGGCATGCTGAGCTCAATCATCACACAGCATGCCGCGCGTGCGCCGTTGGTGCCCTGACCAGCCCCGGGGCAGTCACTAGCAGCACAACTGCCGCGCCACCGGCCGCTTCTCAACCGGGGCGTGCTTGCAGACGTGGTCAAGCAGTGAGAAGGTGATCGAGATGACGCTGACGCTCTTCAAGGACCTCACCGGCGGCTACATGAGCGGCAAGGTGCTCTCCAAGCTCGACGCCGTGTCCTTCATGCTCGCCAACCACTCCCCGAGCCACTACACCTTCCTCAACTCCTCGTCCAACACCCGCAACCGCACCACCTTTTACGCGACGCTCGCCCGCATGATCTTCATGGAGGACTCCTCCACAAAGTTTGTCGCGTTTGTCAAGCCCCTCAAGGACATCCTCGACGGCATCGCCGCCGCAAGCAACAACGGCACCAACGCGGTCGTGCTGCGGCAGGGCGTGCCGCTGGAGACGGTGGTCGGCCTCTTCCGGGATCTGTACGGCATCGCGCAAGCCACCGTCTCGCGGCGGGCCTACATGTACGCCCGCCTTGCACCCACCCCCTGACTCGTTCACACCTCTGCCATCTGCCCCCTTCACGCTCAGCCGCAAGCGCAGCGCCCACGACATGCATTCAGCACGCTGGCATGGCCATCGGCAGGACGAGGCCGTGCTCGAGTTTGTGTGGGAGCGTGTGACGGCCGCCCCGGGTGCAGGATGCTGTTCCAGTGGTTGTACGGCAACCACTTCCCGCCCATCCTGGCGTGCCTAGAGGCTTGGTCGGACACCCCGGCCGTCACGACGCCGCTGCTCAAGTTCCTCGTGGAGTTTGTGTCCAACAAGGGCCAATGTATGGCGTTCGACACGTCGTCGCCGAACGGAATCCTGCTCTTTCGCGAGATCAGCAAAGTGCTGGTCATCTTCAGTACAGCAACGTTGTCGGTGCGCTCCGCGGCCGCGCGCGGCACCTGCCTGTGCATGTCTGGCTAAACTCAGAGGAGAGTGCTGGCACAGCGACAGGCCGTTCATCTGCATGTCCTCACAGCCTCCGCCACCTGCACTGGTACGGGCCGGTCGCTGTGCCCCCCCCCCCCCCTGCTGCCACGCTGAGAACACGCGGCGCGTGCCGTGCTCGCACGGTGTGCTTGCCTCCACCGCCACACTGGCACAGCAATAGGATTAGCTGATGCCTACGCTGGCAAGGATCACCCGCACATGGTCTGCTGCGACCTGTGCCGACACGGTTGCACACGATCGGTTACACACGTGTACGCGTGCTGCGCCATGCTGCGCCATGCTGTGCCATGCTGTGCCATGCTTGCCACAAGGCTTTGGTGAGAGCGCAGAGAGAGACGACGCGGTGGTGGGCAGTGCTGTGCAGTCATGCTGTTTGCCACGTTTTGATTCGGATAGAGGGGTTTCAAGTTGTCAGGTGTAGTTTCGGGGGCGAGACCCTGGGGATCCAGGTTGGCGACTCGACACTGGGCGTTTGTGTGCAGCGACCCGTGGCGCCCGGCGATGTGTACAGCCAACGGTACAAGGGCATCTCCCTCTGCCTCGCCATGCTCTCACGGGCCCTCAACGGCTCGTACGTCAACTTTGGCGTGTTTGAGCTCTACAGCGACACCGCCCTGCAGAACGCCCTCGATGCCGCCATGAAGATGGCGCTCAGCATACACCCCGAGGAGGCGCGCTCCACCCTGTGCCTCCACCACCACCCCCCCATCCCTGCTGCGTCTGACCAGCCCTTGCCACGATCATGAGGGGCCTGAGACGGTGGCCTGTGCAGTAGCCCACTTGCACGCTCATCCAGGCCCGCACAGCTGCCTTGCGCCTAGTACCCGCAGTGGGCAACAGTGGGGCACACAGCGTGCGACCTTCGTGCCGCCGCTGAAGCCTGGCAGCGCTTGGGAGGCCGCCGTCACGTGGCCGGGCGAGTGCAGGTCCTCCTCTACAGCAAGCTGGCCAAGTCGTACTTTGTGTTCCTGGAGGCGCTGTGCCACAACCACCACGCCTTCCTCGTGCAGCAGCCCCACGACACGTTTGAGCGCATCATGCGCTGCCTCGAGCTCGGCGTCAAGTCTCTCGACGTCACCACGAGCAGCCAGTGCGCCATGGCCATCGACAACCTCGCCACGTGGGTCCACCAGAACCTCATCAAAGTCGACGAGCTCCACCAAGTGCACCCCGCCGCCCAGGCGCGCCCCCGCTCGAGACCTCTGCCTCTCCTGTTTCACTCAACCCTGACCCCCGGCCGTCGGCATCTGTGGGATGCCCTGTCCAACAAGCCGTGCTGGCCATGTCCAGTCTCGTTCACCAGTCACAAGCCTGGCCATGCGGATGCACACCTGCACTGTGCCCGCACCCTGTCTGCACTGAAGGCATCAAACCCAAGGCGAAACTGCCTGCAATCGCCGTCCGCCGTCGCACATGCGGGAGTTGGCCGTGCGTGCCTTCGCATTACTGCGGGTTGACATGTGATTTTCCCACTCGACAGGAATGCTTCGAGTTGGTTGGTCACCACTTTGCAGGTGTTCAACATGGTCAGCCCTTGTGCTCCCTGACTGGCGTTCTCGTAAAGCTGTGTAATGTGGGAACGCTCGCTGCTGAGTTCCACGTGGCGTGCAGGTGTTTGCGCAGCATGTGAACCAAAGCCCCAACCTTTTGCCAGAGCTGCTACAATCGCTGTTGAAGATAGCGCTATTCCAGGAGTGCTTCAACCAGTGGAGCTTGTCACGCCCGATGCTATCGCTCATCCTACTCAACCAGCAGAATCTCAGCGAAATCCAGTCACAACTTCTGGCTGCGCAGCCGGCAGGCAAGCAAGAGTTCGTGTCGGAGTGTCTGGAGAAGCTGATGAAGGACGTTGATGACACTCTCAGCTCCAAAAATCGCGACCGATTTACTCAGAATTTAACCAATGTGAGGCAAGAGTTCAAGAACAAGTTCTGGTCGTAACGGCGTGTTACCGGACTGGCTGCCACTGTGCAGACAGGCCGGTTGGGGCCCTTTGTGAACACGGCGGCTCAGCCACTGTGAAGTTCTGTTGCGTACACTGAGTGGCGACTCCACACTGAAATAGTGGTGGCAGCTGGCACGTCAATGAGCAAGGAGCACTGGGGATGCATTGTTGTGCTGCCGATTGGTGGTTCTGGGAATTCAAACTGCAACGCCGTTATTGTGGGGCCTGGTCTTTGATACAGAGTGGGTAAACGATGGTTGCACACACAATTTCCAACTGTGGGAACTGACAAACATGATCTCAGCCGATGCACGCAGGAATTAACAAACCAAACGAATAGAGGAAACCAAAATACATGTACGGTGGAACACTATGTTCAGCTGCAGCATGCTGATGTTGTTGGTCGGGACGGGACTTCAACGCACTGTGTCCTTCCAACACAAGTCAGCCTCATCTGCTGTCTTTCCCCTGAGCACTAGCGTCACTTGCGCTTTGCGTCCCCGTTTGCCCATTCGCAGCATGTGCATGGTTGCTTTCCTCGGCCGTGGCAGAGTCGTCGTCCACATCGTCATGCTTGGCGCCATTCACTAGCGGGACAGCTGGCGTAGCTAGAGGTGCGATCACTTCCACGACGGAGTCCACAAACGCGGTGTGAGCCTCACTCAACGCTGTCGTGACGTCGTCCACGGCCTCCTCACTCTCCAGAGCGAGGACCCACACGCCGTCACCCAGTTGATATGCCTTGGAGCTCAGAGAGAACGGCATGCCCTGCTGCCTGGCCGCCTGGATTGCCTCCAGCAACATGGTCACTGTCGGCCGCACTGATGCCTTCAGCCACTTCCGGTGCTGATCATGCGACTCCGGCATCGTGGCCAGCAGTGGCGCCGCCGACAGCACATGCCCGGCAGACACAGTGTTGATCGCTGGCGACAGCAGTGTGGCATGAGGCGACACCGTGGCGAGCGGCTGCCCCTTGATCTTCGGAGAAAGCACGGTCAGCAGCGCCGAGCGCTCCTCCCCCCGCCGGAACGACACCCGGCACGGGTGCGCAGGGGCCTGCGACATCGACACTAGCGCACCCTCGGTCAGTGTTGACGCCTCGTTATTGAAACGTGGCACCGGCGGGGCCGCGGCGACGGCACCGGTGTGCAGAGCCTCGTGCAGTTGTGAGAGCAGGCAGGAGCGGGAGACGGTAGACAGAGCAGAGATGGCGGCGACGGCAGAGGGGTCCAGGGGCCGGGTGGAGTGGGGCCGCGTGCGGGTTGGGGGGATCAGGAACTGCAGCAGGTCGGAGGTGTAGCAGCGCAGCGTGCCCTGGACGGTGATTGGCCGGAGCCGAGCCCACTCGAGCGCGGCGAGGGGCAGCAGCGCGTCGGCCCACACGCCACGCGCATCGCGCAGCAGTGCGGCGCGCGCCGCTGCCGTGGTCGTGCGGAGCGCGACCGCTGCGGCCGGCGGCACAGCGACCCCGCCTCCTTCCGCGGGCGGGAGAACGCGGCCGAGGAGCCACGCTGCGGCGGCGCCGGCGGCGGGCGCGACGTCCTCGCGCTGGAGCAGCATGAGCAGCGCGTCGGCGACCTCGCTGCGGTGCGCGGCCGCCAGCCGCTGCGTCGCGTCATCGGTCGCGGGCCGCATGCGGTTGCTCACGACCGCCCGCACGAGGTCGTCGACCACGATGTCCGAGTTGAGCGACAGCGCCGCCGAAATGCCCATCGACGTGCTGAACGCAATGGATGTCTGCGGCGACAGCAGCCGGGACGACGACGCCTCGGGCAGCGGCCCACTCATGTCCTCGAGCGGCCCCGTCAGCGCCGCGGACACCGGCGCGAGCCCGACCGTCGCCGTGTCACCGCTCGGGTCCAGCGCGAGCCCCAGTGCCGCCGCGAGCTCTGACGGCAGCCGCGCGGCCGCCG
>JAUMHO010000004.1:1113749-1154788 GCA_032360965.1 Ulva armoricana
GGACAGCCGCGGCGGCTGCCGCCGCGTCGCGGCCACGCAGGCATCCGAGCACAGCCTCGCGGCAGCGCAGGAAGCGCGCGCCGCCGCCGGGCGCGCCGAGGCTGCGTGCAGAACTCAGGGAGTGCGACTGATTGAGCCGCCGGGAGCTGCTGTCTCCCGCGGTCGCGCCGTCGCCGTCCCCGTGCGGCAAGGCCCCGCTACCCTCTCCCGCGATCGCAGCGTCGGCCGTCGCCACCGGCGGCCGCGGCACGGCGGCAGCCGGGCCGGCCAGCAGCGTGCACGCCACGGCCTCCAGCATGCTCGGCGCCCGCAGCTGAGCAAAGATGCGCTCCACGCTGTACAGCGCTGTGCACGGCTTGATGCTCACCGCTCCCGCCGGGGTGGGGCTGCCAGCACCCGCCCCACTCGCCTCCGCGGCCTACACAACCAGCCGTCACATTGCCGCATTCACCACCAACCACCTCAACCAAGTGGTCACACCACGCAGGCCGCGCCACAGGTAGGTGGCAGCATGTCAGGGGCGCACGTTTGCCGCCAGCAGCGGCCCCACGACGATCGGCTCTACAAAGCCGTCCCAGAACTTGCGTGAGACCTCCGACCGGAGCCGAGGGTTGGCGACCTCGATGACGTCCCCCACGTACGACAAGTAGTCCTCCATTTCTGTCATCGTGTGGTCCATGTCCTTGAGCACCGACGACCGCCCTGCACCGCCAGGCTCTGACCCACACGCATGATCCAGCACGGTGGACAGCATGCATTGCTCACTGCACCAGCGTATGATAGAAACCCTGGGGAGAGGCACGGCGGGATGGGTGAGAGGACAGGCACACCGGATTGCAGGGCGTCGAGGTGGCGATCAAAGTGCAGCGCGTGGTCGGCGAGGTGGAGCGCGACCTCATGGAAGTAGTGGCTGCAGGGGGCGCTCGCCACGTAGTCCAGCATGGATGGGTCGCCGACGGAGTACACGTTGATGGTGAGCATGCGCACGGCCGCCCGCACCATGCCCTCGCTGTGGTTGAACAGCTTGCGCGCCTCGTTGTACAGTGGAAACGTCGCCCTGCACCGCAACCAGTCTGCTGTCAGTCGCATGGGCGCTGCCAGGGTATGTGACGCGGCAGTGGGCCACCTCCAAGGTGTCTAGGCCGGACCAATCTGGCCCGGTACCCACGACCAGCAGCAGTTGCGTTTGCAGTGAGGAAGGCTGGCACCGCGACGGGTGCCTCGCGTGCATAGCTGTCCCGATCAGATGAGGCTGCTGGTACATCCCAGAAGCGCTGGGACCGATGGCTGCCGCGGCAGTGGTGTGCAGGGCACAGCAGTGGTGTACCACGGCGGCGCAGGGTAGGCTGCAGCTGCTGCTCTGTGAGGCACTGAAACAATGTGCCAGACCCGCCCGCCCCCCCCCCGAACCCCACCTTCCCTTCCACCCGTGCCCGGGAGTCCCAGCTGGGGCCGGCTGAGGTGCAGCCTGCTGGCGCGGGCGAGGTGCGCATCCCTGGAGAGGCCGGCCGCCGTGGCTGGCGAGGTGCGCCGCTGGCAAGACGCCAGTGCTGCACTGGCTACACAGCTGGCGTCCCCCAGCATGCTCACCTCCGCCAGCACCGTCCCCACAGCTGACAACGCTATTGCCCAGTCTGACGCGCGCGGCTGCTGGTCTATGCTGTGACGTGCGGTGGTTGCTGTGCGCAATGTGATTCAAATGCCAGCCACGGGAAGCCAACCCGATGAGGAGTACGTGCCTACCCTCAGATGCACGAGAGGGAGAGAGAGAGAGGGAGAGGGTATGCGTGCTTGCAGCAAGGAGGAGAGTGGCTGTGGTGGGACGGAACATAGGGCACACCGGTTGTTGGAATCGACCTGGAAGAAGAACTGAATGGTGTCCCGGTCGAGCTTGAAGGAGATGGTCTTGAGGAGCGTGATGAAGTGCGCCAGGACCTCCTCGTCGCGGAGGTCGAAGCCAAGGCCGATGATGTCATTGAGGTGGTTGTTGCTGAACAGGAAGAACATCGACGTCTGCTTCGAGATGTTGGTTATCAGGATGGACAACGTCTGCACACCACCTCCGATGTTGCTGTTGCCCAAGTGTTGCATGACGGGCCAGTAGCTACTGGTAGATGCGGTGTCCAGGGCTGTACATTGACGCACAGAGCGAGGTTACCCGTACACTCAGCGCCAAGCATGGACTGTGCAAGCATGGACTATCTGGAGTCGCCCAGAGTGCGTGCTTGGCAGTGTCACACAGAGTACCAGATCACTACATTACATTAACAGAGAGGCCCGAGGACGGTCGGAGTGCAATTGGAAATCTGTTTGCTTGCAAACTCAGTGATGTGTTGATCGCCTGACGGGAACAAGACGTGAACCCCGTGGCTTGACGCAAATGTCTCCACGCCTCTCTGGTAATAACATGCACTCACGCAGCCATGTTGCCACTGATATCTTGCCCACAGCCATGCATGCATCTTCAGGGGCAAACCGGATAGCCCCCTGACAACTCACGCCCGCCACAAGTCACAGGGTCTCCTTCTGTGCTAAGCGTGTTGGTCACGTGCGGGCGCAACCGGGTGAGCTGAACTTTGTGAGGCGGGTCTTGAACCTGGAACCCGTGATACCGGGATTGACGGGTTCTCACCACCGGGGCAGTAAACCACATCCCAGTGTGTGCTTGCATCTCTGTAAAGCTGCTGCTACCATGCACGGATTGACGGATGATTTCACATCAATAGTGGCAAGTGGGTGTCACCCGTATTTGGAGTGGGCTGTTTGACGGTTGGAAAGGATATCGTGGTGGCAACGGTTGCTGGAGGTATCAAGTGGGAGGCATCATGCAAGACCAGTCAGGTTGGCAGCAACATGAGTGGCATGGCTTCCACACAAATTGGGCTTGCGTTTGCAGTGACAGCAACTGCTTACCCATGGAGGCAGCTGGGCAGCATGCACATGTTGGATTATATGCATGCGGTACCTGGCAGGTATGTGCAAACACCACTCGGTATGGGGACGGTGAAACCAAATGGTTCTATTCAAATAGCATCCAGGAAGTCCCAGAAAGCTCATACCCCAGGCTGAATACAATTTTGTGGATGCTGCAGTGCTGTGAAGAATCGCAGGGAAGCATACTGAAGCGTTGGGACACTAGACTGCTTTTGCTGTTTTTTCAGGCGAAGTGAGTGGCTGTCGGAAATTAGCATGCAAATCATTCACCTTGCGGATGCCATTCCTTGTTTAAAGCGGGGAGCTCAGACCCGTGTCAACTAGCGTGCACTAGTCAGCCAGCACATCAGGCGCAGGAAGCACTTCATCCACACAGGTCAATCAACAAGCAGAATAAGGATTAACTGCCTACCTGAAGAAGTTGTACAGCGACATCTCCACGCCTGTGCGAAGGAACGGCCAGTATGCGCTTGTAGTGCTTCAGCATGTTGTGCTCAAGGAAGTACTCGAACACCCTTGCATCGTTCTGGTCTCCCCAGATCAGCAACTCGGCCAACTCACGAAGGGTCTCTATCAAAGTCGCCTTGTTAAATGCATTGACCACTTGATTGGCTGGATCCAACAGTACGTTATGGATGCGTTGAAGCTCCTCGAAAGAATGCGTAGGCATCTCGTCATTGGGAGATCCTCCAAAGATCCGAGACCAAAATCCTTTGTCCGACATAGTGTGTACGGTAGTTTCCTGCATCAGAGCTGTGCTTTACATTCAACGCCGCTCGCGATGGCAGCATGGCCAAGAGGATGACTCGCATTCCACGCAACGACGGCATCAGGATTTCGCAAAGGATGACGTGACAGCCAAATCTTACATCCGAATTGTCAGCACTTCATGGCATAGGATGGGAACAGAGATGCAAAGAGGCTCGCATGAACACAAATGGATGTGGCGAACAGCCAAGGGAGCAGCGTGATGTTGCGGGCTTTCAAACACGCGAGTCTGTGATCATGAATCTGAAGGGAAGTGGGATCCAGGCATGCAGCAAGCGGTGCGACCCGACGACAGCTGGCAATTTGCCTGTCGCAACCTGCAGCGTCAGAAACCGTCGACATCGCACGCGATGACCCTTGACACACCTTTATGCGCCGTGTATATTTACTAGATTAATCTGAAACGTTGCAAATCCAATAGGTGCTGGCTACCCTTAGGCATCATCTTCAATGCCTTCCCGCGTGACCGTCTGTCACAGCAGCAGTGTGCATCCTCGGCGTCGAGACGACACAGTCAAATGACGATCACCAGCGATCGGGTATACAACAGATGTAAACAGAATCAAGTCAGACTGAGGGATCCGTCCAAGTTGGCTTTGGCTTGGAGGCAAGGAAGCAGAACGTGCACATATTCCACAGCACCAAGATCGCCCCTGTGGTCATGCCCCAGCGATTATCCAAGGTACACACGCGAAAGCTGACCATAATGTTTCGCTCTTTTAGAGTTCACGCGGCCGCAAAAGGAGCAGAGCGTGTCCCTCGTTCTGTCGGTGGCCTGACAAATGCATCGGTCGCGATTGAGCACTGCTGTTTCGCTTTTGTAACGGCACGAGCTGCGCGCTGTACACGCAAGGGCAGCACGGTGACAACGATACGATCGCGTATGTGTTTATGCTGTGCGTAGTTGTTGTCAGTCACAACGCTCGGAAACCGGCATCATGGCCGATGTTCTTTTCCCGGTGCAGAATCTGTTCTATTTAGGAGCATATCAACGCGCAATAAATGAAGCACAGGACCTGGTGGGGCTCTCTGAAGTAGATAGCACGACTCGGGATGTCATGGTGTACCGGTCGTACATCGCTCTAGGGAGCGCTGAGGTATGGCTCGGTTCACACCGTGAGATTCACGGGAAGCTAATCAACTTAGGACATGATCATTCGGCATGATGTGCAGCTGGTTATCAGCGAGATCCCGGACAGCGCTGCTCAGTCTCTGCTAGCAGTCAAGCTGTTCGCTCAGTACAAGTCTGGCCAGAAGTCGAAGGTATGGGGCATGGGAGTCTGACTTGATGTACTATCAGTCTGTTTAACCCATTTTGTCAACGCGTGCCGCTCTTTGTAAGAGCACGTTCATCTGCAGGATGATTGTTTAGCCACAGTCAAGCAATGGATGGACGATGCGACAATCTCTGCCAACTCCAGTGCATGCATAATTGCAGCTCTAGTGTACGCAGGAGAGGGAAATGTTCCCGATGCTTTGAGAGCATGCCATTCGGGGACAACCCTTGAGATGTGCGCTCCAACGTTGCATGTTCCCCCGGATGTGGTTGTTTGTAAGCTCAATCGGATCAGTAAACGATGGTAGCACTGTAGGCAAGCAACAATGGTGCAATTGTATCTCCTTTTGGACCGGCCAGACCATGCAGAGAAAGTTGTCAAGGTACGTGTGTGCAAGCCTGGGTCACTGCCATCCATGCGATCATTTCTCTTGACTGTATCATGGCGATGTGGTGGGCTCTACCTTGGATTTTCCTGTGCTACACTGTGGCTATGTTCTGCTTGGGCATAACATATTTTTTGATGCTGGGACCACACATGTGGTGGACCTGTACATGCCATCACAAGAAACACAGCTCTATCAACGTCATTCTGCCTGGTGCAAGTATGGCGGTTCAGTCCAGCTTTGACGAATCAGGTAGGCCCTCTCGGCAGTCTGTTGCAACCTTGATGAAGAATGTTCCCCCTGCAGGCCATGTCTGCATTGGATGACGATGCAACTATGACACAGCTGGCTATTGCATGGACAGGCCTGGCTCTCGGGGGATCAAAGGCACAGGAGGCTGCTTATGCATTCCAGGAGCTTGGAGATAAGTATACATGGACAGTATGCTTCCACTGCTGACCATCCACAGACTGTTATCGGTCAATGCCCACGCGTGACAATCGTTGTCACCCTCGTTTGAACACTGACCGTGTTGTGTGATGATCAAGTGGCAACAAGGTGCATGTGCATGGCCTAGATTGAAAGAACGGAACGTGCGCGGTTAAAACTTGTCACTTGCAAATCTACCATATTGCATGCATACGTCCACAGAATCTGCATGCCATGACCTTTGTCGCGGTACAACAGGCAATGCATGGATGCTTCACATCACCTGCACATCACCTTGACAGCCACTCAAGCTCACTTCTCTCAGGTCAAAGGTACTGCGGTCCCGTCTCTCATGAAAGCACTCTGCTGTCACATCCGCTAGGACGTATAAGATAATATGCAACCGCTTAAACTTACGTCTAATTCTGCGGTGGTACTAAAAATCTGGCAACGCCATGTTGACGGATCCGCTTGCAGGCTAAACTGCACAATGGTGTAGCTGCGGCAAACATGCGTATGCTGCGATGGGAAGAGGCCGAGACAGAGCTGCAAGATGCGCTGCGCAAGGATGACAAGGACCCTGAAGCCCTCGCAAATCTCTGTGCTGTGGCACAGCATCTCGGAAAGCCCTTCAAGCGCTACCTGACGCAGCTAAAAATGCAGCATCCAACACACCCACTAGTGGTTCGCTGGGACACTGCGGAGCAGGAAATCGACCGGGTGCAGGCCGACATGTTTGGCAAGGTTGCGGCATGAAAGTATTCACGAGTTATCATGCCTGGGCCTGTACTAGAAGGATCGAGACATGGGAGATCCAGTGCCAGCAGACATGGTGTGACAGAGGCGGGCGGGGTATATGTGAGATTCTTCACGACCTTACCTGATAACTCAATTTGCTGTTTGTATGTGGCACCTTTGTTGACAGTGGCACCCTGCATGACAAGGCGTGCTGGGGCCTGTGTGTCCATACGCACTAGATTTGGCAACACTGGTGCTGGCCCATGGCTCCACATATGGACGTCACACACACATACCTCGTGGCGGCATTGCGTGTGTGTGTTTGTTCAATTGCAGCAGCATCCACGTGCGATGTATGTAAATAGCACATGATGTGGGAACCACCGACGTGTCCAGGCAGTAGCGCCTAGGGCCATCTCTTCACGTCATAGGCGTGTGAATTGTGCTGCTCATGTGGCCTGTCCCAATGTAGCTCACCTGCTCGAGCAGTGCAAAACGTGATGTTGCATCTTGCAAGCATGCCAAGGGTCATGCCTACTCCCACTGAATTTGAGCACTACTAGACATGGGCACCGGTCCATGAGAGCTTCGTCTGCGAGTTTGTCTCCATGGTGCAACCGCATCTTGGCTCTGCCTCAACTTCGGCCACACACTGGCTGCCCTGACGCTGTCACCCGCTACCTTGGCACCTGCAGCGACCGCATGCAGATGCAGCTCTGACTGTAGATCCAACCACAAAGCAGGCAAGCACCACAGGTCTGTGCACACATCCAGATCTTTGTCCATCTTTGCCTTGTGGCGACCTCTCAGTTCGCGCCACGCGAGGCCGCAGGGTCACAAGAGCACAACGCGATGCAAGCCTATCATGCGTACCCAGCCACACCTGGTGCTGTTGCTGGAACCCGCCCAGCTCCCTTCATCAACGTCCCGCTGGCTTTCGGCGCTGCCCAGCGCCCGCTGCTCGGCCTGCTCCAGGCTGCAGGGCTCGTTGCCTCCAGACATCGCCTGCCCTCACGCCCGGACGCCGGCTGCCCCAAACCGCTGGAGGTGCCGGACTGCCCAACCGGGAGGCTCGAGCTTCGCGGGGGGCCCGGTGGCTTGGGTGCCTGGGGGGTGGTGCTGAGCAGCCGCCGGGGCCGGAAGCGCTTCTGCGCACGCTCCTCCGTGGAGAGCACCCTGCACAGCGCTGCCTCATGTGCACATGCTCCGGTGTGCCACGACAAGCATAATGCCGGGACCATGAGCAGCAATACGCTGACTGCTACCGCTACATGCTGTCCAAGCAGAACCAAGTTTCCCCAAACGGTCCGGGAGGAGACAGCAGAATCGTCGCCACAAACGCCCGCCCATGTCCCCCCCGCCTGTCCCCGCCCGCCTACCCTTTCCAACCCACCGGCATCACATCATCAACCCGAGCGCCACATACGATCCCCCTCGCAGTGCCGTCAGCTGCCACCCCGCCGCATGCCCCAAGAACGGCAGCAGCACGGGCAGCACCAGACGGTTCCGGTCACCGGGTGTGCGCAGGGCAAGCAGCGCGCCTGCTGTGCTTAGCCTCCAGCGCAGCGCAGCGCGCCTCACTGTCGCGTAGGCGCGCCTCCACGTCGCCGTGGCTGCCCTGCAGCCGCAGCACCTGCTCGTCGAGGGCGGCGACCTGGCCGCGCAGGGCGGCGCGCTCTGCAAACTGCTGCTGCACGGCTGTGGTGAGCGCCGCGGCCTCCGCGTCTTTCGTGCGAATGACGCCCGCCAAGCGGCCCAGCTGCGCCTCCATCACTGCCACCTGCGCACCTCACACTGACGTTGCGGTCCAGCAGCGCGTCCTGAAACACCAGTAGCAGCCACACAGAAACAGCCACGCAGAAGGAGCCACGGCAGTGTGTTGCGTCATATGGTCCAACTCCAAGTTGCGCAAGTCGCAGAACGTGCGCATCGAACCTGGTATGGCTAGCATTTGAACTGTTCCGCTCTGCAACCCAGCTGCGACGAACACCTGGTACAATGACCAGCACAATGCAGCAATAAGTCCAGACACCAACCAGGGCAGCTGCACTCATGGCCGCAATGACAGCCGGGAAAGCTGATGTAGACAATGGCTGCTTTTCGGCGTGGAGCGCAGTGTCGGGTGCCTCCCTGGCGAACCGCACCAAATGGACTGCGCGGTTACCACGTCCCATCACACCTATCCAAACAAGGATGTACCAGCAAGAGATAGATCCGGGGTCGTAGCTCACCATGTGAGGAGGAGTATGCGAACCGGCGGCCGTAGACACCCGTACAGCACCATCACGGGTTTGTTCAGTGGCTGCCTCCTGCTGGCGCCTGTCCCGTGACGCCAAGGCCTCCTGTGCCTGCTGCAGCTCCTGTTTCGCTTCGGTCAGGCTCACGGCATGGCTCCGGGCCTGGGTAGTCTGGGCAGTACGTGCTTCCTGCGCTACTCGCACGGCTTGTTTCAAGGCACGTTCGGTATTTCGCAGGGACGCCTCCCGCTCAAGCAGCTGAGCCCGCAAAGCCTTCATCCCTCCCTGGTCCTACACATGAAGATGAATCGAATCGACGACGTAGCTTGCCAACGGACTAGGCCAAGCAACAAAAGCGCTCGTGCAACTATGCTGGCGCAACAGTTGGTAGGCGATGCCACATTGATAGCCTCGGTGACCTTGTGCCGACAGCCTCAGAGATCGTTGTCCAAATCGTGGCATGTCGGTTGCTTGCTCATGTATGCCCTGCTGACCGTGTCATGTCATGTACCGTTCCACCACACCCTGCAGGTCAACCTTGACAGGCAGCATAGGCGCTTTCCTCCCCCACAGGCTGTTCCTTACCCGAAGACGCCCATGACTGACCTCTCAGGAGCATGAGGCGACTTTGGCGGACACTTTCATCTGAAAAAATACCCATTGCGGTTCGCACATGCTGATTAGCAGCAGCGGCCCTCGTATCAGGTCTTGAGTCTCCAGTCAGACCTAGCGCATCTTCCAAGAGCTTCTGTAAGTCCAGAATACGGGAAGAAATTGTTTCCGATCTCCCGACGAGGTCTGATACTGCGGTGCGTCCTGGCACAAGGTCTTGGGAACCGTCTCCACTGGCGCCTGTGAGGTCTAGCGCTGAACTGGCCACAGATTTATCCACTTCCAGCACCAGCGCCTCAAGGGTCTGATTGAGTCTGTCCACGGAGCAGGTCTGAGCTGCTTTTTTGCCGAGGGCATTCTGAACTGCTCGTGCCAAGCACATGGCTAGGGCCTGTTGCAGCTGTGCTACACGAGCATCATGGATGCGCCGCTCTTTCTGTGTCGCATGCTGGGATGCAGACGTTACCGATTTTCGCAAAACTGAAATCTGAGCCTCAAAATCTGAGCGCAGGTCAGCACAGCGTTTCTCGCTCAGCCTCTTTTGTGCCTGCACTTACTGTTGAATTTTGCAAGGCGACGCCTGATAGATTTCAGGTTTTCTTGTAGGGTACTTGGGTAGCAAAAGCAGCCTGCCTCGGACGTACCATGCCCAGGCAAACGCAGGTGCAGGTTTGATGTACCCTCACTGTAGGCAAGGCTACAGGAACGCACATGAAGCTGGTTTTCAAGCTCCCGACATCGCGCTTGCGTGCCTTCAACTAGATGCTCAAGTTCAAGTGTTTGCGATCGTCGCTCTCTACTTTCCATGAGCGTTTTCATCTGTTGCAGCGTGCCGTTGCCATCCCAGTACTAGCGCCGATGGTCAGTTGTTGAAACCAAAGCACTGATCCAAAGCAAAACTGTTATACGCCGGTGTTGAATCGTATGGTGCCGCGTCGCCACATGCTGGAGCGTGCAAACTGTTGCGCGTATTGCGCGGAAACAGCACTGGCAGCGGCCCCTCCGCGATCTGTGAACGGCGGATCACAATGCCAGGCGCCGGACGCCAAAGTTATTTTGCTTAATGAGTGCAAGATAGTCGTTAGAGGGCAAAATGAGCAATAGCGTTCAGGGAGCTGTTCCCTGCTTTCACATAATACGCATCTCAATCGAACGCCAGACAGCTGTGACTCTGCATGTGTCGCGACTCTAGGACAGTTTATGCCTTCAGCTCACCCGCTGTTGTCGCTTGCGCTGACTGCTGGCAAGGGGGACTACTGTTTGGGTGTTGCATGCATGTTGCAACTGGTCTGTCCCGGCAGAGAGACTGATGCCTGACTTGTCCCCCTGACGGCGCCACGCCTATGTTACCAGCCTGTAGAGCACCCCCGGATTCGTTAGAGGTAGCGCCGCAGACTGAACATTGCAAACACTTACAGACACCTTGTTTGTTTATGAGCAGGTATGTTTGTATCCTGTAGCCACCGTCACACAAAAGGACGGACGAACATGCACTGACAGCTACATGATTGGCCGTCATCTTACTTTCAAAACAGGAGTGACCATCACTACATAAGGCACCAGCCCGCATCGTCCAGATTCATGTAGGCCTGCTGCACAGGACAGGCAAAGCAGCACTACCAACAAGTGAGTGCAATGTGTGCCGACTGCCAACAACACAATTGGCAACACCTCTGCCTGGCATGCGAGGAAACGGGCAACGGCTCAAGGGGCCCACCGCCCGTCCCCATGGACAAGACCTGAAGAACAGTCAGGCCTGCAACACAGCAAAGTGGCAGGGCAACTTTTACAGCCCCGCACATCGTGAGCCGCACCGCAGCTCCCCACGACTCCCCCATGCCAACCAACGCCTCACAGTGGTCATCGCCACTCCATGGTCCATTCGTGCTGATGCACCGGCTCACCAACAGCCCCTGCGGCGCGCAGGCATGTGCATCTGTGCAAACATCTGCCTGACGGTGCACTGTGCAAACATCTGCCTGACGCGCAGGCAGATGGAAAGCACGCGCGTCCCTCAAGGCCCGGATCACCGGCCGTGCTGGTGCCAGGCACTGCTATAATGGGGCCGCTGGCCGCTTGACTCCACCACAGCCAGTGCACGGGCCTGTCTCCCATTCACAACCGCGCCCTACCCAGCAGTGTCATGTCTTGCATGTGAATCTCACCTCGAGGTGCGTGATCCAAGCTCCGAGGACGTGTTCACAGCCAGTCAACTCTGAAGCAAGTCGCGGGAACCATTCTGGTTCAGGGGCTTTGGAAACTCTGAAACGAGCGCTCCCAAAGTCCACCTGCCACCTGTGCAAAAGCGCCCACATGCGACTCCCGCTCTCACACAGGCACTCCTGCGGCACACCCTCACTCGTCTCGCACGCCCCCCGCAACCACAGGGCGAGTACTGCGGGCCACGCCATCGTCCCCAGCGGCTAGCATCCGCACCTCCCGGTGCCGCCGGAAGGTTCAGCACACTCTCGCACACAGTAAGCCACACGGCAAGCAGAGCGCCGCTCAATCGTCACCCGGCGGCGCCGGTAGATCGCGCGATCGCCGGTGCATCGCGCCGCCGACGTCCACCACCACCGACCCCTCCGCGGCGCTCACCGCGGCCACCCCTGTGCTGCCCGCTGCGCTGCGGCCGTCCCCCTCTGCCGGGCCGCTCTCCTGCGACGACCGGCCCCCCTTGCCGGAGCGCCGCCGCATCGAGAACGGCCCGCCGAGGCCGCCGCTGCCGCCGCTGACCCCCGCGCCGTCCTCCAGCGCGACGCTGTTGCGCCGCCGCACGGCCATCTCGTCCTGCGAGATGTGGTGCTTGATGCCCGCGAAGCCCGGCATCTCTCCCTCGAGGGCCTCCCGCCGCTCGTAGTCGCTATGCCGCGCCGCGCCCTCCCGTGCCGCGGTCTCCCGCACCACCCACTCCGGCGCCGGCGGCGCCTCCTCGTAGTCCGCCGCATCGAGCTGACTCAGCGTCCACTTGTCAAAAAACTGCACACGCCATGCGCGTTCTGCCGCGGCTGTTTCCCGGGGGCGCGTGCAAGCCAGACACGTAACCATGCATGCCGAGGGCACCTCAATGCGCAGCGCACAGGACAGCCATGCAAACTGCGCGTGCTTGAACGCTCAACCCCGCCACTTCCACGGCACACTTCTCCTGCTGACATGGCTGTTCACATGCTTGCGACACAGCAAGACTTCACATCGGCGGCGGGAACTGCATGCCGCTGCACACGCCGCAGGCTGTGAATGCAACACGGCAGAGGCGGGGGGGGGAGGGGCCGTCGGCGCACCAGTGGCATGATGTACTGGCGGGCGGGGATGAGGAGGACGATGAGGAAGGGGAACGCGATGCCGAACGCGCCCGCCCACGTCACGCCCCACACGGCGAGCATGTACACGAGCTGCAGCAGCGTGAACTTTGCGATGTTCCGGAAGGCCACAGTCTCCAGATATACTGGATGCTCCTTCTGCAGCATCGCGATCCTGCACCCCCACGCACGCATGTCAACGGCCACCCGGCTGTGACGATGTCTGTACGCCGACCCAGACGCACATCCGCATCGCGGTCGTGACCTGTTTCAGCACAACAGACCTGCGTATGATGGGCGAGTGATCACGCTCGGCCAGGACCTCAAGCGCCCGCAGCTGGGCGAGTGTCTGGTCATTCCTGTGCCCGCGCGCCTGGCCTACGTGTCCACGATGCACGCACACCGCAGGCACATTCGTGCCTGCCCCGGAGGATGTGGACTCGCAATGCGGCACAAAGACACAGCAGCCGGCGCGAGAGGCGCCCAACCCGCTCGTGCCCCGCGCTGCCTCCAGCAAGCCGCGGAGCACCCCCCGTGCCACCAATGATCGCAGTACAAGCGAGGAACCCGCTTCAGGCGAGGTACAATGAGGGCACGCAGCCGACGCTGAAGAATAGCAGGGGGGGGAACCCGGGCGGCCGCCCGTGCGGAGCGCACCGTCGCCGCTTGTCGGTGCCCAGCAGCAGCAGCCGCTCCCAGAACTCCGAGCCGGGCAGCGACTCGAGGGCCATGTAGGCAAAGTAGCCCCAGAGGACGCTCTTGGGGATCTGGCGGACGGCGGGCGTCGCCCCGACGCACGCGCCGACGAGTAGTGACTGGATGAGGTTGCTCAGCCGCTGCTCCTTCACATTCAGAGGCACCACCCCCCCCTCGATCGGAAGGAACTCCTGCGGCCGGCCCCACAGTCAGCTACCCTGCCGCAGTTGCCACAGGTTGGTCCACCTGGCCCCACCCTGCTATGAGAACTCCAGATCGTTGCTCGGGCACGCATCCATCCCGCGCATCGTGCCGCAGATCAGATGTGAATGAGCTAATACGATGTGATAGCGTGCGTTGCTTGAGGCCGGGGCAACGCACCTTCTCGATGCCATGCTTTGCCAGCACATCCACGGAGGAGCGGCCGCTGCTGGTCGACAGCGGCGACCCGGCGCCACCGGCCGCCTCCGCGACGGGGCCGCCCGCACTGGCATCGCCGTCGGTGTCGTCTTGCTCAGCAGCCTCCGCGATGGGGCTGTTCACACCAGGTTTGGCGTCGGTGCCGTCTTGCTTAGCGGCCTCCGCGACGGGCTCGCCGGCGAGGGCAGTGAGATTGAGCTGGCTCTTGGTCTTCGCGTCGAGCGCAGACAGGTCGATCCGGCTCTTGCGCTTCTCGTTGCGCTCCACGAGCATCTGCTTGAGGGTGATGAGGGACTTGGTGTGCATTGGCGCCTGAGGGATGACGCAGTTTGACGGTGGGATGCCAAGGAGTCCGGCCATCACCTGCACCGTGCAGCCTGCTGACTCACCGCTTGCCAGCGTGCCTGCCGGCGTGGTTTCCGGCGGGCTTGCATGACCTCGTTTCCCTGACCCCGCTGCCACCGTGCTACCTAAGTTCTACGTGGCTGACGCACTATGCCAGGCACGACAACTCAGCATGCGCTGGGCTGTGACACGTGGCTGGAGGGCTTCCACCGTTGGCACGACGGCGGGCAACCACGCACGCACGGCATGGTGCGTTTCGTGCCATCGCGGCTGTGACGCCGCGCATCGGTGGACGAGTGTTTCAGGGCGCAGCCCATGCGGTCCAACGTTTGCCAGTCAGCCTGTGGTTCAAAGCGACTATGTGATCACTGCAGAAGCGGCCGCTGCCGGTTGGAGGGCTGCCTGGGAACTGCCTGGGAACTCTGCACGTAGGTCGGCAGGGCGACAGAGGTTGCCCCCAGATGCAACGGACGCATCAAGGGACACAATGTGGGGCAGAGGGAGGGACGGTGGGGGCGTACCATGAGGAGGGCAACAAGGGCAAGGTCCCAGTTGTAGGCGGGCGGGCGCACGAGCTGGAAGTCCTTCTGCTGCGCCAGCTGCGCGCTGACGTTGTGGTCAAAGTAGAAGAGCAGCGCGATGATGAGGCCGGGGATGGCAGCGTAGCCGATCTGGCCGCCGGTGACGTCGGTCATGCGCGAGACCGCGTCCCAGTTACGCGTCGCGTCCGCCGCCCACGTGTTGGGCATCGACAGCCGGCGCGGGATGCCGGGGGGTGTCGCGTCCTGCAGCACGAACGACACGGCCGACCACACCACGACGAGCAGCGGAACTCCGTAGTCTGCGAGGAACGACCGCATGCCACCCTGCACCGCAGCCGCGCCTCCGAAACTGTTGCGCCAGCACGTGCGGGCACGGAGGACCGGCTGGAAACAGTCGCACAAACTGTGCTGCTCTACTGGCATAGCATCGTGCAAGTCCGACATGTCATGGCCAGCCTGTAACCCTCCTCAGGCGAGCTTTGCCAGATGATGCAGCAGAGGCGGGAAGCTCCACCACCCGGGCACATGTGTCAGTGCTACATGCTGGGAGCTGTGTACAGGCTGCGTGGGAGCACTTGTTGCAGCGGCTGCACGGCTGAGCGACGATGGCTGCGTTCTGCACTCGTTCATGAGGCCGCATCTGGGAGCTCCCGAAGCAAGGGCACGGAAGGGAAGCGGCGCACGTTGAAGAAGCGCCAACTGCGGGCCTGCACGATCATCATGCTCGTCCACACGGTTCCCAGCGCCAGGATGGTCGCCCAGAGGCCGTTATTGAGGCGCTCCGCTGCTGTGTACTCCTGGCAGCCAGCAGCCACCTGCTCTGCCTCTGTCCCGGAGCACTGCTCCAGCTGGTACTCCTGCAGCACTGCTGCCGCCATGTTGCAGCCCCCGGAGGTCAACAAAATCCACAAGTATCACACCGTACTGTCTCCGTAAGTGTCACACCATCCAATTTCAGCGGGTATCTTATGCAGGGGCTCACAAAGAGGACCTGGCAGGTGTGCAGGTGTCTCTCTCAGGTGGTTATACACACCTCGACGACGCCCTTGATGGCCTGCTGCATGAAGAGGATTGCGATGAGCATGCCAAAGAGCTCGCCGGAGAAACGCGTGAACTTGGTGATGTACTGACACAGCCCTGCAGCACAGCGACTGCTGATGCTGGACACCAGGCCGCGTGCCCAGGAGGCACGCTCTGCAGCAACTGCTCGGATGCAGTTGCACGGGCGGAGCTACGCGGATGGGTCACGTCCATACGTCTCAGTGGCACAGGTGGAACCGTGCGACCTGCCGAGGGGCTTCTAAAATCAGGCGGAATGACACGTCCCTGCCAAGAACAACAGAGCACCCCAGCCGGCCATCCCACCACGAAAAAAATATATATGCAGGACAGAATGATGCTAGATGCAGGGCTTCGATGCAGTGCTTCGAGACCAACACGCAGCTTGAGACGAAACCTGTCTGTGGCTGCCAATGCGAATGGACAGCGACTTGTGCGTGCCAGGGGTCACACCCACAGAGACGGCTTGCCATCTGGGGATTTGCACGGGAACGAAGCACATCTGTTCCTCCCGGCCTAAAGCAAGCTGTGCAGTGACATTGGTGTTGAGTGGCTGTGGCGAGAACCATGGTACCTCCTGTCATGACAAGCTCTCCTGCCATGAACTACGCTGCCAGGTCTGCAGAGTGTTTCTGCATCTGCCAATACACACAAAAGAGCGACATGGCATGCAAGAGCGACATGGCATGGGTGACATGCGCCAGAGTGTTGCCACAAGGTGCCAGCCCGGGCGTTGTGTGCAGAGCTGTCATGCACTTCTTGTCCTGAAGCAATATTTGGCAGTTAGGAGCTGTAGACACACCGGTGAATGCGAAGATGAGGAGGAAGAGGGAGCACCAGATGGTGACCCAGGTGCACCAGGGGACAAACACGTCCGCAAAGCCCTGGCCATCAGCAAACTTGTACATGAAGCCGTACATCAGGACGATGGGTTCAGCGACGCCGAGAATTAGCAGCGGCTGGCCGCCAATAAAGGACTGGATGGACCCGGAGATGGCTGTTGAGATGAGGACGTGCACTCCATTGAAGGCTCCCTTTGTGAGGCTCTCGATCTGTTCCCCGAATGCAAGGCCTGGGATGACCGAGGCGAAGAATATGTACACGGATGGAGCGAAGACCCTGCAAGCAAGACATAGTCTACTGCGCAGCAGAGTCTGCTGCAATGTTGCGCACTTGTTTTGGGTCTGTGGGCGACTAAGGGTGTCTAAGTGGCTCCTCTGTGCTGTGGCTGTCTCGGGACCTTGGTGTGACCAAGTCTCGGCCCACGCTGAGATCGTTGCACCAAAGACTGCACATGCCATCCAATTGAAAGCAGTGGCCGGCTCGTGAGGCACGAAATGAGCTGGGGCCGGGTGGGTCGGGGAACGTGTCCTCCCTGCTATGGGGATGCCGTAAGGAGCATGATAGGGAGAGGATTGATGATAGGGAGAAACAATCGCTCGTGATTGAACTCATACGTTTGGCAACAGGTCATCTACCGGTATGTTTCTGCTGCATTATGAAACTGCAACGAGTTCCGCACCACACAGCTGCAGTACGGAAAGCAGGATTTCTGGCCTCGCGAGGCACTCCCAGTGGCACATGCTGTCCAAATAAATACGACACTGAAGGACCGACTGCCTGCATGTAGCGATAATGCTTGGATGTCTTGTTGGTACACATACTGGGTTCCACGAGTCACAGCAACGCGTGTTCATCTGTGACTTTCAAGTGATGTGCTGTTTACACCACCCCACAGCAACTAGCATGCGAGATATGATTGCGAGTTTAAACGATAATTAAGTAGATACAGGACTGCCTCCGCGTGAAGGTAGCAAGTTTCATTGTTCCTGTGCAGGTGATGGGGCTGCAGCAGAGTGGTGCCAGTGTGCAGTAGGCCAACAATCGCATAAACCACAGTACGCCTTTCGGCTGCACCATGCAGTTCCATACATTCAAGCACGGTGATGCAGGTCTGCACACGAGGAGCACCTGCCAAATGCACATGAGTACATCACTATATTCGCACGTGCACGGCAACAGCATACCAGCTGCATATGGCATAGATGCACGTGAGCCGTTTAGGAACTTGTTTGTGTCTAACATGCGCGCTTCTTCAGGCTGCGTGTGCATGGCGGCCTGCGGGCGAGGAGGCAGTGCCGGACGACCGCGCTGAGCTGTGACGGTCGGGTCATACTTACTGGTTCTCTCACGTACTACACGCCCTTCATGCAGGGATTTCAATAGATCGTGATTCTTATCTGCATGACTTCTAACCTCGTTGTGCGTCTCGCGACTATGACTGACGACTGCGATAACAACTGCCATGTGGGTGGCGACGTCCTAGAGCATGGATGTGTAGTCTAATAGCTCACCTGTATCCACTGCGGAATCCTTCTGTCCAATCACTTGCATACCAAGGTGCCCTGGCTTTGAGATCGTTGACGATCCCGGCTCCCAATTTCATGGCTGGCCAGTCCGCACAGGAGCGGGCTGAACGGACTTGCAGGACGGATTAGGCCCGCCTGGCAAACACGTATGAACAAGTATAGCCACGTGTACACTGGATGATGGTGTTTACTCTACGCAAAGGCCAAGACACTCTTCGCTTGTAGCAATGTATTCATGCTGTAGCGGCCCTGCAGAGGCAAGGTCGGCTTCGAACGGTTGCTGCCCACAGACGATATGCCACAAGGCCTCGCGAGTGTATTGATGGTCTTACGATGCGGGCCACGTGCACCTGTGTTGGCCATGGCTGGTCCGCTTCATCTCATGCATTGTTGCGCGTGGACAAACTGCGTAGGCCTGTACAGATGCGCAAAAAGCAGGCAAGGCGAATGCACGTCTTTCTCAGACGTCCGCTTGTCACACAGAGGACGTTGCCACGCTTGGCTAGCCAGGTGTTTGAGTGGCTCATTCTGATGGCGTAGGAATACGTGGCCGGCATTCGGAAAAACGGTAGGCACTGTCTTCGCATATACAGCAGGAAGCATCTCACTACAAGGCATCGCACACCGTGTGCAAAGCTGAACGGTTGATGACACAGTCGATCGCATAACAGCCTGTACCTTCCCGTTGCATTGCACTGTGCAGTATCAAAATTTGTTGTGGCACATAAGCACACAGCCTGACATAACCAAACTCGGCACCAAAACAATTCGCCGCTCTCCCACCGAAACACAACCTCACCAGTCCATTCGCTGTCATCTCTACCATACCTACTTCCCACTGCCTGCTCCCCACGCAGCACACCTGCACCGAACTCACCTGAAACACACCCCTGACATCACCAGACCCATGCACGCAGCAGCCAGCCGCAGGTGACCCAAGTTGTGCTGAATCCAACAGCAGAGCAGCCCTGTGGTCCTGTATGCCCTGTATCAACACCCGGTGCTCCTGCCACACACGGTTGCTGCAGAGACTGCCGCCCCACATGGCCTGCATCTCTGCCCGACCACCGACACAACAGGTGACAGGGAGATCCCGGTCTCACCACAGGCAGCATTCCTGCACAAGCTCCACCCAAAGCAATGATGTCCACACCCATACCACGCCACTCCACAGCCATCCATCACCGTACATGCGGGGTACTCCCACGCTCCGCGCTCTCGGCACACGAGCCACCCACCCACACCGGTCCCGGTTGCCGGAGGTGTCAATGTCCTTATGGATACGGCGATGTCATCATACATACACGGCTGGCACTTGTGCAGAATACGGTGTACTTGATACCACGTCACGGTTTGAACTTGCGCCGGCCCATGTCAATGTGAGCGTCGTCGTCGACGCTCCTCCGCGGCGCGCCGCTGATAGCCGCCATGCCCTCCTCCGCTCCCGGGGCGCTGCCGAGAGAAGTGCGCTCCTCGAGCGCGAGGCTGCGGCGGCGCCGCACGACCTCCTCCGCTGTGAGGTGGTGCTTGATGCCCGCGAAGCCCGGCAGCTCGCTCTCGAGGGCCTCCCGCTGCTCGTACTCGTCCCGCTCCTTCGCGCCCTCCCTCTCCGCGGCCTCCCGCACGACCCACTCCGGCGCCGGCGGCGCCTCCTCGTACTCTGCTGCGTCAAGCTGGCTCAGCGTCCACTTGTCGAAGATCTGCACCGGTGCACCGTGTGCGTCGACGCCGACACGGAGCCGTTCGCGTGAAGCAACCACAAGCCAAGCAATCCCACGTCGGCCGCGTTTCTGGGGTAACGTGTGATGGGGTCATGGTGAGACTGATGCTGCGCTGCGCGCATGTTGGCTGTGTCTAGGCAGTCGCAATTAAGCACAATGCACAGGCTGCAGCAGGGGTCAAGGGTAGAGCAGTGAGCCCGTACCAGGCCCGCCTTGCCTGTTCACCAGACGATGACAAGTCACGCAGCGTTGAGACACACGGCAGTCAGCAGAACAATGAACCAACTGGGACGAGAGAGATGCTTGCCCCACCTGCGTGCGTGGCAGGCCAGGAACGACTGGCAATCCCGTGCTGCTGGCAGCCTGGATCCATGGGGGTGGCAGCGCTCTGCTAGTGTTCAGCATCGCACGGCGTGCAGGAGATGCTAGCGGCGGGTGAGATGGCTGTGATGCAGTGCAACCGGGTTGTAGTAGGACCGAGGCCGCACCAGTGGCATGATGTACTGGCGGGCGGGGATGAGGAGGACAATGAGGAAGGGGAACGCGATGCCGAGCGAGCCCGCCCACGTCACGCCCCATACGGCTGCGAGGTAGAGGAGCTGCATGCCGGTGAAGCGCACGATGTTGCGGAACGCCACCGTCTCGAGATACACCGGGTGCTCCTTCTCGAGCATGTGAATCCTGCAAGCCAGCATAGCTGTGACATCTGCATACCTGTGCCTTGGCTGGTACCAGGGTAGCGTTGCAGCAAGCTCATGTGAACAGCGCAGGCGCCACCATGCCTTGAGTGTGAGGTGTGAACGGTTGTGTTTGAACGAGAGAGATGCTGCAAAACTACCGACGTCAGTGGTGAACATGACCGTGCCGCAGTGAAGGTGGCTGATGAGGCCACGCCCATTGCATGTCTCCGGCGTTCTGCTGCAGGCACCTGATCATTCCTCGGTCGGCGCACCACTGCGTGTGTGTCCCCTACCAGCATCATGCGGGCGGATATGCAACGCCCAGCCCTGAACGGCTCAGCTTTGACTGGAAACAGCAGGTTCTGTGTTCTCGATGGACGGGGGCACCGCACATGCGCGACAGCTGCCATGCAGCATCGCCGCCGCACACACAGTGGCCTGCACCGGGCGGCTCCTGCTGGTACGTATGCATGGTAACCCATTGGCAGGCCACCTGTACCTACTGTACACAGGTGGCCCCGATGGCCAGGGCACACCTGCGGCGCTTGTCGGTGAAGAGCAGCAGGATGCGTTCCCAGAACTCCGAGCCGGGGAGGCCCTCGAGGGCCATGTAGGCAAAGTAGCCCCAGAGGACGCTCTTGGGGATCTGGCGGACGACGGGCGTCGCGCCGACGCATGCGCCGACGAGGACTCCCTGGATGAGGTTGCTCAGCCGCTGCTCCTTGACGTTGAGAGGCGCGACGCCGCCCTCCAGGTGCACGTACCCCTGTAACCACTGCCGCCCGTCCCAGATCATGCCCATGCGTCGATGACAATGTCATCTTCCGGTTCGTTACGTGCTGGGAAGTCGAATGGCGTGTGTTCAAATATCGTGCCATTAAGCCCACGGGATGGGCTCTTACGAAGGGTATGCTCAGGTATGCCAAGTGCACACAAGGTTGATGCTGCTCGCTGTGACAGTCCCGTTGCTGATGCAGGATAGGACATGAGGCCGTTGCAAGCAAAGGCTGCTCGATGCGATGCCCGGTGCACCTGTGTGGACCAGTGAAACTGATTTGCCGTGGTCAAGGCCCCACAATCAGTCCCCACACGTTCGAGTGCCTGAATGCGCATATCCAGACTGCTCACCACCGCTGGTGGAACAGCGACATGTGGAGATGATAGTCACCTCATAAGCAACTCTCTCGAGCAGCGGGGGGCAACTGGCTCGAGCAGCTGCGCAGTGGACAACACCTTCCCTTTGCAAGCGCAGCGCCTACAGGAAGGCACGTTGCCCACAAGAATCATGTCATCGCATCGTTTGGGCGGTAGCCACTGTTCAAGGCAGTGGCCCTATCGTAAAACAAAGACATGACTGGCAGATTGGAACAGTGACAGCGGCTGCGCTGCGGGACACAATCGCAACTCCAGATCCCCCAGGCACACCTGATCTAGGCTATGGTTGTCCTCAATCTCCGTAGACGCAGATCCTGTGCTGCCGGCGCCCTGCGCTGCCCCGCCAGCGGCACGCCCGCCACGCCCCACAGCAACACCGTTCCCTGTAGCACCTCCGCGGCCGCCCGCCGCGACAACGGCGGCTGCGGCGGCCGCCGTCGACGCCTCCAGGGCCTGCAAGTCCAGCTGGCTGCGTGTCTTGGCCGGGATTGTGGCGAGGTCCGCGGCGCTGCTGCTCTTGCTGCCGTTTTTGCCTGAATCACCCGCAGCGGCACTGCTCTGCTTCCCGTCCCGCTCCACGAGCATCTGCTTGAGGGTGATGAGGGACTTGGTGTGCATTGGTGCCTGAGGGATGACACCGTTCGGAGGCGGGATCCCCAGCAGGCCAGATAGCAACTGCACATATACACGTCCACCCCTCAGCATCCAGGGTCCAACTGAATCCGCGCCACCTATCAACGGTGCGCACTGAATGGGCAGGGCCGCAGCCGATGCGGTAACCGTCACGTCACAAAACAGCAGACGCTGGCGGCACAGCAACATGGCAGCAGGCACGAGAGTGGGAGGGAGGTGAGGAGTGGGGTAGAGGGGGAGGTGCGGAGCGGACCACGAGGACGCCGAGGACTGCTAAGTCCCAGTTGTAGGCGGGCGGGCGTATGAGCTGGAAGTCCTTCTGCTGCGCCAGCTGTGCGCTCACGTTGTGGTCAAAGTAGAAGAGCAGCGCGAGGATCAGCGCCGGGATGACGGCATAGCCGATCTGCAAGTAGCATGTGTTACTGTCAGTGCAGGGCAGCAGGCGACCACGGGGTGAGCACGAGGCCGAGACACAGCAGCTGCGGGCTGTGGAATGTGGCAGCCATCAGGCACTTGCCGTGTTTGCGCCGTGTGTGTGGGCAGTGTGGCAACCGACGGGCCGAAACTGTGCCTGCGGTCGTTCTGCATCGAGCACTGATTGTGCAGAAACTGAGCGAGCCTGTAGCATGCCGCAGTGCTGCATGACGTCTTGCTGCAACGTGGGCGCACCATTCCCAGCACTGTGGTCGTCACGTCAAGCGTACGGCCGATGGCGTAAGCGCTTGCGCCGACAAACACATCTTTGCAAGCGGCACAATCGTCCCCCCCCCAGAAAGTGCATGTGATCACGTTCACATGTTACCTGCTGACCTGCCTTACAATTGTTGTGTTGATCGGATCTAGATGCTGCATGTCGGTTTCATGAGCAAGGGATATCCCGATCAAAATCAAGGTAAGCGACTGAGCTTGATGGGACACTTTCCGCGCCTCTCGTGTCTGTAACATGTACATGCATGTGCATGTGACCGCGGCGGCAACACTGCCGCGCAATGAGAGCAGCCGCCCTCAGGCGAGCGCCTGCAGGCAGGGGAATAGATGGCGCGCACCTGAGGGCCCGAGACATCGAAGAGGCGGGGCATTGTGTCCCAGTTGCGTGTCGCATCAGCGTGCCATGCATTGGGCAGAGAGAGCCGCCTGGGAACACCTTCGGGCGTTGCATCCTCCAGGGAGTACGAGACCGCGGTCCAGGTGATCACCATCAGAGGCACGCCGTAGTCCGCCAGGAGCGACCGAATGCCACCCTGCAGCAGTGGAAGGGGTGGAGGTGGCTGCATCGAAGAGGGGCGCGGGTGGAAGGGGGGTGGTTGTATGTGTGCCTGGCTTTGACCTATCAGGCACAGTGCACAGTGCACCGAGGTTGAAATTCAAAACATACACAGACAGAACGGCTGCGGTGGAAATTAGGAGGTCTCGTAACACAAAACTCCGGTGTGGGATTGCCTGACACCAACGTGACCCGAGCGGCAGATGTGGCAACGGCGTTGTGAGGGCCACACTGTAACGTACCATGTCCAACACGATTGTGCAAGCAAGTATTCACTTTCCACAATGGTACATCAAGGCAGGACCCTGATTTCATTAATGACTGTACCAAAGCCTCTGACTGTGTGCGGTTGAGAGGGCTGGATGTGCGAGACTAGGGGGCAGACCTTGAAGAAGCGCCAGCTGCGTGCATGCAGGATCGTCATGCTTGTCAGCACGGTGCCCAGGGCCAGAATGGTGGCCCAGAGGCCATTCACCAGACGCTCCATCGAAGAGAATTGGTGGCAACCGGCACTGTGCGAGGCGTCTCCATCCATAGCTGCTGCGGCGTCGAGCATGGCGTCATCATTGCCGATGTCGCCAATGTCATGAGAGTCGCAGCCAGATATTCTGAATTCCTGCACCTCGCACAATCTTTATTGTGGGGCAAGGTGTTGTGGAGGTTCGCTGCATGTCCACAGGTGCACTGGAGTCTCCAGACTGCGCCTCGTCAAGCATTCATGCCATGGCACAGCCATTGGTGTGAGAATACTGTAGTTGTGATACCAAGGCTGGAGCAAGCCAGACTCTGTGTGGTTTGGCTCAATGCATGTCTCAGGCCGCAAAGGCTCGTGCAGTTCTAATGCACATTTTGAGATGCTGGCAAAAATGGGAATGAGCAGCAGTGAACAGAGGCGCCGAAACACATCGTGCGACTGAAAGTGCAAAGAAACGTTGCAGTAGCGTTGCTTGCAATAGCACCTCTGATGCGTACATAGCTGACGTCACATGCAGGTATTACAATCGATGCGTCCTTGTGCATGGCAAGACATGACCAGCGACATGACACACCTGAACAACGCCTTTGATCGCCTGCTGCATGAACAGAATGGCAATGAGCATCCCAAATAGCTCTCCAGAAAAGCGGGTAAACTTGTTGATGTATTGACATAGGCCTGCACAAGGTTCAGACCATGCTTCAAGGTCGGTTAGTATGCAATCGTCGAATCCTGTTGCATGCCGTAGACACATGCGTTTCATGCAATGTGGCGTTCAGCTGTCTCAACCGCACCATACACAGAAAATATCCTCACGTGCACGACACATTTGGTGCACAACACAGTTGGCTGTACCTGAGAATGAAAAGATGAGCAGAAAGACCGCTGTCCAGATGCAGACCCAGCTGCACCACGGCACAAAAACTTTGGCGAAATCTTGCCCGTCTGCAAACTGATACATGAAGCCATACATGAGCACCGTTGGCTCGGCGACTCCGAGGATCAGCAGCGGCTGCCCACCGACGAGGGCCTGTGCAATGCCAGATATAGCTGTCGACATCAACACATGGACGCCGTTGAACGCTCCGTGAGTGTCATGCTCTATCTGCTCGCCAAAAGCAAGCGCTGGGATGACTGAAGCGAAAAATATGTAGACCGACGGTGCGAAGATCCTGCAACGCCCTGGGATCTGAGTTGCGCAGAGAGTTCACAACAGCTCAGCTCCGCAGCGAACAACATACACAAAGCCCAAGATCGTCCCCGTGCTGAGAGAGCAAAGAAAGAAGTCAAAATCACTGCGATGGCTAAAAATCGACGCTTTGGCATGACGGGTGTTGATCCGCTAAAAACGACGCCAAACACACCGGACTTCCGAAAAACGGGAGGGAAGAGATTAAAACACACCTATAACCGGAGCTGAAGCCTTCTTTCCAATCACTTACATACCAAGGTGCGCGTGCGCGTAAATCAGCGACAATCCCAGCTCCGACTTTCATTGCAGCGACCCTTGCTGTGCTGACTGGAGACTCGTTCGGGATCGGGGACGATATTGCGAGCACAACCTGGGATGCCTTTCACCCAACGACGCAATAATTCTTGCCACAACCCCAGTTACTGATCTGTAGAGTGCAACAAGATGGGCGTTAGATGGGCCAGTACATGTTCGTACCGGCAGGGCGACGCGGGAGGCGTTGGGGCGGGCAAGACAGGCAAAAGACATCACAAGTGCCATCAACCATCGGCCAAGTGGCCTTCGCAGGTTGCGAGCGGTGCTGCTGCTCAGGTCCATCCCGTTGCCGATGAGACGCACTACGACACAAAAATGGAAGTATATAGAAGGGCTGGCGTCAAGCGGTTCACAAGGAAGCGCTGGCGGTCAGTTTGGCATCCAGGTCCCATTCATTCTTCTGATCCCTCGACATAGCTAAGAATGTGCCGATGGATATTGGTTGTGGTGACTATACTGCACCAAAGGCAATCCCGCCAGCACTGCCATGTTCTCCACTAGCCACAATGCTACACACTTTCGGAAAGGGGAATACGTAACAATGCCATGCCTAGGATACTTGGCCTCAATGCCAACCGTGATTCACGTGCCTGCCAGCACTGCCCCGACTGCGCTGCACTGTTATCCAAATCAGGGCCTAGCCTCCAGCGTGGCGCCCGATGTGCCACCGAATCCAATGTTGAAAGTGCGCACCGATCAGATCGTGTATAACATGGTAAACTTCGACAGGCACCACGTGCGCAAGTACTGCTTACATCAAGCCAGGATCATCGTTCTTGCAGCAGTGCTCGCAGTGCTCTTTCAGCGCCCGTGGCAGTAGCGCTGCTGTGAAGCTGCAATCTGACTTGAACGCCTGAGCCTTGTGATACATCTCGATTGCTTGGGGAAGCTTTCCCATCATGTGGTATGTGAATGCAAGTGCAGCAAGAGTTCCAGGATCATTTGGCATGAGCCCGAGCGCCTGCACAGCATCATGATGTAACTCCCAGTAAAAACTGGACACACCTCGAACGACGAAAACAGTCTGCACTAACATTCACACTAACATTCACTAAGCTCTGCTATTCCTCCATAATTCCCAGACACAGAGCTACTGTGCAGCATACGTCAGCAGGCAACACTGGGAGGCTACCATATGCACAGCATCGCAGCTTCACCTCGCCAACCTTCATATGCTGCACGGCAGAAACACATCCATGCACTTTTTTTACAACACATACTCTGGAACACCCATGACTAAGAGAGAAAGAGGCATTGCAGTACGAACAGGGAGACTGAGCACAGCTGACCAAAGGATATATATTGTAAGGTACTGGTTTGGTACTTCGGACTTCACTGGAATCATTCAGCTGTAACTGCATTGCTCAACGTGACTGGAATCAGCCGTCGCATTGAGCTGACAAGAGGTTTGTGCATCGAACCTGGAGGTACGTCTGTTCTGCTTCTTCAAACAAGCCCTTCTTCCGGTACACGTGGCCAAGGTTCACGACAGTGGGCTGCCACGAGGGCGAGATGCGTTCGACCGTGAGCAGATCCAGGGCCCTCCGCAGCCACGCAACCGCATGGTCGTAGTCCCGCTTCTGGTAAAACAGGACCCCGAGCTCGTTGCAGACCAGCGGGTCCAGCTTACAGATGCTGTTTGCCTGCAGACACAAGCCAGGTCACCATCTCAGCTGGAGCGCCTCGATCATACGCGCCTGCACGCTCTGCCGCGGGCACAATCACTCCACCAGCGGACAGGGCACAAGTCTCACGGCAGCTGTGCATTGGTCATTGAGACACGTTACCTGGAGGTACATCTGCTCCGCGAGCAGGTGGTTATTCATGTGCTGGTACTCACGGCCCATGCCAAGAATGGGCTGGTGCAGGCCCGGGAAGAGCCGGGCCGCCGTGCGGTACGCAGCGAGGGCCTGGTCGCTCTCGTCTTGAGCCGCAAAGGCGTGCCCATAGGCGATCCATGCAGGCGCGTGCCGTGGCGCGAGCTGCGTCGCCTTGCCGAAGAAGCGGCGAGCGGCGTCGTACTGTGCCGTCGCATAGTAGTAGCATCCCACCGCCTGCCACGCGATGCCACTGTCTGGGTAGTCCCGCACCAACCTGGACAATCGATGCACTGGCGTGTTAGACTCCTTGCGAATCAGGGGTGTGTCGGGCCGACGCCGTGCATGTGTGGCGTGAGGGTTTTGCATTTGCGCGCATGTGTGATGTGCATCAGCGCGGTGCATGCGCTGAGGTTGCACTGTCCAGGCTTAGCGCTGCTGATGTCAGATTCTAGTCTCCGAAACCGCACGGATGACTTGTCAGAACGCTACTGGACGCAACAGCATTCACACACCGATCACAGACACAGAGCTCACATGTGGGCACAAGTACATCCACTTTCTTGCACTCCCACGTGCACCTCACATGGCCACATCACAGACATCCAGGGTTCAGTGGTTCCTGCGGACGCACCATGGATGCGGGGTGTCCACAGTCTGGAAAGAAGGCACAGCTCTACAAGACAAGCAGACGAAGCAGATACGCATGAATGCGGCACGACACCAGACCCACGCACTGATGGCAACATACTTGCCTGCCAGCCTGTAGGATGCGGTGATGTCTGCTGTTTCACGGCCTGCCAAGCGACTCCCAACGCAGGCGTTGCACAGAGTCTTGGCATCAGCATGGATGTGTGCGGTGCGCATGCGGAGGGTGAGGCCATGCTATCCCATTTCAGCACCAGAGAGATGCAACACAGTGCCGGTCAGGCATCCAAACGCGGTACACCTCATGCAACATCGCATAATGAACCAAGTCACCAGGTGGGAGATTGCGCGCAGGTCAATATGAGCAACGCTTGCTAGCCTGTGCCTCAGGGCCTATCATGCATTTTTGCAATTAGGCAGCAGGTGCACAGGAATCGTGTCGCGATGGACGGAGCTAGTTAGAGCTGTAAAAGGAAAGCCGCACACCGGTGGCCAAGTTGAAACAAGTCATTCTTCTTCCCGAGATCGACAAGGCAGGCAAGGTACACATCCATGCACTCTGTGCACAGTGGATCCCGCCGCATGACTGTTGTGCATAGCCGATACGCCGCGAGCGCGTCGCCGCGACTGAGCAGCAGCTCCGCACGTGCAGCGCGGACGCTCACATCCGATGAGAGGCGGCCCGCAATCGCTGCGGCCGTCTCCCGCTGCCGCCGTTCATGGAGCACCAGAGCTGCCTCCTGCAGCGGTGGTGGCAATTGTCAACCTCCGTGACATTCACAGCTCTGCTCCAGCAAAGCTGGCGGGGGATAGCGAGATTGCAGGCATGGTGGTTTTGGAAGCTTTCAACAGGCTTGCTTGCATGGCAGCCTTCATGTCATCTGACACGAAGACACATACTCGACAGTACACCAATGAGTGAACAACCGTTTTGAAGGCACTCCAAACGCCTGTGTTGCACCTCCCCACTGAAGTAGGGCTAGATGAGGTATCATCTGACCACGTGCACGGCCCGCACTTGCAGACATACCAAACGGGAGAAAGGATGAGATAGAGGGATCACGTAACAATTCAACAGGCACTATCAGACAGTTGGATGCAAGGCAACACAACCACCCAACAAAATTCGAAGACCAAGAATTTGACGGCAGTTCTAGGCTGCTAGACAGACTGGCAGGCACAGAGACATCACACCGTGTCAGAAGGGCCCATATCCATGGCTGCTGCACCTAGTGGATCGTTCTCCTCAGACACCTGCCCTGCCGTGTCTCGTGGCAGGCCCTCAAACGAAACCGCCACAACCGGCACCGAAGCACCTCCGGCGCTCCCGTCTGATGAAACTGCCGCCACGCTGGCGGCAGAGAGTTTGTCATCATCGCCGCCAACGGCTGTGGTTGCAGCAGCATTGACAACCACCGCTGGTGCTGCATTGTGCTTGCCGCTCGGCTGCAACGGCACCTTGTCCAGCTTTGCATCTGGATCCCGGCCTTCCAGGATATCTAGGCTGCGATCAATCTCTTCTTGCCGTTCGTACTGCAAACATCACAGGTGGTCACCACCCACCGACAGCTCATGGACTGTCCGCCTTGGCACATAGCTACAGCCATCAGCCAGCTTGCATCACCACAATGAGATCGATTGTTGCATTCTGGCATGTGTTGACGCACACTGAACGTTTGTAGCACTGTTTATGTGTAGACTCCGGGTCGGCTGTGCAGTGCACTTGGTCCAGACTTGGTAGGGGAGTTCTCACCTTTTTGCACATTGTGGTATACAACAGTGTTAGCCACTGGTCTTCTGGATGTACGTTGAGGGCCGCAAGTGTCGTTCGTTCATCGTCACTTGTGAGCATGTGGTTCTGCATCAACGCTTCATACGCATCGTAGCAGAATGGGTCAGCTGTCAAAGATTTTCTGCAGAGACACGACATTGCATTATGTCAACCTGCTATGGTATAGATGGGCTTAAACGGGCAGTGAACGACGGTTCAGGCATGCACATAAAATGAATCGTGTGACTCGCATCGCTGCGTGTGGCATGGCCAATTTGCCCACTTTCAAGGAAGGATCTGGACTGGTGTTCGGTGTGCGACTTTGATGCGATCATGGAGGCATCTGCCACTGCGACAAGGTGGTCATTCAGTTGTGAAGGACTCTGGGAAACTGTGACCGGGATTCTTTTCGAGCACTGCATTGTGGCGCTGTGCACATGGCAGTTCTTGCAATGCACATGATTGACAGCAGACAAGTGCAAGGAACCAAAACGAGAGCAAAACTGTTGCAATAAAAGCCCTTGAACACAGCCACAAAGCTGTCCAGCAACAATCACCCACAGATCCAGTAGCGAGTTGACATGTCACGCCACAGATCAATGCATCAGGCAAAGTCAGAGAATCGCACTTATACCATTCCATGGCTTCCTGTCGATTTTCTAAGGCATCATATGCCCTGCCTCGTAAGAGACACACGGCTGAATACATGCTGACTGCAACGCCTTGACTGTCAGCACTCCTTTCCTGCACTCAGGTTCTGACACCTGCTCGAGCGACCCCACACATCGCAGCAGCGATTGTTATGAATAACAATATCCTTTACACACGCATTGTTGTCTGATGTGGTCTCCTCGAGGCTGTCGCACCTTGCATTTTAACATATCCGGCGTGTCTTCCGCGCCGATGACGGTAAGGCATTCCTCCCAATCATTGCACTCGGCTAGACAAAGGGCTGCGAGATACCTGAATCGCACGTCTTTGTCGAACAACTCTTGCTTGTTGAGCACCATAAGAGCTCGTCGAAACTCCTTGTTCACATAGTATGCCTGCACAATGCGAAAGTCTCTATCCCATGAAGAGCTGTGATCAAAGTTTTTCGATGATCGGGCTGCGCTTGGCAAACGCCTGTCCGTCGACTGCATCCTTTGAATGCGATGGGGACGTGTCGCACCTGTGCCAAAAGATACACATCGTGGTGATTATTATTAGACATGCAGCAAAGCTTCCCAGCATAAAATATTGCGCTTTTGTTCATGTGCTTGGAAACGCAATCTGGGATGAGCTTTCGGAGCCGCTCGCACACGAGCTGTGCGCCAGCACCATCCCTGTCACCGTGCATCACCGCGCAGATCAGCGATACATGCGAGCACGACACACAACCAGCGACATTATGTAGGGAGTTGAACAGCTGTGGGACACTCAAAGGGATTGATCAAGCGGCAAGGAACTGACAACGAACCAGGTTGGCCACCATTGCAGGTCAGGTGCTTCGGGACAGCACGAATAACCGAGCATGGATGGAGATACTTGAACATCTGCTCCTCTATTGGATAGAGCTACGCAGATGCGGCCTCGACTGAACGCAGCGCTCCGTTCCCATAGCCACACTAGCGCTGACCTGCGAAATCGCGTCCGGTCGAGATGTTTGCTCGCAGCGCACAATGCCAAACAAGGGCGTCCAGCGACCGCGTCCGACATCAACGACATACGACGCACGGCGACTGAGAAATGACACCAGTGCCCTTATCATATGTCGATTGCTTGTGGCGTGCAACCCGAGGAGCAAGCCACATTTGTTGCGATCACCTGCCAGAAACGATATGCTCACATCAAATGAATTTGATCATGGTGACGGATGTACAATAATGTCGATAATCCCTCCATAGTACTGGATCCTGCGCTTGGTGTTGGGCCGTGACGTCGATCCGCTGCCAGCCAGCATGGCGCAAGAGTTCACGATGGAGGACGGAGTCCACTTGACCTGGCAATACTGCCACAGCACTAAGGCATCACATGACGAACTGCCAGTTCCGTTCAGTGCTCTAGTGGAGCTACTCCGCCCAGTTGCAGGCATGCATGTGTTGCCATACCCTCCTTCATTCTGCGGGCAATGCAAAAGCGCGCTCAATTGCTACTGCGAAATCGACTTTGGAAAGTCGCTGTGGAGATGCCCGCTGTGGTACGCTCGGCTGTAGCTTCGATGATGTTGTGACGCCATCTTCAATGTCGCTTGCATCGTCGTGGGTGGCAGGTCTCATAACCAGATCGGGTGTGTGCGAAAGCTTCAGCGGTATCTGAACACCTTTTTAATGTGCAGTGTCACGCAGCAAGCTCTGCCAGAGCATTACCGGGGCATCACCGAAGAGCACTTGCCCGCGGAGCTGTTTCCTGGAGCGTCAGTGGTTGAACACGAGCTGCCTCCATCAGCACAGCCAATAAAAGCACCTCTGGTCGTCTTTCTTCTTGATATGTGCGTGTCTGAGGAAGATATCGGCGCAATGAAGGTACATCCACAATGACACGCTGGACACGCACCACAAAATTGCAGTTGACATTGTCTGAACCACCCTTCATTCGCCCGATGCCACCGTGGTCCATCCTAGCAACTTTACAGTCCTTCGTTGGTTTTGACCCCATGAAGCTCTTCGGATCAGTAGCAGGTGCCCTTCCAACCGGTCCTGTTGCTTGTAGCAAGCCATCGAGCAAGTGCTATCCACGATGCCAGAAACCACAAGGGTCGGCATCATCACATTCGGATCAATGGTCTACCTTCACAACCTGATGGCAGCCAACATCGCCAGCAGCGCTGTCTTCCGGGGCACCCAGGAGGCCACGAAGAATGATGTTGCGGGCCTCATACGCCGGGGAGGCTCGCTGGAGTCCCCTTTCATAGCCCCTCTCGGAACATGTTCCTTCACCATGGATGGAATCCTCGAGGGCCTCATGCCCGAGGCCAGCATGCCGGTGCGCGCCACCTTCCTTGTCCCCCAACCCACGTATGCGACAAGCTTCTACATCTTCACTCCCCCCCAGCGCACCAGAGCGCCAGCCTCCCGCCCGCAGCGCCACCCGCACAGGGATCTGCCGCTCACCCACGCCAGTAGTACTGCGCCACACAGGAATCCACCCGCGGCTCAGCTCCGCCACGATCAAGTCACCATGCATGCGCCACATGCATGCAGTAGCTCTCCACCGTGCCAGGCCACACCGGCATGCTCTAACAAGCGGTTGACAGACTGGCGTGGAGGACTGATGGTTCTGTTCGTATGCGTTTCTAGAATGGATGATTCTGAACGGCACGAGCTCCGGCCCCGCCAATCCCGCCGCACATGAGGCATGCGTGCATGCGCCCCGCATGCCGGCAACTCCCACGCTGTCCCACGCGTCGGCGCGTCGGCCGTTCGGGGTTTTGACCGTGCTGCCGCGGTGCAGGGATGCCGGCATCAGCGGGCGACGGGCGCGGCGCTGTCGGTCGCGACGGCGCTGCTAGAGGCGTGTGCACACAGCGACGGCGGGCACGTGCTGCTGCTCGCCGGCGGCCCGTGCACGGTGGGGCCCGGGCAGATCGTGTCGCGGGAGTATGCCGAGCCGCTGCGCACGCACAAGGACCTCGCGAAGGGCACCGCGCTGTTCTTCGCGACGTCCGCGGCGTTCTACGACGGCATGGCCCACCGGCTCATCGAGAACGGCCAGGCGCTGGACGTCTTCGCGTCGTGCCTCGACCAGGTGCCCCCCCCTACCCTCATTCACTCAGAGTCACCCGGCAGGCCTCTCCCATTCCGCTGCCACGGAATGTGGTGCTAAACGTTGCCCGAATGGCTGTCCCACACCCAACTGCTGAACGCGGACCGGACGCTGCGGCCGCCGCTGTGGTTCTGCTCTAGCGCTGCCGGGCCACCACCCGCATGACCTGTGCACGAAGCCCATGTACATACGGTGGAGCCGCACACGAACTGCATATGGCGCCGTGCTGTGTACGCCACGCAGGGCAGCGGGTAGGGCATGGGCTCGCCAGGGAAACGGCACAGATGGCACACGCATTCGGCTGGTGGGGTAGCCGGCGCGTACACCGCCATCTCAGCCACATGCATGGGGCGTACAGGTAGTGTGACGCGTTTTCATGTGAATGCGTGTGATGTAGACCGGCCTCGCGGAGATGGAGCACCTCGCGGTGTGCACGGGCGGGCTCCTAGTCACGGCGGAACACTTCGCGCACGAGGCGTTCCGCACGTCCTTCGCCACGCTGCTCACACCGCAGCCGCTGCCCCCGCCGCCGGACGGCAGCGCGCCGGCCGCCGACGACGCCCTGCCCTGGTGCCTCAACGCGACCCTGGAGGTCACCCCCGGCCGCGGCCTCGCCGTCGCCGGCGCGATCGGCCCGCTCGCGTCACTCGAGCAGCGCAACGCCGCCGTGTCGGAGCCGGCCGTTGGCCTGGGGGACACGACAGCGTGGAAGCTCAACGCGCTCGGGACGGAGACGGCCGCGGCGGTGTTCTTCCGGCCGACAGCAAAGGGCAAGGACAAGGCGCCGGCCGGGGGGTCGCCCCTCGTCTTCCAGGTTTCGACTGCCCCGTCTCTCTCCTGCCCTTCCACCCTGACCCACTGTGTCATGGTCGTTTGACGAGAGCACCCCTCGCATGGGCATCCAGCACTGTCTAGGGTGCCTGCTGGTGCACTGTATCGTGGTTGCGTGTGTGCAGCAGGCCAGGCACGAGCAGGAGGTTGTGGGCATGCATGCATGCATGTCGCTGGAGCGAGGCTGTGGCCAGATGCGAGGAGCGTGCAGAGCACACTTGCGCAGAACTGCTCTATCCGGTCCCTACTCAACCTTCTGGATTGACTGCATTGTAGCGGAGCAGCAAACTCAGTTTTCATTGCCGTGCGTCCGGGGACAGCCATGCAAACCAATTCACAACGTCCGACATGGGGGCGTTGAGAAGACGGCGTGCGAGTGATGTCTGTCCAACAGCCGTGCGCGCCGCCTGCAGACGCGGCTGACCTACCAGCACCCCTCCGGCGCGCGCCGGCTACGGGTCGCCACGAAAGCGACGTACTGGGTCGATCCGACGACCCCGGCTGCGTCGCTAGGGTTCAGCGCCACGACAGGCGCGATTCTGCTCGCGCGGTGGGTCGCGTACGAGGCGTCGCGCGGGGCGGACCCGCGCACGCTGTCGTCGTGGCTCGACCGGCAGCTCGTCGCGCTGTCGCAGCGCAGCGCGAAGTTCACGTCCGGCGATGCTGCAAGCGTGGCGCTGCCGCCAGACTTCTCCTCGATGCCGGAGCTCGTGTTTCACCTTCGGCGCTCCGCGTTTCTCAACGTGTTTGGCAATGCACCCGACGAGACCGTCTTTTACCGCTCGCTGCTCTTCCGGTGCGCCCCCTGCGGCCCCGCCGGGCACGCGGCATACATATGCTGTAATTCACGCCTCGCATGCATTACCATGAGCCCGCACACGCGCCACAGCGCTGCCTTGTCCTCGACAGGGTGAGGTAGCGGCATGCTCCTGCATTCCACACCAGGGGTCGGAAACGAGATTTCCAGTCGATCGCGTGGCACTGTGCGATCCCCAGCAGAACACCCTTGGCATGCTCACTCCGCGCACCAGGACTTGAGCAGGATATCTCATTTCCCCATGGACCTGTGGCGGTGTTTAGGTGTGCTGGGGTGTGTTGCAAGCGGTGCACCGCGCGGGAGGCGGAACCATGGTCGAACGGGACAATGGTCTGCGGGGGGGAGGGGACGGGTTTTCGACGCTGTGTAACGGCGCGGCAGCGTGTGGTGCAGGGAAGGTAGAGATGCGTGCGCGCTCATGCTGCGCCCGCGGCTGCTCAGCTTCACATTTGACGGCAACGAGCCCAGGGAGCTGCCGCTGGACATCGCGGCCGTGCCGGTAGACGCCGTCATCGTCTTCGACTCGTGGTTCACCGTCATCGTCCACACCGGCTCCCACGTCGCCTCATGGGTCAAGCAGGTGCCGCCCCGCCCCCGCCCGCCCCTGCCGCACCTGTGTGTCTCCCAACTGCGACCCAATCCAGCCGTGTGCCATGTGTACGTGCCCAGGGTTCTGGTCGCCGATGCAACGCCGGTCGTGTGCACGCGTGTGCATGCCGATGCCTCTCCTGATCATGCTGTGTCTGTCGACTTTCGCCTGTCTAGCAGCCACAAGGGCCATGCCGTGCTGTGCGTTGCGCGACGCCCGTGCCCTGTGTCTTTCCTGGGCGCTAGCGTCTGCCATGCTGGGCATCAGCCCAACACCCGCAATCCTGCTGGAACAGTGCTGGCTGTGGTGTGTGATGGCAGAGTACCACGATTGTCCCAGCGTACTCAGAACATGCTCTCTGCCAGTAACAGCAGCAGATCACAACAACGCATACATACAGCACACCTGCGTACGGGAACACACCAGTATGCATGTACGTACACCAGTCTGCCTCTGTCTCTGCGCCTCGCCTTGCTGTAGTACGTGCGCCAGTGTGGAGATCGTTTTGTTGCTGAGATCTAGACCTGCATGTCTGTTTGACGCGTGGTGGAAGTCCCGATCCAGTCAAGCTATCCACTGTTGAGCTTGATAGGACCTACCTCGTACACGCGCCTCTGCGTGCCGTCAATGACACAGCAGAGCCTCCCCGGCGGACACCACCGTTGCCTGCAGTGGGCCAGATGCAACCAGCCTGGTGTAAGGACACGACTGGGCTGCCAGTGTTTGTAAGGCTGGGCTTGCTCCCTACAAACGATACGTTGTGTGATGCCATCATGGATTACATCACCCCTAATGCAAATGATGTTAGAGTGCTTACAGCATGACAGCACACCAGTCCCTGAAGAGCATTGGGTACTTTGTGCAATCATCTGGGTACTTTGCGCCACCATCTGCTGTGCCGTCGACCATGGGGGTGCATCTGAACAGGCAGCATATCGTGCTGCTTTGGAGAGGGCCGCGACACTGTCACAGTCTTTCCTCTCTGGCGTACTTGTCTACGTGCTTCTCTACATCAGCGCTAGACCTGTGAAACCTGCACACTGCCACACGTGCAAGGGAATCACAACAGAAGGGCCAACAGGAACAACAGCATCAGCAACTCAGGCATCACGCAAATCCCAGACGCAGGCACACGCAGGCCCACACGTGTCGGTGAGTTCCGTCCTGTCGTTTTGTGTGAGTCTGAGCAGAGCTCGCGAATGAATGATCAATGGTCGGTCCCGGGCCCCGGGGGCCCTCCCGCAATTGATGCCTAGCTTGTGGGTAAGCCTCTCCTGGCCTGTACTTCAAGATGAACCTGTACGCACTGCCACAGCTGCGTCTTTCGTAGTTTGAAGGGTCGCTCCTACCGAAGTAGTACCATCGTATCTAATTCTTGGCACACTGTTTGCCCGGCCTGTGACTCTGACATCACATGCCTAGGATGTGCTTTGCCACCATACATTGCTTTACTATCACGACATGCATTGTTGCAGCCAACGCTGGTTGCCAGTATATGCATCAGGCTGCAAGGCCAGTGTCAGATTGGCTTGGCAGTGGCTGTGGGATGGTTGTGCCATGTGTGGTCAACTCCTGTGAAAGGTGCAACACATCACAACCTGCCCTACACCTTCCTGAGATCATCCAGGAGTTCTTGTGGAACTTGCTGCAACTCTTAGCTCTAGCTCTTGGCCCATGCCCATGCCTGTCACAGTATGTCCTTAGTGGTGCCCACTTAGTACTATGTTTAGGTAAGGTGAAATTTGGCTAATCAGTTTAGGTAAGCATGTCAACTTAGCAAATGTCTTCTCAGTGTTCACACAAGTCACGCTGCACAGAGAGTGCGCAACACAAGTAATCTGCAACCACTGCTTGCTCTGGCTGTGCAGTACACTGTATAGAGTACCATGTGATGGGGAGTGTTGGTGTCTGCACCGTGGAGGTGCAAAACAGCCATGCATTGCCGTGCACAGCAATGCGAACTACTCATGAACCATTGTAAGCATTAAAAATGTTATACAAAAGTGCACTATTGAGGTGATACAGCCAGGAGGCCAGCAATTTTTGGTGCGAGCAAGCGTAACAGCATCTTGCCTGGGGCATGGTTCTGAGCAGGTGAGGTGGACCTGCCTGGCAGGTAACAGCAGCACCCATCCAGCTCCAGCTGATCAGCCCTAACACCAGATGACCCAGATGACCAACACACCACATTGCACCCTCACAGCTGTAGGCAGCCATCCATGGCTGGCTGTCAGCATAGTGGAGCCACAGAACATAGTGGAGCAGTGTCCTTTGCCACCAGTTCCAGGTGCAGGCACGTGCACAGACCCCTGTCCTGACCATCAGGGCGGCCCGTGTGTGCCCGTGTCAAGACCTCCTCCTATCCATCCTGTCCCTCCTGCATGTGTCATGGCACTATGTGCCCAAACAACCTTCATTGTAATGCCACCAAACAAAAAAAAATACATACATAATAAATGAAAAAATCGAGAACTACATCACCTGAAGGTGGGGACTACTCCCTGTGTGGCCTCCGCGGTGAGGTTGCTACTCATGCACTCATCCTTACCTAAGCTTGGCTCTCCCCAGTATGCTGGCATCATGCAAGCATGTTGTCTCCCATCTGTCCCTCTTGGTCAGACAATGGCCTCCCATGTTGCTATTTCATGCACCAGCTCAGCGCGGCCAGCATTACCAGCAGTATGACGAATGAACACTAGGCCTTCACGCCTTTGTGGGGACCTTCCAATGTTGAAACAGCAGATGCAGGCATGCATGTGCTGCAGCTGTGACCCCCCATATGCATTCATGTTGCAGCAGATTCAGCACCAGATGGTACAACGGTGGCATTGTCATACGTCCACCATAATCCACCATACCTCATTGGATGTGGTCTGCCTGAGCCTCGCACTGCGTGTCTGCTCGATCCTCTCACACCTCCTGGTGCTGCTCACCACCCAGTGACGTCAAGGCTTCCACTGTGGTAGCCTATGACTCCAGCACACAGATACTACTATGGCTTGCTGCTACCATGACTGCACCTCACTGCCTGGGCTCACTGCATGCAGCAGTCATGCAGGGCATGGTCACCCACTGACTGTCAGGCTCACTGCATGCGACAGCCGGCCGAGAGCTGCAGTACCCCGCACACTCTGCAGATGCATCGGGCACAAACAACAGCTGGCGGGTCCATGGAGCCCAGTATGTGTGCTGTGTGCTGCCGGCCAGTGTCTCCGGGTAGATTAGGCACAGCTGGAGCACAGACGCCCTTGTTGATGGAGCACAGGCGCCCTTGTTGCTGGAGCACAGGCGCCCTTGTTGCTGGAGCACAGGCGCCCTTGTTCCTGGAGCACAGGCGCCCTTGTTGCTGGAGCACAGGCGCCCTTGTTGCTGGAGCACAGGCGCCCTTGTTGCTGGAGCACAGGCGATAGGCTCTGCCTGCTGCTGTCATCTACCCGCTGCCACTTTCCAGCGGCAGCTCAGCACATGTGCACAGCACACGCAGCGTGCCCTCTCGTGCGGCCGGTTTGCTGCACCACAGCCCCTCACACACGCACCACCCAGCACCGCACCGGCCCGGCCGTCATGCCGCCCTCCCGGCTGTGCAGGGCTTTTTGGAGGACCCCAGCTACGCACACGTGAAGGAGACGATCGCCGCAGCGCACGCGTACGCTGAGTCGCTGATCGAGGCGCGGCAGCCGCGGCCGCGGCGTGTTGTGTGCGACCAGGGCACGAGCCAGGCCCGGTTCCTCCTCGCGCGCCTCAACCCTAGCCAGACACAGATGAACACGGACGGCCAGGCCGTCGGCTCCGTCATCTTCACCGACGACGTCCCCTTCGCCGTCTTCCTGGAGCAGCTCCAGAGCCTCATCGTGGCGTAGCGGCCTCCGCTGATCTTGTGTGGCCGCCGCCGCCACCAGCTCCCGTGTCCCGCCGCCACCGACTCGCCGCCTCTCGCGGAGCCGCCTCTGCCGACCGCCTGCTTCTGCAGGCGTCGGCGGCGACTGCAATCGCCACAACAATGTGCTGCGGCAGACGACGGTTGGCTCTACCCCGATGCACTGCGGCCCAGACCGAGCCCAGCTGTCAATATTGTGAGAGCCAGCTGGCACCCTGTGCTGGGCTGCTGCACAGTGGGCGGGCAGTCGGGGTGTCGTTGCAGTGGAGCCGGTTGTACCACTGCGACTGCATGCCACTGCGACTGCGTGCAGTTCCTCGACCTCTGCACTGTAGAGGATCTGCCGATCGTGTAGGGGGGAGCTTTGCTGGGTCGAGTGGCGGATTGTGTCCCCACATCTGTGTGTAGGCTGGCAGGGTGCTTGTGCCGGTAGACCGGGGTCTGACACAGCTGTCGGCATGATCTTGCCACAGTGCAGTGTTGCTTGCTCTGGTAGCAGGCTGGTGCATCAGCTGGTGTGTGTGCCTGGGTCAGCTACATCGCAATGCTCGTTGCCAGGTGTGAAGCTATAGGTGGCTTGCAGCACAAAGTGGCGCGGTGCTAGTTGAGGTGGTCCTAGAGTTCGCGTGGAGTTTGGGTAGATTTCAGTCTCATTGACGCTTCTTTGTTTGGTGTCATCAAGTGTGCCATGTAATGCGCCACATCTGCACTACTGTGCACTTATTGTTGAGCATGCCCTTTGCCAGGTCACCCAGGTGGATCCCCCCCAGCAATTCCCACAAACAGTGCAGTTGACAATACATACGCTGACGCCGGCAACACGGTTTCCAATGCGTTACGTTCATGTTCAGCATTAGGCCGTGCGAGGTGCAAGGCGGTCAGCACGGAGTCTGCTATACGGTTCAAGCACTCCCATGCTAACGTCGAAAGATCAATTACGAATCATCAGCATTGTTGATTTGTTTACTACACCATGCTGCAAAGGTGTTCATGCACCAGCTGGTTGAGAGGCTAGAAGCCCGAATCTATCGGCACGTAGTAGCTCCAGACAACAAAAGACCTCGATAACATGTGTGAGTCACTTGTAGTATACGTGGGAAAAAAGAATCCGTGCCGGGTTTGCATCCTTGGTACAGATGGGACGGGTGAGCAGGTGTGGAGAAGTGATGCAGAGGCAAGGTTCGCAGGCTTGCATCTCGGCTTCAGACTGTGCAATATTCATAAGAACGCGGAGGCTCGAATGATGTCGCTGTTATTGCGCGGGCACTGGACTACGGCGAGGCTGCAGGTACCATGCCACCAATTGGGCGCAAGCATGATCATGGCCGGTCGGCGCTGCTGTCGCATCGCGGAATGTCACCCTCCGCCAACGCCGAGCAAGGAGGTGAGGGAGGCGCCGC
>JAUMHO010000004.1:1154888-1171315 GCA_032360965.1 Ulva armoricana
CAATATTTCCATTGGGAAAGGATCCTTCGCGCTCTCTGGGTGAACGTGGTTAGAGGTGGAGTGCCTGACCCCCTGTATGCATGGGAACCCCCAGACTAGTACGAATCATAAGGAAACAGAGGCGTAGGTCACAAAGCTTAAACTCAGCAAATCTCATTATATATATATATATATATATATATAAATATAAATATAAATGTGTAACTTAGATATTTTGAAATGCAGGTGTCTGGCAGTGACAGAAGACGGTCCAGAGTTGGACGTTGGATTTGAGACGCGAGTTGGTTAACGTGACCCAGCCATGCTCTCCTTCACCTCGCAGGTTCCCACCTCGGGAGTGTTTGAAGCTAGTTCGCTAGGATGACGAAACACCCATTTTTGCTTGAACACTTTTTTTTGTGATTTGCAGAGATTGCATTTTATACATTGAGCATGTTTTCGTTTTCCTGCCGGGACATGCCTTTGCACTGCTCGCCACTCTCCAACGGGGACTGCAGCGGCGCTCTCCGTCGATATATCGCGACTTCTGTGCTGAATTTCACTTTGCGTATCCCGGAACGTTACTGCATAATATGTAATAAGAGTTATTGAAGCTATCTCTTAGGGACGAAGAACGTTGCATGCCTACGCGGTTGCCGTTGCGGTGGTCGGCAACACCGCGACCTGCCAGTGATTTTAGTGACTGCACTCCGTTTACATCGGTGCGGCCAATTGTTGCTGGTCATCACTACGACCTGGCACTGCATGAACGGCTGATAGATATACTACGTCAGAAAACGAAGCATCTTGTGTTTGCTCTGTGCTTGATCCAGGCCCGACTACACGGCGCAATCCAGGCGACAGGATCCTCTAACGTTCTCGAGATGCGGAAAACATATCACATTATATATGGTAGATTCAGCATACTTCTGGTTCACATTCAGTCGCAGCATTCGTTTAAACAGGCGCGAGTGTGGTGCCAGCAAAGCAGCCCAGCCGTTCTCTTCGCCCAATCGCGGCGCAAATAAGCCGGCAATGAGTCTTCAGTATACGAATTTTATTATCTGCGTTATGTGCTGCTGTTCAGCGTGTTGTCGATGTATGATTCCTGCATGGGGATAATCACTTCACCAAGTCTCACTCACTGTGACAGAGATCTACCTTGCCAGTTTGCAAGAATGGCTTAACTAAATCCTAAGCTGAAACATAGCCAAACTAAATCAATTCAGCGGGCTCTTCCTGTTCTGTAGCCGTCTTTCTGCATTGCTCTATGATCGTGGCAGTCCATTGGCGTACATCAATCAGTGGACAGAGACTCCAAGCTGGCTCATCTGTGGTTTTAGATGCTCGTTGTGCTCCTGATTTCTGGGCAAGGTTCCTGGGTGGTACGCTGCATAGTGCTCTGGGACCGTGTTCAGCTGTGGATATGAAGAGGGGGCCTCACACTCCCCCATTCGCCACGATTACCCCGAGAGCGCCAAGCCCGATTTCCCGATCGAACCTTTGGGACGGCGTGTTGACACTATCACCGTATTGGATATCAATCCAGCCTTGGTTTCAGTATTTGGGCAAAACAGGGCCGATTTCCGGCCTGTTTCTTGCGATTTTAACCACAGGCTGTCACTGCGGTTTTACACAGAGGCGGTCGGAATGATTCCCATACACCGCTTAGAGGCTCCAGAGCATATTCCTGAGTGTCACTATGAGCCTTGGCCTGCAAAGACACAGCCAAATGTACAAGGAAATACTGTATGCAGTGCAGCGGCATTACTGTGTATACACCTTCGCCTCACTCCTGAAGATCGACACGCGCGTAGGCATGAATGCAGGTCGTCGGCATGCGCGTTGTCTATAATCACATTCATGCCAGATCTGGCCAAGACCCCCGCGCGTGCTCGGAAGCGGGTGACATGGAAGCTTGATCCCGTACATGGTGAGGCTATACGTAAGGCACATAAAATGGAGGTGCGGACGAGGGCTGCTGCGGTGGCCGATACATCTGAATTGAGGGCAGGGGATCAAGCGGGAGTTGACAGCGCTGCCCTTTGTGGTTGCTGCAATTTTCACAGAAAGGCACGCGCACCATTGGCACACGCACCATTGTCAGTGGTATCTCCAAGAGCTGGGTCACGCCCGCTGTCAAGGCGGCTGCTTCACGGCGCCGCGTGGCGGTTATGTGAAGAATCATGGTACATAGCCGCTCTACCATGATGTAGAGGCATGTCGCGGCCCCTGAGAATCATGGTATAGCGATTCAGTAACATGGTTTCATTACCAGAGGTTTGGAGTTCGATTCCAAAAATGAGGCAGGAATCCAGTCGCGAATACTGGGCATCATGTGGCAGCGGACACCCGAATCATGTTAAGCCGCAGAGGTAGTGGTCGGGTCGACGCACCAATGGTGTCGGGGGAGCTGTGGGGCTCGAACTACCCTAACCGATGGGACCCAGCTTTTGTGAAGAATCATGGTATTCGTGCCTGTGAATCACCATGGTAGAGCGGTTATGTACCATGATTCTTCACAGGTTAACCTGGATTTCCGCTGGCCCCACAGCACCGCAGCATGCGCTGCTGTCGCTGCGACCGGTGGCCAGTGCGGCGTTCTCGGCAGCAGTGCGTGCAGCCCGTCGTACCCACCGCTGCTGAATGGAAAACACATGTGCGCAACTCTGCAACGACTCGCCTGGGTCGTACGCAGCCCCATGCACCAGTCACTTAAGCACTTGGCCGCTGTGCCCTGCAGCCCTGGTATCCCCACACTGCGCCACCCGGAGTCGGGGGACATGTGCACCACGCAGACGGCCAAAGCGACCGTGTTGGCGACGTACACTGCATCGGTTGCCGCGGCCAGACCTCCCGTGGCATACGAGGCAAGCGAATCCTTGGCCCGTGCACGAGTTGCGGTTGCGGCCGAGCGCGCTGCTCCCACGCCTGACACCCATGGCCTCGACACTGAGTTTATGTACGTCGAAGTGCATGACTGTCTTCAAGCAAGCAGTAGTTTGGGAAAACGGGGGTATTTGACGAGAATAGTGGGCGATTTTTGGGAAAACGACACGATTTCCCATACGCCCCGTAGACGTTCTCAGACCACCTGGCTATGCCCTATGGACGTCCTAAACTCGGCAGTGGGGGCCCCGGGTGTCCGCGCCAACACTGAAACCACCAGGGGGCTGAGTGCACACCCCCCTCAAGCAGTACTAGTGTCCACTGAGAAACAGCACAACCAAAGCATACTGGTACTGCTGGGGGTTCTGCCACACAGGCAATGCTCCGCATGTGATTCTCGGGAGGCACCGAGGTTGGTGTACATGCATGTACCAACACGTGCCCCCTGCCCCACGCCGACCTCCCACGTAAGCTGGGTGATGCATGTAGAACATGCGTACTGACAGGGATCGATTTCGCACCAACGGTGACGTGGCCGCGGGGCTCACTCCGAAACCTGTTTGCAGGGACACAAAATGTAAGGTTGCAACACAGAGTTGACGCCATGCAGCCGTTCTTAAAACATCGATTTGCTCCACCATCATGACCTCGGATCACATGCGACGCCCGCCCGCACATACATCTGCATGAAATATCTCCTTTTCATCACAGCATATTCCAGCACACATTCCATGTGATTGCTCCTCTCTCTGTCATTGCCAGCAGCTCTGTCTTTGCCACGTTCTCAACAACTCCGTCTTTGCTTCGTGTTCTGTCTGTGCGTTAACAAATTCCTTCCTTTCTCAGCGTCTGCCTCTGCACATGCGCTGTCTCCGCTGTGTGCCTGCATCCCCCTCTCTCACTGTGATTCCCCGGCTGTGTATTTAGTCGTGCCATTGTCTCCGTCAAAAGCTCCCTCAGGCTATGACTGTCCTTACGCCACTCTTGTTGTGGTGCTGCGACGATCGCGGGATTGCAGTCCGTGCTGCCGATTTGTGGCGGGAATAGATGCCACGCCCGCACCACGCACCGCCGATCTTCATCCACGAAGGTCCAGCATGTCATGCTGCCGAGAGAGGCTCTCACCCATAAGCGGCCACGTGCTGCAGCGAGATGCGCTGAATCAGGCACATGCATATGCCGCATGCCCATCATGCGATCCTTGTGAGGGTCAGCCATGTGGCACTCAAACATCGCAACACACAAGCGCTGGAGCCTGCGGTCACATCGCCCTTGTTAGGTCCGTACTCCAGATCCAGCCCCCTCTCGGGCCCCTTCGTCGTGCTGCATTGCCGCGGGTCTGGCGACCCCTGCGCCTGATCGTCCGTGCCGCTCACAGGTGGGCTCACTCGTGATACCCTCCCACAGTCTGAGAATTCGGCACAAGAGTGACCGTGGGAGCGACCAACCTGCGGCGCAGCTCCGGCGGCGCTGCAACATCCACTTGTCCCGGATACGCTGTCGCCGCCGTGGCCGCCGTCACAGGGCGGCCTGTGGCCTGTGAGGCGGCCAGTAGTGCCTCTGGGGACAGGCTGGATCTCCCGCTACCGTGGGGACAGCGCGCGTGCATGCGACCTTCACAAATGTTCAACGAAAGCCAACACAGCGCGTGCCGTTAGAGCGGCGACGCCGGCTCTTCACGCATTAGCACCACACCTCACAATCACCACAACAGCCGGCGTCACGTCACGCCTCATGTAACAAAGAAGCAAATGATGGCGGTGTGTGAAATGCTTTGACACTAATTCGCTTGCGGTGACAAATTCTGTCCTTTTGTCAGCTCTTCGCCATGTGCCAGCTCTTTTGTATCTCAAGGCACATGTGCCACCTGTCACCACGGGATGTGCCCGGAGCAAGACTTCCTTGTGGTGCCTACAGATCACCAGTAACAATGCCAGTACAGTTGGATACCAGATACACATCTGTGCATTCACATGTCCAGCAGATTTGCGTCCGCACGCGACGGCATCCTACCCGCCGCCGACAGCGTGCATTACACAGCCTACACCACCCTGAGAGATACCACACTGAAGCAGGTGGTCAACAAAAGGTAGAATCCATGATTCAATATGACTCTCTGAAGCCGCTCTTCAGTGCGGACAGCCCACCAAGCTGTGCACAGGCTGCAGAAACACATGCAGACGCAGCCGGATGCGACGGCCCTAAGCGGCGTTGCCAAAGGCACGACCATGTGCCTAACACTCATCTTAAAGCTGTGAGACGATGGTGCCTGTGGCAGCCTGTTGGCGAAAGAAGTGACTGAATACTAGCAAATGGCCGACGGTGCGTGCTGCAGTTCAGAGCGGCCTCGTTGCATCATCAGCCTTTGCAAATTGCAACTGCCCCGAGACTACACCACCCGGCCCTACACTCTGCCAACAGTCGACGTCTACTGGCCTGCCTCGACCATGCATGGTAACAAAAACTTTGCCTGGTGCAGGGACAGCTGGCTGGGGGGGAAATTCAAACGAGCGTCTCTCGATAACGACTCCGAGCAGGCAGCACAGGCACGTACTGCGCATTGTCTGCATGCACCTCATTGGGCCGCGGCAGCGTGTCAGCCGACGGAGTGGCCTTCTGCCCCGCAGACGCTTCGGCACCGTCTCCTGAATTGAAGGGCGTAGACCCAGGGTCGGCCTGCAGCGGCGGCTTGGATCCCCGATTCAGAGACACCGCATCCACCCCATGCTGCGCGGAGGTAGTAGAGGCCTCTCCAAAGCTGATGCTTTTGTGTGAGGGAATGCTCTGCGCAGCCGCGGGCGCCCGGGCGGCGGACTCTACGGCGCCGCCGGACCGGAGGGACGCTTCGTTTGCGGCGACCACGACCTGCAGGTGTACAGGGTCCGCCGCTGTGGTGTCCATCATCGCTGTGGCGTCCATCGACACACGGTCGCCCCGGCGGCTGTACTGACCGCTGCCATGGCTGTTGAGAGACGCCATGGAGGCCATGCGGCGCGAGCCGCGCTGCGAGCCGTTAGCCGCGCGCAGCGAGGGCGCGCTCTGCATCATCGTCATGTCCGGGGTGGGCGACACGCCGGGCGAGGCCGACGACGCCCCCCCGCCCTCATCTGCGGTGCTACCAAGGCGCGCGATCGAGCTGTGTCGCTTGATGCTTTGGCGGCGGCGGGCCTTCGGACCGCGCCCGGGGGTCCCGCGCCAGCGCAGTGCCGCGTCGCTGACGGCCTCGGGGACGTTCGCCGTGGAGTATTCGAGCATGTCGCCTGCGTCTACCGGCACCGGCCGGCCGGACGCCTGCGGGTCGAGGCTGCCTTCAGTGGCTGTAGGGCTGGCGAGAGTGCCTGGGGAGGCGGGGGGGGACGCCGTTGGTGCAGCGATGGAGGCGCCCGGTGGGGTGGACGGTGCCGGGGATATCGCGGGCGGCGGCGGCGGAGACGCAGGGGTGCGGACTGGCGACCCGCCGGACACAGCGGCCACAGGGCTGCTCATTGGGCCTGCTTGGATCGTCCCCGGCTGCGTGGGTGTTGCCTGCAGCACTCCAGAAACGTCACTGGTTGCAGCAACACCAGTAGCGGCGCTTTGTGCTTCTGCAGGATTGACCGTGTGACCAGTGGGTCCAAGCCCGACTGCACGTAGTCCAGCTGTGATATGACCGCAGGGATCTGGCGCACCATTCGACGTCAACTGTCAGGATCCTGTGCTGAAGTCTGGAAGGACGGTTGGTGACTGGCAGTGGTGTAGAGCTGTGGATCTCTACAACGTGAAAGTGCAGGCGAGATGGCCACCCCGAACCCCTGCAAGACTGACCGCTACCCCACGGGTTGCCTGGATTAGAGGTTGGCCAGGGATTGGCGAATGGTGGGCGGCTGTCGAGGTGGGCGCACCTGTGCGGGGGCAGCAGCCGACGGCTGCATGTGGATGGTGTTGCCAGGGCCGGAGAGGTCGCCGATATCGGTGAAGGCGAGTGGCCGCTTGCTTCGCGACACGGCGAGCAGCCGCTCGTTGAGCTTGTACTGCATCTGCACAGCACAGCACACAGCATGTCACAGCACACACAGAGCCACTGCTCCTTGATGAGTGGCTGCCGCAAGGCGTGAGGAGGGGGGTGGCCGGCTGGACTGCCGTGTGTGTGGGCGAGACCGTGCTGCGTGCTCCGTGCTGTGCGTGACGTTTGAGTCGCTCGCTGGACTCATCTGGTGCATTAACGGGTAGGCTGATGCTCAGGCAACACAATTGTCGATGGAGGTAAACGCGAAGGGAAAACCAACATGAAAGCTGACGACTTGGCCACCAAACACAGGCGGTCATTGGCCATGTTGCTGTTCCTGGTGGAGCTCTTCGAGGTGTCAGGACAGGACGGGTGGCGGGTGAGTGAGGCCTCCACAGGTCTCGGGCGAAGGCAGAAGCAGACGCACGCGACCTGTGTCGGCTGGCACATTAGGCCCATCCATCCTGTAGACTCGTGGCGGGAGGCGGACCTGTGGGAGGGGCAGCTCGTTGGGGTCGTAGTGGAAGGGGTCCTCGATGTCACGCGCGACCTCGTTCAGCATCACGTGCGTGTGAGCTGCGATGAAGGTCACCGTCGCGGCGACGTAGGGATGGCGCACAAAGGCGACTACGATGATCGGCAGCGTGAGGCAGAAGACCAGCAGCACAATGTTGACGGCCTGCGCCCACGGAAACGGGAACGGCGTCTCCGTCAGCTTCCTGCATGCATGTGTCCGGCGGGTCGCCAGTCCCCGTTGCCGCGTTCCCCCGCCTGCCCCCCCCCCTCGCTTTAATACGCCACACATACCCCGCGTTAACAACCGGTTCACGCGGTAATCGATGCTGCAGCGCGGCAGGCGCGTACGCGTCGGGCTTGGCATGGCCTGCGCATGCCACAGAGCTGCAGATGATGCACAGTCGGCTGCTTCAGCATGCAGATATGATCCGGACTGTCGCTGGCGGAGACTCCGCTGTGCCCGCGGCGCGGCAGGGCAGGTGGTGTATGGCGCGGCAGGGCAGGTGGTGTATGGCACAGCCTGCTCAGGAGGAAACCCCTGCTCAGGAGGAAACCCCTGCTCAGGAGGAAACCCCTGCTCAGGAGGAAACCCCTGCTCAGGAGGAAACCCTCAAGCCTGCTTAGGAGTGAGCCCCTGGAACTGTGAATTATCACTCATGCACCCCATGCGTATACGGTGTACACAGCGCCGGTGGGGGTGGCCACGCACTCTGTATGTCGGCAAACCGGAATGACAGGTGACGCTTGCCCCCGTCTGAGAACGCGGTGGCGCTCGTTGCATGTGCGTAGAGTCGGGGGAAGGGGGGGAGGCCGCACTTGCACTGCTCGTAGCCCAGCATCGAGTCGGAGAGGACCTGGTGGATGCGGGACTGGATGGGCGGCGCGGCCTTGACGCCGCCGTCGTGGATGCGCTCGATGAGGACCTGCTGGATCCAGGCGAGGACGGTGTGCACCCGCTCTGTCGGCGCCGGAGCGTACGTGCCTGCATGCCCGCCCCATCGGTGCAGCCCCGTTTGAGACATGAGAGGCCCTGCTGAGTGCGGCTGTGTCGGAGCGCCTGGCTGCACTGGCGCTACCGCAGCCTCCCGCTGCGCACCATGCTTTGCACACCGGCTTTGCACACCGGCTTTGCACACCGGCCTCATGCTTTGGTGCACCCCGCTGCGCACTCCGGCCGCACCAAAGCATGCACTGCCTTCTGCCTCCGGCCGTGCTTGAGACCCGGAACGCGCATGGAAACCCGGAATCACGTCAAACGCAGGTGGGCATCGGCGACAGCGCATGGCGCATGCGTAGCAGATTCCGACAGCGCATGGCGCATGCGTACCAGCTGCGCCACGATGCAGTTCTGGCTAGTGGCGCGTCTGGCTTGGTGAGGTGAGCCGTTAGTCTTGCGTGAGTCAGCTCACGCGCAGGTGACTTAAACCGAACGGCTCGGCACGTGGCGTAGGACGTCAGAACGTGCAGCGCTTGTGGCGAGTGGCCCGGCGGGCAGCAGTGGCCCGGCGGGGAGCAGATAGCAAACACGGGCCCGGCTGGCCGAAGTCGGGCAAGGGGGAAGTTCTGTGAGGGAAGGTTCTGTGAGGGAAGGTTCTGTGAGCGCGGCAGGGTGGGCAGGCGCGCACCGTCGCCGAGGATGACCCCGTGGATGCCGAGATCGAGGTTGGTCACCGCGGAGCCCTGCTCGCCGCTCGTCGTGAACGCCCCCAGCGCCACGCCTTCAGCCTGCGTGAAGCCGCCGAGGACGGGGAGCTTCATGGCTTGGTGGATGTGCTGCGCGTGCTCCGGGTCTGTCCCTGCACACCGCGCTTAGTCAGCACACACATGCATGGTGCGGTAGACGTGCTGCGCGTGCTCCGGGTCTGTCCCTGCATGCGCACCGCTGAGCCCCGGCATGCGTGCCGGCAGCGCGGTGCTCGCGGCCCCACAGCCGGCGGCTGCGCCCCACAGCTCGGGCAGCTGGCAGCTGCCGGCGCAGCAGCCGCACGCTGCCGGCGAAGCGCGCAGGGAGCACGCCGTCGACGAGAATGCGGCCATGTGTGGCGGTGCTATGCGGGGGGGCGTGTGGTGCGGGCTGCTGGCGACAGCGTCGGTCGCGCGCAACGCACGCTATTGCGCGGATGACGTGTCGGGTGACGGGACGGGAGTGCATGACGGTCTTCGGAGGCTGAAGTGGGGCCAACTGAAGTGGGACCAACGGCGAGGTTCGTGGAGGGCGCACGGAGGATGAAGTAGTCGAGGAGGCTGCGGTTCCCTGCGAGGGACGGCACCTTGTCGGGCCAGGCATGCTTCGGTGCATGCATGCGCGCCTTGGGCTGGTCGCCGGTCGAGCCGTGTCGCCCCGCCCCGCCGCGCTTGCTCCCCGGCACCGTCGCCGCCGTGCCGCCACCGCCCCCACCGCCGCTGCCGCTGCTGGACTGCGGCTCCTCGGTGATGCAGTCGAGGCCCTCGAGGTCGGATTCGCGGACGTTGTAGGGTGGCGCCTGCGCAAACGAGTCGTGCGCCTGCATGCATGCACGCCACCTCCCACTCGCACATGCGCAGATCTCCATGGCCGCGGGGGCCGTAGCCCGGGCCTGGGGCAACGCCCAGTGCGACTGGTCAGTTTGCAGAAGTCTTCCGTGACCAACAGGAGATGCCAAGTTTGAAATGCGAGGTCTGTCTCCACCCACCGACCCCGCAAAACGTGACGCTGCGCTTTGCCGCGCGCAGTCGCCGATGTTACTGTGCGGCAGCCTGCAATCTCCCCCGCCATCCGGTGTCTACCTCAGTGTACGGAACTTGCAGCCAGGCTGCAGTGATGTGAAGATAGCGCTGACTCAGAGTAATTGCAGGGTGACTCAGCGGCCGGCACGACAAAGTCACATCCTGTCGACAGGTCATACAGCCATCCGCCGCTAATGAGTAGGCTCATGAGTAGGCCCCCCGCTGTCCGCACCAGTCAAGCACATCGCCTCTGTCCCGGCAGCTGTCCCGGCAGGGCTTGGCAGGGCACCTGACTCTCGGCATGCATGCATGGTGTGCGGGCAGACGTACCACGAGGTTCTCCATGTCAAAGTCGTCGCGCAGCGTGGCCAGCGCGACCGCATGCATGAGGCTGATGAGGTGGACCATCGTGTCGCGGAACCAGTCGTGCTGTTCGATCTGCTCGCGTGTTGCGCCCGCCCTCGGCACAGATGTCCGGTCAAACTGCAGCGACATGACGACCGCGTCGGTGAGCTTGGACGTCATCTGCTGCAGCTGTGTGCGGCCCTCCCAGTATCGGCCGTAGCTCAGATTGCTCCTGCATGCATGTGCCGCTCGCACGCGTGGCCATATCGCACTCATGCTGGGATGCATACCGCCTGCTACGGTCAACCACAGCGCAGTGCTCCCGTTTCCGGGTGTTTGTCCCGCGTGGTTGTGCTCAGGGAAGCTGTTGTGCCCATCACGCCAGCATGCCACACATCGGCAGCCCCGAATGCATGAAGTGGGTGTGCCATGGATGTTTGATCCGCAAAAGTGTGGGCCTGCAGTGCAGTTGATCAGAGAGACTGAGCGGCGATTGGAGGCCCCGCGTGGGACGTCCGGGCAGCATGCAGGAACGGCGGGTTTGTAAACGCCACCACCCATCTGGAGGTTCCCATGAAGTCGAGCGACACCGGGGAGCATGGTGACACATCCCTGAGCGAAGGGGATCCATGGCTGTGCTGCTGATCTTGAGGGACGTTTTCGCACAAGCGTTGCAAATGTGGAGGCAGGAGGATGTGTTTGTGCTGCTGTGCTGCGGGATGCATGGTGCATGTGCCGCGCCGCTGCAGCTGTGCCGGGGTGTCACTGGCATGGTCATGCATGTGTTGCAGAGGCGGTTATGCTCATGGGCTTCATCCTGGCAGAGATGTACCGGGCCATTGCGAGGCGAGGTTGGGCATTTCCTGGCCATCATCGATGCCAGTCATACGTCGGGAGCAGAACCACTGTCAGCACCACTCAAGTAACGGCGATTCGGCTGCTAGACTGGGTGCGTTGGTGAAGTGCACGTGTTCAGCACAGGCTGTGGCTGCGTGACTGTGCTGTCGGAGAACATCGTTCCTGAAGGCAGCCTGGCAGGCTCGGGAAGGCTTGGATGCGCCAGTCAACCGTGCCAGGGCTACGAGTCGCTTGCATGTGCTTAGAAGCATCGCGGTTGGGCAGGAGCCTGGTGAGTGTCCCGCACCCCACAAGTGGGGCATGGAGACACCTGGGGACGGCCAACGTGACAGTGCTGCTGCCTCGACTGAGGGGAAACAGCACCTCTGAAGCCAAGGCGACACGAAGGCGCACGATAGTTCCCGGATATCCTGGTACACCTTATGACGACGGTTTTGACAAGTCTTGCATGTTATTGCAAGAAGTTTGCGGGAAAATTGCACGAGCCTGTGAATTCGTGCTGCACCTGGCACATGATCGGATCGTGCATTTCGCCACACTGCGCCACACATAACCTGATAAATATCTTGATTGATCTCGTTTAAGAAGTTCACATGCACTTCGTCTGGGGTATCTCCTTATATTTCACGGCCACACCGAGTCGTCGTCGTGAATCCCGAAAACACGCACACATCAACAGTCGTACGCAGCCACGGAATATACATGGGAGATTTTCTATTACTAAGTGCAGCTTTGGTTGGTATACTTGTGTACGGGCTGGGAAGCAGAAGGACCCAGTTCGCGCCATGGATGCCCCAGTCACACAGCCCTAGGGCGCCCTATCTTGGCACGCATTGCCTTGCTAGACTCACATGGTGTCGCTTTGTTGCGATGCAAGGTGACTCGTGCGTTCCCCTTGTACGAAGCTTAGAGAAATGTGAATACAGAGCCCCAACGCGGTCAGGCTACATAGGACGGACGATGCACTCGCCCTGCTACCCCCTAACAAGCGTATCTGATCACGACCACATTATACAATGTGTTCTGGAACTTAATCTGTGCTGACCATAGCTGTGACGTCTGTGTCAGGACGTCGCTGCCGTACCAAGGAAGCGTCTGACAATAATTCACAGCGGATGGTGCAATGGCGTACCTGAAAACGATCATAAAGCCTGCAACAAAGGCGAACGTCTGGAAAGGATATGGATGCTTGAAGAGGTCCCACGATGTAGAGGTGGGGAAGAAAGTAGCAAGCAAACCGGCCAGCGCGGCGGACGTTATCGAGAACGGAAGCGCGCGAGGGAATGCGGACCCATACATGCGGAACAGGACATGCAATCCCCAGTATTTCTTGCTGTACCGGATCATAGTAACAAGAAATCCGAGGGAAACGGGAACAGGGAAAGAGGGTCCCGCAGTTCGGATTCAAAGACCACGGTGTGGGAAAGGCTCCAGGGAGATCATGCGACACATCCTGTGCGGATACTTGGAGAGATATAGCAACGATCTGTCTTAAGAGATGTAGTGTCACCCAGTGCAAAGTTGTCCACGACAGTGCACTTGCGACTTGTGGTTGCGAGGCGTAGGTGCTACCAATGTGGCGTGTCGATTAGTGCTAACGTAGACCACAACGATGACTCAGGTGACGCCCTTGACTACCATTGACACAATAAGATGCACCGCAGGGAAATCAAAATGTGGGCCCCGCTCTTTTACGCATGCACGAAGCAGCACAGCAGATGCTGATCACCTTGCTCAGAGGTACAGGATGCAAAGGCACATCCAAGGATCTACCAGATGTGTTTTCTTGATACCTTTCTGCACATAAAGTCTTGCGTTTTACCACACACGCCAGTGAGCGGACGCCTTTGTTGCGATTGTTCACCCAACACACGCACTCTCGGAAGCGGCATCCCGACCTGCGTATGGTTCTGCATCATAGCATAGCAATAATAATCAAAGTGCAGGCGTCCCTATAGACGAGCATGGTATATGCAGTGGGTTTCACCTCGTTGAACGAAGCCAGGTTTCTCTCCATCCACTTCGGCGTGCCCCCCCAGTTCTTTCATGAGTTGCTGAACACACGCGAAGACGCGTATTTAAAATTTGTTTAGTTTTGTACTACTTCATATCAAACGACATACCAGGTGGACATGCTGACCTGCCCTGTACGTACGGACATGTCCTGGCTCTGGTCACCACATGTGGACCACTCGCATCTGTGGGAGCGTACTCGACAGTGCACATCTTGCACCTTGGATCAACGCCCCCTGTTATGGGGTTGGCGGCTCCTCCCTTTGTTGATGTGTAGAGCTACATACCTCCAAGCATATATATTTTTTGGAAAAGAGGACCTCGGTAATTTTGCCAAACCCAAACGGGCATAGGTCACAGCACACCTAACGATAGGGGCGGACTTGTGTAACACGGGAGCAGAAGGGGGCACAATCACAGCGGCGGCATCGGATAGGGGCGCCACACTGTGAAGCCACGACTTCAGGGCAGACCATTCGGCCGGCAAACATGCGCCACGCAACACAGATACATGAAGTGATGACAATGCCTTATCTGTGATCCACTCACACCACGGGCTGACACTTGCCATGGTTGCAGCTTTACCCATCGAAAGACAGCTATGAGTACGCTGCATTGTGTTGTCGAGGAAGCCTGCATGGTGATGCCAGGTCATGTCCACAGACATGGCACTATGGCCAGGCAAGCTGCACATGCTTGCCCTAAGCATTTCATTGCACAGGATGCGAATCTGCTGGCGAATGCATGCGGTTTACAGTGGATTTGCATACCGGCAATGCATCTAATGTCTCGACACCATATGTACACCTCACCGCTAGCGCTAGCTATAGACGCCCTGCCACCTGCAGGAGACAAGGTCTTGGATCAACCTCTCGCAGGTATCGGTGGCAAGGGTTTATTGTGGAGAATCATGGTAGAGCGGTCATATACCATGATTCTCCACATTGATTCACAAAAGACGTTGACACAGCCCTTGTGAGCGATGTTGTAGACATTGCTGTCCACTCCATGAAGGATGTCCCGACATACCTGCCGGGCGGAACTGTGCTGTCCTGCAACTTGCCCCGTGAGCATTAATTAAAAATTAATCAATTGGCGCGAGCAGTTTCCAGAAGAGTGTGTCACAGGTTTATGCCGGATTGCTAACACTCAATAATTCAGTTGACTATGAACTCGTCAGACCATCCCTTCACATCGGTGCACATCTCAAACCACATGATGTTGTGTCTATCGGTGTCGATCGGTATTCATCGCGCGGCAATGAAAGCAGCTGCAGGAGTCATACCTGCAGCACTTGTTGACACGTTCGAGTTATCCACTCCACGTTCTACCATCCTCTAACCGTTGACCGTCTTCTTCTACTGGCCGGGGTGTGCATTTTAAATTGTGGTATCTATGTACGTATTTTAGTGTAATGAGGTACACATATATGTAAAACGCATCTATGTAAAACGTAATGATTCTTGATTTGCTGACACTCATGAGTGTACGCTGTGCGACCTACGCCTCACTTGCGTAGTATGATTCGTACTGTTCTGGGGGTTCCCATGCATGCAGCATGGGTGCAAGCTGGTGCACAACATGGCCGGCCTGGTCCAGCCTGACCTGCCTCTGCAAGGAGGGTATGCCTCGACTACATCGTGACTCAAAGCTTTTGAGTAACGATCTGGTCGGGGAGTGTACATGTATGCTCCGCAGCGTGCCACACGCCCCCGCCATCGGGACATCCTCCATCGACACGGTGGCCCCTTCAGGCAGACATGAACGGATCGTTTGTCCTCAGATTTGCGTGACAGCTGGTTTGAGCAGTTGCGATTTGTTGCATACAGTATCCGGTCGTCGAATTGAATGCATGACCGCGCCTCTCAGCTCCTGCTGCATGGCACTCGCAAAGCCGAGCAGCGTGGGCCTGGCGGCGCAGCTGCGCTCCAGTTCCCGGGTGCCAAACGCCCACAGGTCCGTCGCGACGGCGGCCGATGAAGTGTTGATCGTGACCATCGTCTTGCCGGGAAGGGCGGGGTCGCTCGAGCGGAGATCTCCGGCAGCAGCCCACCGAGCGTGCTGCGCGCTGACACCATCCGGAGGACGTCCGGGGTGGTCTTGGGGCTCGCCTGCGCGAAGAGCACCCCAGTGTCGATGTCAGGGTTCGTGGCGCCACGCACGGAGGAGCGGCGGGGCGTTTGCCTGCAGCGCCAGCACGACCTGCACGCTGTGTGCGATGACGTGCTGTGCCGTGCTGCATTGCGCCGTTGCCCAGCTCCGAGGCATTGGTGGGGTCAGAATACCTAAGGCAGACAGTGGCAGGTGGTGCAAATGCATGTGCATGTCCGAGGCACCCTGCCAGCTTGGCTAACTGCTTTGTTCACATGCTGAATTTGGCCAGGTGATCAGGATGCATATGCGTCCCGGATAGAACACAGAGCAAGCGTAGGGTAGGAGATGTGCGTGGGCAGGAGATGCGCACCCATGATGACCTCAGGCTGGCCTGAGGCTATGGGCGTGGTGCATGTACGGGATGCATGCGCATGAAAGAGTAAGAACGCACATGCGAAATGTCTGCAACACACTTGTCTCGCAAGTCCGCTGCTCCAGGGATGTCTTTGTGGCTGTTTGCAAAGGCATACACTGTGCTGGTGCCCGTTGCAGATACCTTGCACTTCCATGGGATGAAGGCATATGCATCCCCAGGCAACCTGCTCATTAGCCGCAGCAAACTTGTACAGTGGCTGGGATGGGCATAGATGGATTGAACGAGCGTCTCCCTCGAGGCCTGAGAGAATACTTTCACCAGCGCTCGTCGGATGCAGGCGTCTGCAGACCTGCTCTTCAAGCAGGTCTAGAGATCTGCAGCCGCGGTGATGTCCTCGTCCAGGAAGGCACGGCTTGCAAACAATTGAAGTCCAAGAACTTCCGGCCTCTTGGTCCAAGCCAAGCACCCATACTTTGTTACGCTGAACGCCTTGGGCAGCAGTATGTTGAGCAGGACCAGTGGGCGGAGGACGATATAAAAGCTGACCCCTTCTTCGGAAGGTCTTGGGCTCGATTCCGCGTGCCCCCCTGAACACAATCGCGCGCGACCACCTCGCTTAGCACAGGAGGAGGCCCTGTGAGTTGCGTGCGGTTGTCTGAGGGGGGT
>JAUMHO010000004.1:1171415-1186682 GCA_032360965.1 Ulva armoricana
GTGTTTACGTAGGACATCTGGGTCAGTGGGTGGTTATGTTGAGTGTGTGGTTGATCTTCTGGGTTGGTTGTTTTTTCCTGTGCTTTGGTTGGCTTGTGATTTACCCCTTGGCGCTGCCGAGATTTTGTGCTGATCTCCGTGTAACACTTATCTGGCAGGTCTGCTGCACCTGGGATGTCCTTGCGGCTGTCATTCGCGAAATCGTAGACTGTGTTGGTGCCACGCGCAGATGGCAGTCGCCTCCATGGGAGGAAGGCTTCCACAGGCGTTAAAAGCTGCTTGTCAGCTGCGGTCAACACAGATTCTGGTATAGTTATGGCTGGATTCAATGACCGATAAATTGCTTGGACAAATACTTTCACCAGCGCGCATGGTCGGACGCAGGTGTCTCCGCTTCCAGCAGGTCTGCTGCTGCGGTAACGTCCTCATCTACAAGGCACAACTTGCAAACTTGGAGTCCAAGAATTTGCGGCATGGAGGGTAGGCAGCATCGGTGTCGGGAAGGAAAGGCAGGAACCAGCCAAAGCGCTCATTGTAAAATCGCGTCACTGGGAAAAACCAACGCGACCAGAACGGCAGATCGTCTAACTTTCTTGTCTTGCTTGTGGGACGCTCAACTTCGCTGCAGTGGATAACTTTACGGAGATTTTCCACGCCCGTAACGGTCACTTGGTCCAGGCCTATCAGCCATACTTTCCGGCGCTCAACGCCTTCCGGCAACGACATGCCAAGAAGAGGTGGCTAAATACCTTAAACACTTTCAAAATGTGATACGGTAACTATAATTGGCGTCCAGGCGCTGCATTCGCAGGTTCGTCGGAGCACTCCTGATCCGAGGCGCACTAACAAAAACCGCGATGGTATGGTGGAAGCAAGGATTGCAATTGATGTGGAGAGACACATTAAAATACATGTGTGGCTCAGTCTGCTCGCTTGAGCAAACGAAAACACAAGATGGCCGGTCGCATGTTGCATTCACAGTGCGCGTACGTCAGACAATTACCGTTCAGAACGGTAAGAAGTTGCACACACAATCCAGGTGATGTTCAAGCGCGAACACGCAATCTTGAGATTGTTTGCTCTCATTATCGACGCCACGGGAGTGCCGGAGCTTGGCATTCCCGGGGAATGTTAATAATACCCCGGGTCTTGTAGCTAACTATATATATTACCCCGGATAATTCTCTACATATGTCTCTCATTTTCCGTCTTGGACGAACAACTAGAACCTGGCAATCTCAGTTTGCGCACGAGGGCTCGAATGCTATGCAGTGCGCATGCTGGCATTGACATTGCGAACATGCATCAGCTGCTGGAAGACACATCAGAGTGCAGTCATCAGCATACATCGATCTTGATAAAAAAGGGGAATCGGGCATCACGCGAAACCCAACCGTTAACAGGCATTGGCCACAGCACCCCCACCAGTAGTGGGAGGCCAAGTGCAGGACGGGGCACAACCACAGGGATACCAGACGGAACCACACCTTGGCATTGAATGCTGCTCCCATCAATTCTGGCGACGTCCCAGCTGGTAGTAGTTACAAAAGAGTACAAGGGCAACGTCCCAGCTGGTAGTTCACGTTCATAGTCAATCATAGTCAACTGCACAGGGGTCATGATGTAAATGTAAATGTAAATGTAAATGTGACACTTACTCGCCATATCCTATAAGGACCTTGACATATCCGGATAACTGGGACCATGGGCCAAGGGGGTAAACCACCTGGAAACCCCCTCCAGACAACCGCACACAACTCACAGGGCCTCCTCCTGTGCTAAGCGAGGTGGTCGCGCGGGATTATGTTTGAAGCCCAGGGGGGCACACGGAATCGGTCCCAAGACCTTCCGAAGAAGGGGTCAGCTTTTATATCGTCCTCCGACCACTGGACGCAAAGCAGTTGTCCAAGCCGGGAATCGAACACTGTGCAAGAGCCGATGCCCGATCAGTCCCAGCAGATGCTTGGACGTACTGTCTGGCATGTGCTATACGGCAGTACTCGTGCGCCGATAGCAGGTCAAGGTCAGTGAACATGATTGCCCGGTTGATACTGCGGTTCCTAGAAAATGCAGTGCGCGAAGCATCGACCCGTATGCCCCTGATAAGCTTCGCCGCCCGTTCAATGACAGTATCCATTGGGGCGCCACAGCTCCATGGCATAGAGCATGCAAGGGGCAATACGGGAACGAGGACGAGCAGTCTCGTCGACGCTGACAGTCACGCACTACGGTGGACAGGTAGCCACTTATGCAATGCTGCCCAGCCTTTAGAGGCGGCCGCCGCTTGTTGCTCCCCCCAGGCACCCGCAGATTCGAGCCTGAGGCCTAGGTACTTGGCAGTTGCCGCAGTCGGTAGCTGTTGTGTGCCCCAAACCAGTTGAGGGCCGCCCGGGCCAGCAGTGCACGCATGCACTGCACCAACGCCACGGATGCCCACCTGGGTGCACCAACGCCGAACACCACCACAACCGACTTCGGGACATTCAAGGTCCAGCCCCTATTGAAAACAATGCGCCAGACAAATATTACAGTCGAGTACAGCACCTATCTGTGCTGCACTCCAGCATCACTGATCACCAGAGTAAGTGTCACATTTACATTTACATTTACCACAGTGACCTCTCAGTACCATGGACGTGTGGCGACAGGCGCCACACACATGCACTGCATGCATATCTCACAACACCCCCACTGCAGCCTGTGCGCACGGACAGCATGCATTACACACTGGAGGCCGTCCTCTGTCGCAGGAAGGCCAGCAAGATCGGCAGCATACGCTTGACCAACAAACTGGCGCCGTGACCAGGCGGACACACACGGAAAAGGCCGGGATGGGAGACGCCTTGCATGACGTGCAGGATCGAGTCTCTAAAGATGCCGTAGAGGAGTGGGGACAGCGAGCACCCCTGGGCGATGCCTCTGCGGATGGGGAATGATGACGAGACAGTGCACCCCACCCGCTCCTGGCTAGTCGCTGAAAAGTGCATGTTGCGTATGACCTCGAAGGCAGCACCCGTGACTCCCTTTTGTATGAGACTGTGTAGCAGGAGATCGTGTGGGACGGAATCGTAAGCTTTGGCTGGGTCGAAAAAGCATGCAAACGTGAGCAGCCCCGCAGCCGTCATCACTGGACTACCGCGAGCAGGTTCGGCGTGCCCCTGCCCGTGCGGAAGGCGTACTGGTGATCATGGACACTGACAGCCCGCATGATACGTGCCAACATGAGCATGGCAAACAGTTTGTCTACGACAGGGAGAAGTGTGAGGGGCATATAGTCAGAGCAGTCCCCTGTGTCTCCACCCTAGGGGAGGTGAACAATGATTCATGTCCGCCATGTCGAAGGGATTCGGCGAGTGGCGAGAATGGCGTTGAACAACTGCTTAAGCAGAGTGATTCCCGCCCCGCCTGAGTATTTTAGGAGCTCGGCCGGCAGACTATCGATACCAGGGGCCTTGTGGTTTTCCAGCCCCTGAGGACAGTCATGCACTTCCGCGCACGTAAACTCGGTGTCGAGGCCATGTGTGTCAGCCGTGGGAGCAGCGCGTTTGGCCGCAATCGCAACCCGTGCGCGGGCCAGGGACTGCCTTCCCTCTTGTGCCGCGGGATGTCTGGCCGCGGCAATCGATGCCGTGTACGTCGCCAACGCATCGCTCTGGCGGTCTACGTGGTGCACATGTCCCCCGACTGCGGGTGTCGCAGTGCGGGGACACCGGGGCTGCAGCGGCCAGGCGCTCAAGTGACTGGTGCATGGCGTACGAGCCAAGCGAGTCTCTGCAGAGTTGCGCACATGCGGTTTCCAGTCGGCTGCGGTGGGCACGGAGGGCTGCTCGCACTGCTTTTGATAACGCCGTTAAAAAAAAATAAGCCAGGTACTGTGGTGGGTAAAAAAAAAGAAAAAAAAAAGGAAAAAAGGAGGATCCTCCATCACGCCGTACGGGTCGCAGCGACAGCAGCCCGTGCTGCGGGGTTGTGGGGACAGCGGAGATCTCTAGATCTCTAGAGTCAGGTGAACCGCCACGCGGCATATGCCAATATTGGGAAGCATGCAGCCGCCTTGACAGCGGACGTGAACCAGCCTAACTTCTTGGAGATTCAGGTGAATGAACAGTCATGTCAATGCACCTGCAGCCCAGCATCCAGTCAGCCTAAATTTCGCTGTTTTGGTACTTCCAAAAGAGTATATGGATGATAACCACCAATTGCAAGTGGACCAATTCACGGAATAAACAACAACAACAACAACAGCATATGCACCAGCCACTTTCACTCAAACACAGAGGCTGCAACTGCAAAGCAAACACCCTCTGTTTTCGTGCATTCCTCTCGATCAATTACTGGCCCCTCCCAAGGCGCCTCTAGATCTGCAGGTGGCATGACACCTGCACTTATAACCCTCGTGGTTTCGCCTGCAGACAGCGGCATGCCACTTGTCCGCACGAACACAATAATCCGCCGAGACCGCCTCGCTTAGCACAGGAGGAGGCCCTGTGAGTTGCGTGCGGTTGTTTGAGAGGGGTTTCCAGGTGGTTTACCCCCTTGGCCCGTGGTCCCGGTTATCCGGAGATGTCAAGGTCCTTGTAGCTAGGGTATGGCGAGTAAGTGTCACATTTACATTTACGTTTACATTTACTTATAACCCTCGTGGTGTCAGTGTTAGTGGGAACACCCGGAGCCCCAAGGGAGAATAAAGTGCATATGGGGGGCCTGCATTTGCAGTTTGGGCGTTTAGATTGATAAAGAAAAGGCAATCGCCTGGTGTACTTGTAATGTTGCAGCATGGACGCAGGTATCCAAAGTACGGATGATGACCTAAGGTACATGGTGATATATATATGCTGTTGGTGTCTGCCAGTGGCTGCTTGTCCATGATCAACCTAGGCAGCTGCACCCCTCTAACCTGCATTCATGTGTTACTAAAAAAAAAAAAAGGGAGGACTATGGTCTCCAATGTTGAAGCAGGTTGGCACAAAGACTCTTGAGAATCTACATGATTAAGCGGCTCTTCAAGATGCCCAAATTGCCAAGATACCAAGATTGCATTCAAACAACTTAGAACTGTGTCTCTCGTACTACGAGTAGATCTCGTGTGTTGAGTGGCCAGAGGGGGTCGTGCAGTCATCCCCCTGGTCCAGGGGCCCTCAGGCTGGTGATTTCAGGGTTAGCGCAGACACCCGAGGCCCACACCATGATCATCCCTTACTGCTCAGCAAACTTGGGGTCAACGATGAGCCCTTCCTGTTAACCCAACCAGAAGAAGAGTAGCCCTTACTGAAAAGGTAACCGAAACTGTCATTGTACCCCTATGTACCCTATGTGGGTACAGTCTACTTGGTGCAAGGGGTACGTTAGGGGTACCCTCTGCACAGACAATGGCACTGGCAATAGCAGAGTGGGATGCACCTACTAGTAGGTGCGTGTTTAAATTTCCATGTTTGCAAGTTTGGTAGATTGGAGTTTGTCCAATTCTGGGGCTGACCTACAAGTTGTTGCCCCCCGACATGTCCTGAAGTGTTGACCAAACGCAAACGGCTGCACTCGGACCAGTGTTGCACCAAGACACCCTCAGCATGTTAGGACTGAACAACGTTCCATAACAGCCTCGCACCCTTTCTTTACCTCTTTACATTAAACCTGAACTGCCCATGGCGTACGTGAACACGGCCACACACCTACACTGCCCTGCGCCCATGCAATACAGTAACGCACTGAATCGATACGACCTCTCACCTGTGTTGTGCATGCATGATGCACCTCTAACAAAGCTATGTGTCACGCCGTCGTCCACTGCACATGCCTGCCCCTATGTCACCACCCTCTCTGCGCAGGCTAGCAGCGACCAGGTCGGTCTTACACGGTGATAATATCGCGCCACGATCACAACCCGGCCACCTCCTCCAGAATCTCTCTGCACCCTGCCAAACCACCAAAGCCACTGCACCGCTGCTCGGCACCGGCAGCAACTAGCCGGCCCCGTCTGGTCTCGCATGCACCTGGTGCATGGTATCACATGCATGAGCCAGGTACACAGCCTTTTGGTACGGCGGGTCAGCAGACGCCAATTACTCCAACGCTGCACATACTTCACTGCTCTGTCATCACGCTGCATGCGTGTGTTCTGGCATCACGTTGCACGCTAGCCACCGCCTTGCCCCAAACACTTCCACCCAAACTTGAAGGCCTCATCATCACCTACGACTCCCCTCTCCGTGCCCGTGCCCCCTGGGCCACCTGCCGTTCCACGAATAGCAAGTAGGCAGAGAACATTCATGACACACCCCAGCGCGACTGGGGTGTTCGCTGGTAACCCTTCCAAAATCAGGCATCCGACGCGGGCCTGCCTTGACCAGACACGCCGCTACTGCCCAAAGCACTCTTGCCTACCATTGCCGGTGCCACAGAGCAATGGCACAGTCAACAGACCTCTCCGCGCTAAGCGGTTTAACTACATCACAGAACTCTTCACAGAGTGGTAGCACACGACAGGAAAACCAATTCGATTGACACGATGTAATTGTAAGGCCGCGACTCGCTGAGCCACTCCCTGGCCCAGCATGCCGCATACAGGCCTGCGTACTCCGCCCCAGCGCAAATGCAACCAATACCGCAATTTAGAAACACCAAAGCAAAGCCCTCCACTCCCAGCGATTCATAGAGGCTGGTGGAGTGCATACAACCCTACTCCTACACGCACAAGCGCACCCGGCCAGCCTAACGGCGATCCCAGTCCCCGCTCTCAGGGAATAGAAAAGGAGGCGCAGCAGCGGCCAGTAGGAAGCAAGCATACACTCACCATACCACAGCCGGCCTCGCCGCCAAGGGCACGGAAGGGCTCCCTCAACAGACTCTGCACTCGGCCAGCCCCAGAAGGGCGCTCCCACTGCACCGCCACGGCAAGCCACAAACGTCCTACAAATCAGCAGATACTCCGCACACTGAGATCCTGGCCTCAAATCCCGAAAATCTACTCCTTTTAACACGCTGAGCGCGCCGGACGGCTCCAGAGCGCGAACGCCATCATGCAAGATGGTTCGCAGCTAGAAGCACTGGCGCGGACGCAACGCACGCCGCTGCTGCGGCGAAGCGTCTGAAAAGGACACTTCAGAAGCGCCCGGGCTTCCAGGAGCCATGCTTGCGGGCAGCATGGATGGCCGCATATTGCGCAGCCTTCTCCTCGGACGGGCCCATCTTCCGTGCGTGCGACGCGCTGCCCGCCGACTCGCTGCCGCGGACGCTCACCGGCTTCACATCCGCCTGGAGGAGCTGCGCCGCACTGCCGGGTAGTGGCGAGTTACCCGCGAGGTGGCCGCGGGCCATCGGCCCCGCCCGCGGTGCCACGTTGATCGAGCTCAGCCCGTTCGTCGAGCCCACCTGCTGCAGCTTCGTCACGCCAAAGCTGATGCTCTTGGAGCCGCTGACGACGTCGGCGCTGTCAAGAACCTTGGCTGCGGCCGCGGCCGCCACCGGTGGCGGCACCGGCGGCGGGTCTGCGCTGATCTGCGGCGACGGCGCCGGTGATGGTGCTGGCGGCGCGGCCGGCCTGACGCCACGCTGCGACACGCTCGCTAGCGGCCTCGAGTTGTCCATTGAGAACCGGCCTTCCGCCGTGTAGATCGAATCCGTGTTTTGAACCGGGGGCGCACCCACCCAGCCGGCGGCGTACGTGCTGCGGCTGTCCACCGAGCCACAGAAACTCGCGTTACTGTGCGAAACCCTGTGCAGTCCGCCGCCGCGGCGCGAGGGGATCGAGCTGCGGCTCGGGGAGCCGACATGCATGCCGACCGACGGCGTGCCAGCTGAACCGGCATGCGTGCGCCACCGCAGCGCCTGCGACGACATGGAAATCGGCACGGCGTTGGCAGTCGAGTACTCGCGGAGGTCCCCAGCGTCGGATGGCGAGGGGCGCTCCGAGCGCTGCGAGCGCTGCGAACGCTGGCTGCTCGGCTGCGGAAGCGGCACGGTCATGCCGTCGGCAGTGGACATCATGTAGGCGCTCGCAGCCTGGGGCGGGCTTCTGGAGCGTGCGAGGAAGTTGGGGCCGTTGTGGCTTGAGGCGCTGTGCCGCGAGGCCGGCCGGGAGGCGGCCGTGTGGCTGGCGGAGTCGTCCCTGGCGGAGAACTGCTGCTGCGTGCCGGGGGCGGCCGCGATGCGGTCTTTCTGCGCGGCACCGCTCGGACCGGCAGCGGCCTCGCCGGCCACGTCGAATGCGGCATTGTTGACCATCTGCTCTGGTGTCGACTGCAGCGCAAGTGGCGATGACTGACACTCGTTGTGTTCCTGGCAATTCTTTGCAGTGCTCTGCTCGACGGCGACTGATAATGGGACGGCCTTTCTACGACACTGAATGGGGCACCCCTGACCGAAGTGTGGCACAGGGGCACACATGGTGGGCTTGTTAACTAATAATTGTGCATGCATGCATGACCGGGAATGTGTCAACCGCAGAGTCTGGAGTTATGGCAGCCTGAAGCCTTTTGCTGTGCCGACAACGGCAGATGACGACTGGAGATGCAGCAGACAACATGAGCGAGGGCGGCGGGGCCTTGTTTTCACGGCCAACTGTTGGGCAAACTGGCTGCCAAGCAGCCTGCAACATCCGGCTTTTCCTCTGTGAGCTGCACAACAGCGGTGAAAGCCGCACAAGCTGACAGTGGCGGTGCGCGGGAAACTGCTGCGACAGTCGCGACAGCGCTGCGTGGGACATCAGCTACCATGGGTGTTGACAAGAGAGCACGCAACGAGCATGGCAAGCGCCGCAGTGCAGGACTCCACCCGATCGACCCACAGAGGGTTGGAAGGGGAGGGGCGCAGGTGCATGCAGGGGCAGTGTTGCGGGAGTGTAGACGCACATGAACACCGGACTGGCCCCCCTCCAGCATGTGGACCGTGTGGCCCGGGCCAGTGAGGTCTCCGACGTCAGTAAACGCGACCGGGCGGTCAGAGTGCGACACGGCCAGCAGCCGCTCGTTGAGCTTGTATTGCATCTGCACAGCACAGCACAGCGCGTCAGCCGCGGGGCACGCACATGATGCAAACCAACCGCCGTGCGAGCGCCTGACGAGCCGTGCCGGTACGCGGCAGAGGCTCAGGCGGTGCCGTCTACTTGTCACTGCGCTACTACTTCATGCATGTGTGTTGACTTCACAACACGGCTCGATTCAGCAGCGTTATAGCCGGGGGCAACTGCGGCGGATGGGTGCTCTGCGGGGTAGGAGTCGTTCAGAGACCATTGTCAGGCGCTAGCTGGAGCTTGTGTCGGCCGCTGGCTGCAATGGCGCCGGGGCTCTGCAGGATTTCACACGCGAACGGAAACAGCCCAAGTGGAACAGGCCAGCTCGCCCGTGGGAGGAAAAATGGGAGCAGCAGCAGCTGCGGGTGTTTCACGACACAGATTTATTTGTGCGAACCGTTGCAAAGGTAAGCGCCGCGAAGTTGGTCTGAGGGCCTCGGAACACGTTCCGGGCCCGGAACATGGTCGAGTATCCCCCCGTCGGCCTCAGCTTGCATGAGCCGAAATATATCAGGCATCGCGCCCCGTAAATGTATGGCCGCCGTGGGGCAGGGCGGACCTGCGGGAGGGGCAGCTCGTTGGGGTCGTAGTGGAAGGGGTCCTCGATGTCGCGCGCGACCTCGTTCAGCATCACGTGCGTAACGACGGCCATGAAGGTGAGCACGGTGGCGACGTAGATGTGCTGCGTGAAGCCGACGACGGCGATGGGCGCCGCAAACACAAACACGAGCAGCGTGATGTTGATGGCCTGCGCCCACGGGAACGGGAATGGCGTGTCCGTCAGCTTCCTGCACAGCACAGCACGCTGAGTCAGACAACAGCGTGTGCCACGGAAGCACGGCATCAGCGATTCACTGTGGCATCGGTCGGTCCTGCAATCTTGCCGTGCAGTGTGGTCGGCAGGAGATGTCTCGGCGGTAACATCGGCAATGGCAGATCATTCGGCTTTGGCGTGGCACCGTAGGGTATACGGATGCGCGAGGACCAGGTGACGGACAAAACTGTGAAGGGCGGAGTAACGTGTGTGCGACGACGGTGGCTGTAACCGTGTGCAGGAAGGAGGCGGCATGAGGGGCGCACTGGCACTGCTCAAAGGCCACGAGAGCGTCGGCGAGAGAGTGGTGGATGCGGGACTGGATGGGGGGCGACGCCCTGACGCCGCCGGCGTGGATCCTCTCGATGAGGCACTGGTGGATCCACGAGGCGACGGTGTGCACTCGCTCCGTCGGCGCCGGCGCGTACGTGCCTGCATGCGCGCACACCGGTGGAGGCTTGCTCGCGCCGCGGCAGCAAACTGAGGCAGATACTATAGACGCCAGAGCGGTGCTTCAGAACGTCAGCGACGCTGCATTCACTGTTGCACGTGGATCTGCCGCGTTTACCATTGCATTAGGGTGGAATGCTGAGGGTTAGGGACGCTCGTCCCTAAGCGCTGGATGGACACGCTCGCATGAAATCTCCAGACCCTCTCGCCAGAGCTCAAACCATCGCCTTTCATTGTGTCAACCACGATTGCCGCCGAGTGCCACCCACTGCTAGACGTCAATCAGTGACACGAAATGCTCGGAGGGGCTCAATTGCGCCCTGCAAGCGCGGTTAAGGACACTCGCAAGGTCGACTCTGGGCTGCTGCATGTGGGCACCAGCAGGCAGAGGCGCGCACCGTTGCCGAGCATAACGCCGTGGATGCCGAGATTCAGGTCGGGTACCGCCGTGCAAGTGTCGCCGCTCGTGATGAACGCCCCCAGCGCCACCCCCTCGGCCTGCGTCAGGCCGCCGATGACGGGGAGCTTCATGGTGCGGTAGATGTGCTGCGCGTGCTCCGCGCTCGTGCCTGCACCCTCAGCTCGCCTTCAGCCAACACACCCCAGACTCGTCACACACCGTGTCAGGGCTCCCACACCCTTACCATCGCAACGGCGCCATTGCAAACGGCGTGCGAACCAGTCGACCTGAAAAGTGCCGGGTTTGTGGGGGGGGGGGGGATGCGCACGCAAGACAAAGTAGTCCATGACGTTCTTTGAGCCAGCCCAGTTGCGGGAATGTTTTGAGGTTTTAGCCGGCCGGGGCAACTGCGCCGGCGTGCCATAGCCAAACTTTGCAGCGTGGTCGAGGTCGCTGTAGCCACCCTTGGTCTTCCCGCCGGCGCCATCAGAGTTGGGGCCGTCCCCGGCCGCCTTTGTGGGGCTGCTGCGGGCCCCCGTGATGAGCTGCGCGCTATCCTCGGAGGCCTCATTCGTGTCCACTTCGATTTTGGTGAGCATGTGGATATTATCCGGTGGTGCGCGCGCGAGCGAGTCGTGCACCTGTAGCCACATGTCCGTCTGTTTACCTGCTGCTTGACCACGAGTCGAGTCCCAAGGCTTGGTCAGTTCAAGTTTCATTCATGGCATGGGGAGGCTTGCAGACTGTGTGAGAAAGCACAGTGGCGATCGACATCCTACCAGCACACCGCTTTACGCCGGAACGAAGGAGGCAGGCAGGCAGGCGGGCACATGCCGTACGTACCGCCGCAAACTTACGCCCGCTGATCTTGGTATAGTTTGGCCCCCGCACACTGTGCGGTGGTGGTGCGCAATTTTCAAACTAGAAACCCCCTGGTTTAAACTGGAAAGGCCCCCTGGAAAGGGCAATAAATGAGGGTGGTACAAAAGCTCGCGAAAGGTTCATGCCCTGGTCAATAATTCAGAGGTACACTATTTCGTACACACCTTCGCGGTGTCTTGAGAGCGCGCTACGTGTGTGTACCCTGGCGGATGCTGCTCTGTATCTGCCTCAAGTCATGTGTTCAACGTGAATCACTGGATGACTCGCCACCCGCTACACGACACGCATGGGCGATATGCACGACCACATTAATAGTTTAGAAACATGCGTTGTCACAGGCCGCACGAGGGTCTGTCAGGGGAGTTGCCAGTCAGGGAGCACTGAAAAGTATGGGAACCATCACTGATCAGTTGCACCAATCATGTTATGATGCAGCAGTGCGTGCAGTAATCCCAGCAATTCGGTTCTGGTGGAAATGCAAGCCCAGGACAACACAATGGTAAACACAGGGGGGGTGGGGGAGACGCACAACGAAGTTCTCCATGTTGTAGTCGCAGCGCAGCGTGGCCAGCGCGACACCGTGGAAGAGGCTGATGAGATGCACAAAGGTGTCGCAGAACCACTTGTGCTCCTCAATCTCCTCCGCCGTCGCGCCGGTCTTCGGCACGGCTGTCTTGTCAAAGTTGAGGGTCGTTGTGATGGCGTCGGACAGCTTCGCCGTCATCTGCTGCAGCTGCGACCGCCCCTCCCAGTAACGATTGTAACTCAGGTTGCTCCTGCACGCACGCACATCGCCGTGTCGGCCATCGACCTGCCAGTGCCCCGCAGGAATGGAGCGGCCTTCTCATGGCGACACCGTGTGACGTACAGACCTAGGAGCACCACATGTCACATGTGAGTTTCTAGCACAGCACAGCACAGTCCTGGGCATAGCACCCCGCACGAGCGATCGGGCATTCCAAAAGTAGACGGAGGTGCTGCTACGAGCGACGTGGTCGCATGCACATGGGTCTGAAGAGCAATGGGCACGTCCGATCTGCGTGGGGGTCCTGTTGTGCCTCAAGCCACTGCAGCTGTTGCATGGGCCGGGGGGTACTGGATTTTCATGTATTGAGTATCCCATGTGACCCCAAATTCCCTCGAGCATGCAGCGGTGCATCGGGTCCGATGTCGCTTCAGTGGGTTGCACCCAGCACGCCCAGCACGGTGACTCTGAGCACCGGGTTTCTGTTGGAAACACAGTGGCGTTGTGTTGGGAGTTTGGGAACCGCATGGGTGAGCTGACCTGGGAACAGGACCCGGGAACGACACGGTACAAGCAACACAAGAGCCAGATGATGCCAGACAAAGATGGATGATGCCGTGCTGTGCCCAGACAGGCTGCAGATCAGTGTGCAACTTGCAACTGCAACATGCTGGCTTCATGGGTATGTGGCGACTTCCGTGATGCTCCACATGACATGTTCAAGACAACAGGAGGTTCAGGGTGGCAACAGGGTGGCTTCTGCGGTGTCCCCGTGTGAGCTGCAGGCTGCGTTGCTCTGCGGGCCCAGCAGGCCAGCAGCATTGAATAGGTCCATCTGATCTTTCGCACACACATATGGGGGCACACACAGTGGTGCGGCAGACACATGGCGTGGTTTGCAATTGCGCCGCCTCGAGGGAGCGTTCACTCCCTCAAACTGACATCGTTCCGGATACCAGAGATCGCACGCAATACAAGATCAAGTGTGATTAGTCGGCGCCAGTGAGCACCTCTTGGCGGGCATCCGCAATCGCGGACTGACATGCCCGCGCGACACGCGCACATGCTCTCACTCGCCGCGGCGGTTGTCTGCACCAATCCTTCGCCATGCACACGGCCATGAGACCATATAATCTACGAAATGCCCTACGCGCTTTCCACCACGCTTCCCGTGCCAAATATTAGATGCGTGCTGCAAGTGCAAATGTGACACCCCATGGTCAATGCATACAGTACGTCCGAGCTGCGACGGGAGAATATGCATACGGAGCTCCGAGGTCAGACGACGTGTTGTCGGAACGCTGAACCAGAGCTGCCCAGGCGCCAAGTGGCCTTGCACCTGACAACACTTCGTGGTTTCTGTGCGCCTTTCTAACGCTTCAACACACATTTATCATGTTTGTCGAGGTTATGGCCAGTTCGATGCTACACATCGAAAGCGGCGTACCGTCATTTTCGGGGCCGCCGCGGCCCGAAAGCAGGCACACGACGCACATGGTCCACCGTGTGACTCAGGGCAGCAGCAGACAACGACCCTTGTCATGTTAAAGGAGGCAAAAATGGACGAGTATGAACAACTGATATCTCTGATGTGTAATTTCGTCGCTGCGGAGGAGTTTTGACGGCAAAATTTGAAAAGATGCTCCGCCGGTCGCGGATCGTGCTGACGTCGCAACGAGGGCTTCGGCACTGTATCAAGGTTATATTCCCGTCTATCGCATGGGTTGCGTGCCATGCGCCTTCAGCCCTTTCGCGTCGAAGCACGGCAAGCAACTGCCGGCAACTTTTTTTACACCACTGATCTAGGATATTGCACAGCACACCACTGCGTGGTTGTTGCTGGTCGCGCTGTACCACGGTCTGCTCTGCAGCATTGCGTCAAACGGGTGCCCACCCAGGACATCAAAACTTAGGATCGATGATGCTCATGCTTCAGGACGAGTCAGTACAGGGAAAAGCATTCTCGAACATCGAACAGTCGAGACATGTTGTAGATGGCCACGGCGGGGTCACCACAGGTGTTCACGAAGGTGCGAATGTCCGTGCTCACAGGCTCTTGGGCAGGCGACAGCGCACCTAAACACCACCATGAAGCCAGCGATGAAAAAAAACATCTGAATGATGTAGGAATTGTCGAAGAGCTTCCATCCAGTTGTGTGGAAAAGAGCCGAAAGAGTGGCCGCTATGCCAGCCGAAATGCAGGCGTGCGGCATTGCGCGGGGGAACGCCGACCCGTACATCCTGAACAAGACGTGGTGGCCCCATATTCCTTTCTTATACGTAATCATTGTATCTCTCGCGGCTCAGGTTGTTCGTTAACGTCTCCTGGTCAGCCACTGGTTGGGCAAGGCCGTCGTTGCAAAGGGCCTCAACTTCGGACTGCGACGGTGAGCGCACGAGAAATTTCTACACACTCCAAGGTAACGGAGCTGTAGACATTGAAGAGATCTTTAGGTCCGCCTATATGCCCACAATGTGCCTATGTCCGAGCCACGTCAAACAGGTCCCGTGCTGCACATGCCTCGGCGTCGCACTGGAAGCCATGCGCCCGCGGGCACCGCAGTTGAGCATGGGCGTGCATGCGCCCCTTCGGACCATGCGGCTCCCACGTGCCAATGCAACGTCATTCATGCCAGTAACAGTTCCGGTGTTTGGCACTGCAAATTGAGTCCCCCAGGATGATCAAGCGCCGGTGCGGCCTGCGCGCAGAGAGCGTGTCGCCGAGTATACGTATACGTGTGCAAATGTAAATGCGCGCGGCTGCCACCGGGCTTCACCGACAACGCCGAGCTGGTGATGTGGTCGCGCGCTCCGGATGCAGTGTGACACCTCAACGCGGCACAAGATCGAAGTGAGGCGGCATGACCCCCCGGTCGGTAATCCGGACGACGACCACTACAAGAACGACCGCTGACCGCAACGGATCCCGGGCACCCGTCGTCACCCGCGATGTTGTGCATGGCGGCATG
>JAUMHO010000004.1:1186782-1210296 GCA_032360965.1 Ulva armoricana
GGCACCTGCAAACCACAGACGCCCTTACACAAACAGAGCCGGCCCTGGAATCCAGCTCACCCCACAGCCATGCATGCGGAAATTGTACTCAGCAGGCGAGCGGCAAGGGCCAGCATCTTGGCACAAGCACCTCGATGCAACAGTGCTGTGGTAGTGCTCACACGGATACCCCGGGGAGCCTGGCATGCTGATGTTTCTTTGGATGCTATCTTAGATGCTCAGTCGATATCCTGAGTCGACTTGGTGTCACAGTTCATGTCACAGCATAATTGCCGTACCACGGACTTGTAACTGTCGCAGCACCAGCACATGTACATGCGATAGGACAGCCATGGCCTATGCTGACCACTGCCCTTGACTGGCCTGGTCGCTACAGGAATGGTGCCATCGAGATTAATATTCCCAAAGACATCTGTGACTTTGTGTTGCGGAGCTGAGGGATTGCAGTGGATGGAGGCTGCGGGCGGTAGCATACCTGCATGGGCTAGCCTACGCTCGACTCCTAGATGCTTCATTGCCTCCACCACGCCAAATGAGTTCCCGACGACCCCGATGCTACCCACAAGGGATGTATTACATGCGTACAGCTCATCCGCTGCGCACATCAGCCAATAGCCGCCTGAGGCAGCGACATCGTTCGCGAACGCCAGGATGGGAACATTTGTCTCTGCTGCTTTGCTTCGCAGGTACCCCGCAATCAGCTCGCATTGAGCTGGCGATCCACCTGAAACCATGTGTCCGTATAGATATTATACGTGTCATCGGTGTGCTGGCTATGCATCATGTGGTCTAGAGAGTGGATGCGTAGAGCAAGCCATGGTGACGGGAGGAGGGTGTAGCAAATTCATCATGGACATTGGACGCGGGATTCCTGTCATCGGATATGGAATGGCTAATTATATACTCTTCATGGTGAGAAAGCTGTCCGCAATGTTATTGCGGTCGACAGTGCTGTTTACGTGTCCATGTACATCCAGGTGAACAGCTTACTTACACCGGCCCAAAACTCCGTACCTGGGCAATTCACATTCAAAACGAGTGCCTGAATCCCCTTGACAGCGAATGCTTTGTCGGCTGCTGTCTTGACCTTGTCAAAGTGGATGTTGTCATTTGGAAGCGATCGCTGCCGGGATCGAGGCTTCATCAAAACACCATCGAGCTCCAACACAGCTACAATTGGTCCTTTAATTTCAGCATTTCTACTCCATGGCCACAACGCTCGCAGCGTTCTGTTTAGCATGTTTCCAATACAAGTCGTTGCTGGTCGCGCAAAGTGACGACGATGAATTAAAAGCCAGCGGGTAAAGTAATACTTATTCACGCGACATTTCCTATGATGATTTGCAGAACTGGCCCGCAACGTGTCTGACCCTTTGGAGCACTGCACGGCAGTAATCTGTGGCATGGAGCATCACCCACGTCTGAACGGTATATGAATTATCAGCCAGAACACTTCACGACACGCAAGGATGGCCAGCACGGGAACTGCACACCGCAGTATCACAGTACAATGAAAGCAAACACTGGAACACAAGCTGTGTTACAATTCATCCGCAAGCCCGGAAATTCCCACTCCAACCGGCTGTGCGAATCACAGGTCACCATGCAGGATGTGAAGCCACATGACGCGGAAAGTCTTCGGATGCCTGAGAGAACTAGACTCGGTGTCTGTGATGCTCGTGCCGGCCCTTCCAGATGTCCTAGAACGGAGCATTGCCACCCACGCGCGCTTTGAATGCTGATTGAGAAGACCCTGGTCACCACAATTACAACGTCAGAGCAATGAGGGTAGGGTCGAATGCGAACTGGACGGAGCAGGCGATCAGATCCATATCACGCTGACCCTGCAAGCCACATCAAGTGTTATCATAGATAGAGCCGTCACCAGGGCTGCTGAACTAGGAAAAGCTGCGAGCTTCCGGAATCAAGGAATGACTCGCTCCCATGTAAAAAATTTGCATGTCCATGCTACATGTCATCGCTCCTGGGAGGCTAGCTGAGAGGCCAAAAGCATGGGATGTTGCAACATGCAGGCATGATCCCAGGTAGACAGGGGATCGTGTAGCAATGCATGCTCAGACCGGTTAAAGAGTCCTATCAACCAACAGGCTTGAGACAACGACACTCACCAACTTCCGGCACCGCCAAATGCCATAGTGGTGCCATTGTGAAAAAACGATTCAGCACACAGGCATGCTTTGGTGACCTGTGACGACATACTTCAAGCACGGTTTGTAACTAGCGCACATGCGATAGTCAACAGAAACCGACAGAGCTTAGATACGGCAGACAGTGTGTGCCAGTGTTATGTCAGCTCATGCAGCCACAGCAGGAAATCTGCTCCTGTCTGTCCTGTAATACTGGTGCGATCAATCACATCATGACTGCGACCTCTTTTATTCGAACCAATGTCAAACAGTGCCTCGATTTAAAATGGATCCACAGGTGCCATGTGAACTATTCATTTGAACTTTTCAATTCAGGGCAGGGTGCTTTGCTACGGAACAACCACCAAAGACGCAACTGCACTCGAGACCGATGAACAGTCGCAGGAATTCATTGATCGCGTAGGACAAGCATACCTTTGAGTAATTGAACGGAGTTGTCAAAGGATGTATGTCCCACAGAAGATTAAATGATGGACCGTCAAAAACACATGTGAAACACGATGCTTACAACCATTGCCATGGCTGTTACAGTAGAAACCCGCAAATACAAATGCAAAAGAAAATACAATTGTGAAACTATAATAAATGCGTTCGATATCACAACCATGGCGATAGCAGGGCGTCGTTGTGTCGTATTCGTTTGTGAATGCAGCCAGCAGGTAAAAACACAGGCAAGGTGAAACACGGGCAGCAGGAACACACCGCCGACGAGATCTTACGACCTCCCTTCTCTTCGTCCATCTTCTCAACAAGACCACATGTCTCAAGCTGAATGAGGATGTGCCTGATCACGCCCCCCGCTGCCTTGCAGTGGTGTTCAGGGCGTGCGCCGCGAGACCTGTTAGACTTGCCAAACAGCTTGCGCAAGCAGCCAACGCCGAGGCCCTGGCGCTCGTACATCTTGCGGCAGATGGCAGCTGCAATAGGCAAAAGGCAGTCTAGAGCTTGCACATGAAACGGCATGCGCTCCTCGACATTGCCGGAGCGAATACTGGAGTTTCATGCTGAGCCACAATGCCACAATTCAGGCAGAGTATGTTTCGATTAATAATTTGCCATAGATCAGCCAGACAGGAACCCAATCTGTGCACGCGGACCAACTCTCGCTGGCAGATCAACGAAGTAGAGCGCTGCGATCACGGCACCGCCTCGAGGAGAGATTTTATATAATACAGTTCCTCAATGCTGTACGATTGAGACCGTACCTGCGCGCACATAGTACCAGTCGTGGTCGAGAGGTGGCAGCTCCTTGGACTTAGCTGTCTTCACGATGTCCACCCAGGCGGGGAGTTGAAGCTGCAGATGATGTATATTGCTTAAGAATGCAAGGCGATTGGCAGCACTCGCGAACGCGCAAACGCAGTTTTTCCAACAGAGGCACGCGGCACGCTTGTTGCTGAAGGCTACAGCAAGCAGGCATCACAGCCACACCTTGTCATTGGCCTTCAAATGCTCGGCGTAGGCCTTGATGAACAAGTCTTTAGGGACGTCCTTGACAGACTTGGGTTGGAACTGCTCAGCCATTTTGGCTGCCGTAGTAATCTTGACACGAACGCCAAAAGAGGAAGATTCCTACTTGAGCAACGTTGTAAAATCCAGGGATGGTTGCGTTCTGTGATAGCTTCGCTTTGCACAGTCCGATTTCTCACCTCAACGTGCTTCCAGCTGACGTCATAGAATGCCACGCTCAGACGCGCATTCAATTTGGTGTTGCCACCCATGCCACTGTCCTGATGTTGATGCACGCCAACTGTACGGTCCACTGCAGTGTTGCCGTTGCTATCGCACACCAAGTTGCACATCATAAGCATGCATGTCTGTCGACGATTGTATCTTCAGCTCGACGCTAGCGGCCGTTCCGGGCCTGCTTCAACCACTGTTGAACGATCACAGCAGTCTTGAAACATGGCTAAGAAATCGAAGAAAGATGTGCGGCCTTTACTAGCCATATATGTCGCCAACCATAGCAGTGCCTGGATTGATGCTGCTGCTCAGGTCCTTGTTCCAGCTTCCAATGCTGGGTTGGGGGTCACATCACGCTCGTTCCATTGTGCAGAAGGTGGCGGAAACACCTGAAGAGCGGATGGCTCGTATGAAGAAGGAAGCAAATGAACTTGAAGAGCGAGCCAAGGTTCAGATGGAGGCCAATCGGGCGTCACTGCAGGCTCGGCGAGAGCGCGAGCAACAGTACTCCAAGCTCAACAGCATCAAGATTCATAACCAATGGCGCAAAATTATGAGAATGGCCAAAGTTGATGAGCTGCGAGGTCAGATTGAGATCCTGAGCCAGAATCATGAAAGGGAGGTCGACCGAAAGGATGCCATCATCCAAATGCTGGATAGGGATCTTGATGATGCCGAGGCGCAGTTTGAGACAGCGGTGCAGGGCAACCTGCAAGTACGCACATGTATTGCCTGATACCTTATCCTTGTCACTGATGGAAACTTCATGGTGCACGTCGGACATAGCTGCTTCAGGCTGGGGCCAAAAAAGCTTCTTGATTCAGTTAGCTGCACATGCAGGTCATAGAACAGCTCTTGGACTTACAGTATCAACGGATGAAAGCCCTTGATGAAGATTTCAACCGTAAGTTATCCGCGCTGGATGATGAAGCTAGTGCAGAACGTACTGAGATTGCTGCTGCTCATGCCCGTCATAAAAAGGACATGAATGATGTTATCATGGCTATGCAAACCCAGTTCACAGAACTGGAAGGAGACTTACGTCAGGTGCACAGTCAACCTGATCGCACCGGACATGTCCGAGTCTTTTCTGCATCTGAACGGGCGACAGCAGCAGCTCTCTTCAGCCAGTGTTCCTACCATGTTACAGTGATACTCGCTGATTCTGCTAGGTCGTCAACATTTTGCATTGGTGTGTAGGACTATGAAGCAGCGCGAGAAGAGATCAAAAACAAAAACACAGAAGACTTTAATGTGATGAAGATTACTTTGGAGAGCAACATCGATGATCTGGAGAAGAAGTTCGAGGTTTCTCACGATGCATACCTTATGCAAACTTCAGAGCATATGGCAACCTTTACAGCTCTGACCAAGACAGACGCACAGGCGGCCCGCCTCATCGATATGCGCCTCCGCAAGCTCCAACGGCTTCAGGTGCTTAGGCCGCTGCTTTTTTTGTGCACTCGCTGTTGTCTGAGCCCGCATATGACACACCTCATGCGCTGCCTAGACCCATCAGCAAGCTGCGGACCTCTTGTTTGGGTGCTGGAGACCTGGAGGGGTGTGGCTGATAGGTGCACCGGGCCCTCGCCTGGGGACAGCCAATGTTCTGTTGACTGTTTGCACGCTGATGCAAAGCCAACAAGAATTTCAGGCCGACATGTCAGTGGTGCTGACTGACCACTGTTGTGTAGGACCAGCTGAAGCACTGGAGAACAAAGATTCACACAGTGTCCATGGAGTGGGAGGACCGCAACGCTGCACTGCTCGCAGAGAAGAAGATCATGGCAGGCCACTACCAGAGCCTGAAGTCTGCGATGGACAGCTTCCGAGCAGTGCAGGGCGAGCGCCTGAAGCAGCTGTCCCTGCAGGCACAAACCGCCGAGCGTGAGCTTACAGGTGTCATCCAGCATGCTGAGCGCATTCTGAAGCTGTCAGAGATGTGCCGCAAGCTCGAGACAGAGCAGGTTGGTTTCTGATGAAACACCTTTTGCCCCTGGTCACAGGCCAAGCGTCGGTTTTTGCATGCGGCCAGTCCCTGCTGATGTGTTCAGACCCAGAGGCAGTGTGCTCGGTCCAGGCTGCCTCCACTCTCAGTGGTTGGGCCGATCTACTGTGAGGGTCGGTATGTTGTGCATGACACATGACTGCTATGGCATGTGAAGCCTTGTCCTGCCCTCGGCAAATCATCATGGCCAGAGAATTGAGCAGATGTTGACGACAACCAGGATTCCGGATGAAAAGGCATGCAGCGAGCCTTGTGGAGTTTACTTTGGCACCCTGTGGACAACTGCTGCTTGTCGGAGCTCCTTTCCAGCATAACTTGCTGGGTTGGAACACTGCGTGAATGACAAACATGCTTCGGTGTGGTCTGGCAATGTGAAAGTGCAGGAGAGGACTCTGCAGGTTTTGGAACTCTCAGGACTCCATACAAGACCAGAACGCATGCTGCAGTCCCCGCTTCAGTAGCTATTTGGTGTGCATGTGCACGGAGGCAAGCGATATGTGGATTTCCTTCATCACCAGGAGCCACATGCAGGAGAAGATCCTCCCGTTTGTGGCTGTGTCACAGGCGGTTACTGTCCCAGAGGAGGAGCCATCACCGCTGGACGAGGTGGACGAGGAGTTCAGGCAGCTGCACCTGGAACGGCGGAACACTGTGGACAGTGCGGAGCGGCCCTCTGACGATGCAGGCGACGCGCGGGGTGGAAAAGCCTCGCGTAGCACAGTGGCGTTTAATGTGGCAGGACCTGCTACAGATGGAGCGCAGTACGGTGGCCAGGCTGGAGGTCTGAATCGTGCTTCTTAGACCGTGTGCATGCACCGTTGGGCCTGTCAGTGTTGGCGATGCAGAACACAGTGCCAGCTCGACTGCATGGCCCATGTCAAGACCTAGCAGGTGCATGGATTGCTCGACACTGAGCTGGATGACAGGGCATGGGCCACAGCAAAGCACTGGCTTGGAGTGAACAGAGCGAATGCAGCTGGTGGGAGCTGCGTTGACGGTGCAGGAGGCAGCGTGACCACCAGTGGACACGGTGGAGACAAGACAGCGGGACCGCTCGACGGCAAGGGTGCATCCGTACATGTGACCGACTCGCCCAGCAAGGGCGGAAGTGGCATGATCGGCGCCCTCATGAGCCCTCCCTCAAACGACGGGTCCTCATGCCGTGGCCTGCATGGCGACGGGTCACTGGTTCAGGACTGGGAGTACTTTGACACCTTCTTCAAGAGGTACAACAAGGTGCTGCGCACACTGTCCTACAATACCCCATGCAAAGGCACCTGCGCCTGCTGCTCCTCCTTCTTGCCATCGTGTCACAACCGGCTCGCAGAGGTGGTGCTGTGCCGTGCCAAATGCCGACGGTGCAATTTCCAGCACCTGGTCCGCTTGTGCCAGAGTAGAGGTGCCATGCTTGCCCATGTCCTCGCAGAATCGCTCGCTGATCCCTGCACGTGTACCATATCGCCACGTGGTGTCATGTATTGCATGCACATGCCACAGACACGTTGCCACGGCTGACGGAGGGCCTGCCTCTGCTACGGCAGATGCGGCGGTTGGGTGTGCTGAGGCAGCTGGTGTGGCGCAGGTGCTCGTGGACACGGTCGCGGTGGAGCGGGAGGAGCAGCGCCTGGAGCAGGAGAACACGGACCTGCGCACGATCCTGAAGCAGTACCTCGACGGCATCAGTGTTAACGAGGACGTCATGAACAACCCGCTGAACCCCCTCATGGTCGTCAACAACCGACTGCAGCTGATCCTGCAGCAGCGGGACAAGGCTCGCGCAGCGGCGCTGCAGGAGGTCATGTGATCTGGCAGCTGCCGTTGAGGAACTGCGAGGCTGCTGAGGCACAGGCACTTCTGAGTGGCGCGTCATTGAGCGCGATGGACGAGTATGGGAGGCAAGTGTAGCACTGGGGGACGTGGTTTTGGGAAGAACAAGGTAGCACGTTTTGACGAGCACCTGGCCATGGGGCGGCGTGTGGGTCTGTGCAATCTGGACGGGAACATGGCTGACTCGGCAACAAGGACGGCCGTCGACAAGGCCGTTTGTCTCCTGGGAGCTGCGCCAGAGAAGAGCAACTTTACATTGGGGGCAGCAGCGCTGCACATTACATGCATATGGCTAACATAGGAATAGCTGACACGCACCATTGGCATGGGCAGGTGGCTCCGCCTAGATGGTGACCAGCGCACCTGTCTAAATTTGCCAGACTACACATGAAAACAGCCAGGTCAGCGAGTTAATTATGCAGTTGACTGTGCAAAAGGCCAGTTGATTATGCAGTAGTGATGTCTGATGCCAATGCTACCGTGAGTTTTGTGAATCAGTCGATGGCCAATTTGTCACGTGTATTTAGAGGCCCCATCAGACATCGACCCCAAAGGACCAACAATTTGGGCTTCAGATGAGGGCACGGTGATATAATACATCCTACACAGTACTCTACAACTGTACAGTTCATGCCATATCTCTGGCCTGTACAGTACATGCCACATCTCTGGCCTGCTACTGCCTCGACCACTACATGTGACCAAGGGAGCTCAACAACAGCAATGCAATAACGCCATGAGGACATCAAATCCTGCCTGACCGCGGTCCAAAGAGCAATCAACCGCAGCATGTTCAAGAAACGCAGACACACTAACAGCTATCACTGAAACGGAATCAAAGGCAGCTTTCGCCAGTGAAAAAAAAAGTTATTAACCATGCTACGTCCCTACTTCTTTGCTGCCATGCAGTTCTTTGCACATCCAGCTGTCTACACCACCAGCTGTCCTACTCGAAGAACTAAACGACACGATCTCTAACGCATGTCCCTGACTCTGGCGTTAACAGCGACTGTGACATGGTCTCGTCCCGCCCTTTGCCCTCACGCTGACAGCATTCGTGGCATTGTCTCTTCCATGTTGTGCGATGGGAATTCCTCCTGCATCGTCCGCATCGCGTTTGCAACTGCCGCAGCCGGCGGCCGCCTCTCCGGATCGCGCTTGAGGCACGACTCGATCAACCCCTGCGCCTTGCGAAGCCGCTGCGACCCCTCTGCCAGGCGGCGCACCTGCCATGGGGCGTCCTTCAGGCCTAGCACCGCGTCCCGCACAACTCGCGCATCTGCAGCGCATGGGAATGCCCGGCGGCCGAGCAGGAGCTCGTACGCGAGCACTCCAAACGCCCACACGTCCATCGACGCAGCTGCGGTGCAGCGCGGCATGTCGGGCGACTCCGCCCCGACAACCTCTGGTGGAGAGTAGTTGATGGATGAGGCCGACACCACTGGTGCACCTGTAGACATGATCACAGTGCTGAGATGCAGCACAGTCGTGTTTCGGGACGGGTGCGCGAGCAGCAGCAGCATTCGTGCGGTTCGGCAGGTGAATCCTGCACGAGTGTGCCATCAGTCACGTGCTCCACGCGATACATCACGTGGCGCAGCAACATGCGAGTGGTCATGCAAGGCATAGGCTCAAGCACATGCGCGCACTGGCGGCGTGTAGCAGCGTACCAATGCGGGTGCTGTAGCTAAAGTCAATGACAGTCCACGCTCCCAGGTCGGGACACCACGCAACGTTGCTCGGTTTGATCGCGCCACAGATCCACCCACATGCATGCATTGCGTGCATTGCGCTGGCCACCTCGGCCAGCGCCTCGAGCGCCTTGCGCGCCGGCGGCCGCAGCAGCCCGCCGGCGGCGACGCCGCCGCTGTCAGAGCGCTGCCGCTCCGACTGCCGCCGCGACCAGTTCTCCATGTTGACCCCCTTGGCCACCACCGCCGCCGGGGGCAGCTCCGCCGTCCGCGGCAGCACCTCCAGCAGCGCCATCGCGCCGTTGCTGCGCAGCGCCACATCCTGCGCGACGGCGCGGCACCGCTGGAAGGCGTCGTCGTCGAGATAGAACTTGACCGCTGCGGCCTGCCACTTGGTTGCTGTGCGCACGGTGGGAGGAGTGCCGGTCCGGCCGCGGGCCGCGCTGGCAGCGGGCTGGGAGTGGACGAGAGTTGAGCGCTCGTCATCTCGGAGCAGCCGCAAAGCAAACGCGACGACGCCTTGCCGGGAGAGGCGGGGCTCCACGTCTTCGATCAGTTTGATGCGGCCGAAGAGCAGCGGCGGTGGGGAGGCTGCCGCCATCTCGGCGATCCGGTCCGCGAGCGCCTCGCACGACGCATCGAGCGAACCCGACGAGCCGCCGAATGTCGACATCAGCGCGGCAGCCGCCACCGGCGGCGCCGGCTGCTGCGGCAGCCGCGGCGGCTGCGACTGCGGCTGCAGCGGCTGCAGCTGCGACTGTGGCGGTGGAGGGTGGATGCAGATGGACCCTGGCAAACACGGCTGCGGCACGTTGTGCGGGTGTGGTGACGCCAGCGGCAGCAGCGGCCGTAGCGGTGACACGCCGGCCGGCGAGTCGAGCGTCACCTGTGGCCGCGGAGACCCCGGCAACGCCTCGACAGCCGCTCGCTGCCCCCCCCTGGCTCCCCCAGCCGCCCGCGGAGCCAGCAGCCCGCGAGCGGTGAGCACTGACTCCACGCCGTCCAGCTGATGTCCGTCTCCGGAGTCCGGTGGCGGCGGCATCGGCGGCATCGGCGGCAGCGGTGGCACTGGCGACTGGGGACTTGCGCTCGGATGTGGCGCCGCCGCGAGAGGGGTGGATGTGCGGGGTGGATGGACCCCGGAGAGCGTGCCGCCGTCGTCCGAGCTCAGCAGGCCCTCCGGCCCGTGGCCCTCCGGAACGCTCTGCAGCGGCGCAGACCACTGCGTGCTGCGGTGGCGCTCCGCGCGGCTGTCCAGTGGCGACCCGGGTGGCCGCTGCTGGTGAGGCCACGCCTGCGGCGAGCGCGACGGACGGGCAGGAGAACGGCCGTCGGCGGCGGCCGGGCCCCCCATGCGGTACAGTGTTGCGCTCACCTCGGCAGTCTCCTCTGCCGCCACCGCACCCGCATTCCAGCCACCCACCAGCTCCTGCGCCTCGAGCCCTGCCGAATCAGCCCCCACCCCGCCCCATGGGCCGACCAGCACCTTTGCGGTGCTGTCCCCACTCAACCGGCCGGTGTCTGACACGCTGTGGGTCGTCTCAAATCCGTCCCACCCGCCCCCGCCGTCGACCGAGACCGAGTCCGCGGCAGCGACATGCCGCGGCGGCGCTAGCGGCGCGTTTCCGTGCATGCGCTCCACGATGCCCTCCAGGTCGCGCGACGTATCGGCCACATGCATGCCGCGGAAGCGCCCCCGCGGCGCCTGCCTTGCCGCGCGTAGGCCGCTGCTCCGCGACCAACTCCGCGAGCTTCCGGCCGACCGCATGCTACTGCCGCTGAGCTGGAACGCGCGCTCGGCGCTGATGATCCATGCATTGACACCGTCCATCGAGTCGATGCCCGGCCCCCGCGGCGGCCACCGCAGTGCGGCTGACCGCTCCTCCATCCTCTCATCGTCCCCATACCCAGAGTCCGACAGGCTGCCCGCCTCGCGGGGGGCCGGCCCCACCGACCCCTGGTCGTCACTCTCGCCGGTCTCACCGAATGCCCCTACGCCACCCCCCCCCCGCTCCTGCCCAGTGCGCTGCCGCGGCTGCTCTTTGCAGACTTTCTTGTGCGGTAGCTCGCCGTCCACCGCGCCCGACACCAGCACTTGCCACTTCTTCTTCTGATGCAAGTCCCCGCTCGGTGCATGCCCGTCGTCAGCGAGCTGCAGCGACGGGAAGCGCGGCGACAGACGCCGCTGCACCCCTGTAGCCGCGTCCGCAACGCCCGGCGAGGACATCACAGACAGCGACGAGTCGCTGGCGAGCGTGCGGCGGCGCGGCCGCGGCTGCTCCTCATCCTTCTCGCCGTCGTTCGCCGTCATCGGCAACCCCCCCAGCATGCTGATCTTCCTGTGGCCACCAGGACCAACATCATCCCACGTGCCGACCGTGCGCACCGACGCGATCGACTTGGCGACGCTGTTCGGAGGCCCGAGCATCGACCCGTGGCCGTACGCGCTGCCCCCCCCGCCGTCCCAGCGCCGCTCCGCATGCTGTGAAGACGAGTAGCCAGCAGACTGCGCGACGCTCTGTGGCTGCAGGTGGCTGCACGTACCCCCGAGGGTCAGACTGTGTGTCAACGGGCCGGCGTCCGACACCGGCCCGATGGCGACGGAGTTCTGCGGTGACTGCGATTCTCCGGCCAGCGAGTCCACCCCGGCGGCGAAGCTGCTAGCGGCCCCATTCCCTGTACTGGAGGACATGCGCCGTGGCAAGCCGAACACCGGCATCGCGGTCGACCGCGCCGAGCCGGCGCCACTGCCGCCACTCGTCGGCCCGAGCCCCGCGCCGTACTGCGGCAGCGTGACCGACGAGTACCGCTTGCCGCTTCCCTGCGACCCGATGCCGATCGCCGTGCTCACGGCCGGCAGCGCAAGCGTGGCTGTGACCGTGTATCCGGTTGCGCCTGTCCCGGACGGCGACCCTCGTGGCGGACAGTGTCCGCTGCCGGTGTCGCACGGCTCCGCGCCGGACTCGTCCGTCGTCGAAGCGGCCCCAGGCTTGCGTGCAAACTTGCGCGAGTCCTCCGGGAGCTGCTGGTTCAGTGAGAACGGCGCATGTGGGCCGGTGGCAGACGGGCTCGCACGCATGGACTGCGCGTGAGCCTCCATGATCATCGCCAGCGCCGGGTTGTGCGCCATCGTCTCCCACTCCTCCTCCCGCAGGTCACCTGCGCGGCCTCCACGTCGCGGTGGCAGCGGCGCCTCGCGCTTGCCGTGGGCGCGCCGGCGGACCTCATGGTCATGACCATGGCCTGGGCGTGTCGCTGCCGCCTCATGCTCGGCCGACGGGCCGTCCGGGGCCCCGTCGCTGCCGCGGCGGCCACTGGTGCGCCGGTGGCCGTTGTGCAGCGCCGGAGGCGGCGCCGGCGCTCCGTAGCGGTGGGCGGGCGAGCCGCCGCCGGACCACGACCCGTGTCCCGCCCGGTCACCGGCGCCATGCGCCATGTACACAGCGTCGGCTGTGCCGTCCACCGCCGCAATCGCCGCGGCGATCGCAGCCGCCGACTCCTGCGCGAGGGCACGCGCGTCCAGCTGCGTCGCCGCATCCTCCGCCGCCGTCTCCGGCGCCGGCTTGAACTTGACGCTCGCACGGCTCACCGTCGACATCGCCGACGGGGGCCGCTCCGGCACCTCGAGCGCCTCGAGCGGCCACGGCGGCCGCGGCCCGGACTCGCGTGCGCTGTGCACGAACGAGCTGCTCTCCTCCGCGATCGTGTGCGGCCGCGCCGGCAGCTGCGCCATCACCGCTTCCGCGGGGCCGCCGCTGCCGCCACTGTACAGCAGCACATGCGGCCCGCTGTGCGGGCGGCCCTGGTACATGTGGACAGACGAAGAGGCGCTGGAGCCAGCACGCAGCGGCGACCCCGGCGCGCTCGATGTCACCGACGCGTTGGGGTTGGAGCCCCAAGACTGCCACTGCGCCAACGGCATGATCGGGGAGTATGTGTTCCCGGGGGTCACTGGCGACCAGGGGTGGTGCGCTGACGACGGCGTGCCTGGGCCCTGGTGGCTACCAGCGCCTGGCGTGTAGGGGTGCTGCTGCGTGTGGATCGTTGAGGAGCTGACGTCCGAGTGCTGCATGCATGCGCACATTCAGTCGGCGGAGGCGCACGGCATCCAGGCGCCGAGTCCGGTCAGCATGCGCTGCCTCGAGTCTGGGACGACGCTGGTCCTGGTGTCGAGTGCCATGCACATAACACCACGTCCTACGCTCTGCTACGGCGCGGCTGTGTGGTCATACATAGCCGTTCGATTATCCCCTGGAGCACCTCCCAGAGCTGACGATGTATGGCGCAAACAAATCTGTGCTAGCACGCTGTATCTGGGTTGTCTATGACCGCGGCGCTGCTCCACTCGCACATGTGTTGCTGGACTTGTCCATGTGCGAGCGGCGACGCCGGGTATGCAGCCTGCAGCAGGGGCATGCATACGGCATGGGCATGCATACGGCATGGGCATGCATACGGCATGGGCATGCATACGGCAGGGGCATGCATACGGCAGGGGCAGGCATACGGCAGGGGCATGCATACGGCAGGGGCAGGCATACGGCAGGGGCATGCATACGGCTGGGCAGAGCTGTGCTGCTCTGGGGGAGCGGTGGCGGGTCGCAGCCGTTCGGCGGTGCAGCACAGCACGGGCAGGCAGGTGGGGGGGAGCGGTGGCGGGTCGCAACCTTTCGGCGGTGCAGCACAGCATGGGAGGCCTTCCCGCGGTCATCGGTTTCGGCGCGTTGCCGCTCGAGGCGCAGGAAGTGGTGGCGGATGGTGAAGAGCGCCGCGACGATGCCGACGATGAGGACGAGGATGCCGAGGCCGAGGGCGATGCCGACGAGCGCGATGTCCTCGTCGGTCATGCCGCTGCCGCCGCCGGGGGCGGCCGGGCCGCCAGGGCCGACGTTCCCATCAAAACCCGGGTGGCCGAGGGAGCCATACTCGAAGAAGTGGGAGGGGGGCGGCACCGCGATGAGGTCATCGTCGAGGTGCGAGATGATGCCGAGGGGCATCCCCGTCTTCATGGCTTGCTCCTGCAGAGGTACAGGGGGGGGTGGGGCGGCAGGTGCCATGGCTGTGCATGCTGCAGGGGGCCGTATACTATAGTGTGCAGAGTACCATGTTCCAGAAGGTACCATGTTTCAGAAAAGGTACAATGTTCCAGAAAAAACAAAATGCCCCCCAACTCGGGCATCATGCAAAACCCAAGGGGGCATCGGCCGCACCGCCCCTACTGGTGGGGGCGGGGGTGTACCACACTCGCGACGTCCAGGAAATCAGGACCTTCGGGAGTACCTATCAGCGCACATGGCCGCACATCGGACTGGGGATCGGAGTGGAGTGTGTGGAGTGTGCACAGCCAGGCGTGTGCACAGCTGGGCGTGTGCACAGCTGTAGCAGGTGCATGCATGCACGTGTCGGCACATTCACACCAGGGCATGCACATGTAGTGACTGCCCCATGTGCATGCATGCATTGGATCAGTATATTCCTGTCACGGTGTATCTTCAAATATGAGGTTAAGAACATGCACGCGGATGCTGCTGGTTACAGACTGAGCGGCCAGATCGTGACACGTTTCGGCCTTGCCAAAGGGCCTCATCAGACGTCGGCAGTCAGTATTCCTGTCATGGTGGGCGTGACTACTGGATGCCGGGCGAGTCATGTCATGGAGGGGGCAGCTGTACACTGGGTGCAGACTGCACAGCCATGGCGACAGAGTCTCCACATCACATGCCATACACCTGTTCCGAGCCCAGACCATGCAGTGCAAAGCAAGCACCCCGTGTTGTCTGGCACGCTCACCGAGTATGTATGATTACATACCGGTATCCAGAAGGACATCGACACCTCCGGCGACCAGGACCGGGTGGACTACGGATTGAATGTTTGCTGTGAACAATTGCTCGGCTGGGGCTGGCTCGACTGGGGACAACCAGGGGGAACCCGGTGCAAAGTTTCTGTGTGGGTGTGCTCAAAGCGTCGGCACAGAGGGGACGGCAGAGGGGATGAGGCACCTAGACGATGGCTCAAGGCCGTACTTGGCGCGAGCTCTGGCTCAGAGGTGACGCCAGAGGGCAAGAGGCGTGGTCAGTATGGTCGCGGACAGACTATGCAGGGGGGGACGGATGTGGCACCTGGACGATGGCCTTGAGCCACGCCTCCCCGCCGGTGATGAAGCCTTCCGCTGCGGCGTCGAAAAACATGCCCCCGTCGGTGCGCGCCGTGGCTTTCTCCGGGTCGGGGTTCAGCGTCAGTGTCCACGGCAGCGCGCGCTCGCGGTCGGTCTCATCCCACACCGCTCCGGGCGCCGGCGAGCGCTCCGACACGTACACCCGGCTCTCGTGTTGCACGGACACCGGCGGCGGGTTGGGCGAGGTGTTGTTGATGAAGATGCACTCCTGCAGCCACGCGGAGCTGCGCTGCCGCACGGTCTCGCCCTCGAGGGTGGTCTGGAGGCCGAGCGCGGGGCCGGCGCCGGCGGTCGTCGACGCGGTGCGGCTGTTGGAGAAGGTGACGTGGTTGAACGTTCCGGTGGCGTTGGGGCTGAGGCGCGCAGCCGCGTGCCGGTCCTGAAAGAAGCCGTCCAGCACGCACTCTGCAGCAGCGCGGCCGCGGTGGGTGGAGTGCGGGGGCAGCACCACTGCACTCCGCGGCGGTTCTGCCTGGGCCGAGCCGGTGGGTGTGTACACTGACATGATGAATCGAGGACGTCCCACGTGCTGGGTTGAGTTGAGGCGCTTGCCATGAAGATGCAGCCGCGCATGTGCAGTGCAGCGCTGCCACACAGAGTGGCTTGAGTGCGGGCACACAGCACGGCTCACGTGCCCAGCATGACATGGCCGCGGCATCGATGCGCCGTGGTGCGCTGGCGATGCGGATCGCTCGGCCTGGCGGCCTCCTCAACACCGTCAGGAATCCTGGCCACGCCAGAGTGAGTGGTGTTCGGGACAAGGACCGCGGTGGGATCCGTGGGGGGAGTCACAGCCATGGGCAGCTGCGGAGATGTGCACAGGCATGGGCATGCTTGGGAAGCCGGCATGAGAGTGTGCCGCATGGAAGTGTGATGTAGAGTTTGTGGAGGAGCAGGCGTGAAATCGCCGACATGTACTGGGCGAAGGGCAGTTCTGGAGACGGCGTGGTCAGCATCACCACAGATGTGGGTGCCACAGACGCCTGGGACGCCATGGCCCGTCGGATGGTGGAACCGGAGGTGGCCGCATGGGGCCCGCGCTTGGCCAGTGCATGGAGGAATCAGGATTGCAGCACAGTGTTGAGGGCGTTGCGGTGTGCGAGTCCACCGGGGGGCAAGCAACAGCTGGATGTGAAACACAGCCTCTGGTGGTGATGTAGGCAACAGGCAGGCAGCAGCGGCATACCCTCTGCTAGCAACCTGGCACGCCGCCCTTCGAGCCATGGTGCCTGTGCGAGCCGCTCATTGGTGGGTGGGTATTGGACGTCTACTGCCCGGGCTAATGAAAGTCCTCCTGAGACAACTACATGGGACAGCACCAAGTCCCCTCTGTTGGCGAAAACTGTCGCCTCTTCCAGTGTGTCTGGTGGGCGCTGAAGTGAGATGTACAAGTCAGAAATCCACAGCTGAGCCTCGTTCTCCATAAAGTCGTTGGAGACGGTCAGGACACATTGCGCCTCTCTGTACCTTCGAACTGGGAGGAGAAAAGGATCTGGAATGCCAGTGCAGTTTCCCTGCAGCGCAAACATGTTATTACTCTGCAGAGTTCCTGTGTGGTTGTCCCAGCTCTACTCCGGGCAGTCTTGGAAGGGACACGAACTGAACGTAATCGCCAATCAGGACATCCGGAAGTGGTCCCACACGCGGATACGTTCAACTTCCTGGACAGTCTCAGAAACCATAGTATCAACAAAAAGTTTGAATCATGCAACTATGTCGAGCCTGAAGAGCGAGGTGCAGCATTCGCGCGGCAGGCTAACCCGGCTACAGTGCCGCGCCAGGCATCTGGTAGACAAAAACGCAGCTGTCATGACATATACCTAGCCAAGAGCCACGATGATAGTATACATGCCGTCCAAGGCAATAATATGGGAATTGACAATGGTCAACGGCTGGCACGCAATACGCACTGGATGGGGAGCGCACGCGAATGGATTTGGTACCCCACCAATTCGCTGCAACGCCGGAAGCAAGAGTCATGTTACCTGGCAACGCTTGTGCATTTGTAAGGTCTAGATGTGCCCCGATCACGATGTGCGGAGCGCTCTGGTTGAGAGCTTGCTGGAAGTCCCGCAGCGACGTCACAAACGTGAACTCCTGCGCTTGCACCAGGCGCACAATCGCCCATACATAAGCAAGACACTCGATACCGTTGATCAGCCGACGTTTACCCATTTCCAAGTCCTGCATTTACGAATTGCTCGCCCGTGAAACATCAAACCGATATCGCGGATGCAAGCTTTCCGTTCTTGAGTGCGGAGAAGCCCTGCCAGCCACAGGCAGCACATCCACAAGCAATGCTCATTGTAACAGATGCAATTGCTTTACGGGATGGGTGTGCGACGAGATATCAAGGAGACCGAATCTTGCCGTGCCTAGCCAGGGAACGTTCGTACCTCTGCCGAAGTTAAGCGGCCTCACGCTGGCCGATCGTATCGGACGCTAGACTTACCGCATTATACTTTCTGGAGGGCTAGGACATGTTCCATGTCGGGTCTCCTCTTTGACGTGGGCCATGCTGCCACTTCTGTGGTCCCACGAACTATGCACTGTCCAGAAGCGCCGACGCTGCTGAAGCGCAGTTGTTCTCAAGCACACAGCCCGGCGAGATAGCGTATGTGGGATCATCCATGCAAGTGCAGGTGAGGCGCAAGAGCACGCAGTGAGCACCGCCCGACGAAGTCACATGGGCAATTGCGAGCGACTTCATGCATTCATCACGCGGGAAGGAGCGGGGAGGGCAGTTTTTGATATTTTACGCAGTCCAGTGCAAACAACATGATTCTTTGGCGACCAGCCATCCTACATGAGGCGACGCCGGAGCACAAACTTTCACGTACTCATCATTTTTTTTCACCGTCGCACCTAGAACTTCACGAACTACCGACCTCGCACAGCCGCCGCCCGCCGCATCTTGCTCTCCCGAGCTCCGGCCACAGGTATTGTTGCCTTGTCAGCGTCAGCGCCATGCCGAATCTAGCGCAGCGTGTCGATTGGGTCAGAGTGGCCATAACCATGGAAGGATACCAGATACCTCGGTCACAGCAAAAGTCACATGTTGATTCGTACGAAGCGCGGAACGTGAACGGCGCTCGACGGAACACAGGCTCACGGGCTATCGGTGGTTTCGGCAGAGGGCATGATATGAAACAGAAACAGAATGCGGGCTCTGGTCGATTTCGTCTCTAGAAGCATTTTTTACACTGCGGTGTGGTACCTGCAGCTGTGCGTTTTCGGTAAATGTGGAGCCCAGCCGCTTCGAATTCACCTGGTAGCACACTCGCATGACGACGCTGGTTGGCTGAAGACGGTGGATCAGTACTACACAGGATCGGAGCAGCAAGTTCAGAATGCTGGAGTAGTGTATGTTCTGGACTCGGTGATACAGTGCCTGAGCGACAACAGGAACCGGACGTTCTCCTTCGCAGAAATTGCATTCTTCTCAAGATGGTGGTCACAGCAAAGTACGACAACGCAGTCGAAGGTAAGAAATGCAAGGAATAATTTCGTTGCTCGCTGCTGTACTATATTGCACTGTATCGTGCTAAAGGATGGGATACACTATCGTGAACCCCATCCGTGTCTGCGTCATCGTTCCTGGAACGTCATTTCATGTTCACGTCGTTCACGTTTGGCATGCTGGTATTGGAATTGAGGTCGTGGAGCAGGCTTGCGTTAGTGTGGCTGTGTACTGCAGGTGAAAGGGCTGGTCAGCGATGGGCAACTCACATTCGTGAATGGAGGATGGGTACAGCACGACGAGGCGACGTCACACTTCTCGATGATGATTGACCAAACAACTAGAGGCCATGATTTCTTGCTACAGACGTTCAATGTCACGCCCACGGTCGCTTGGCAAATCGATCCATTTGGCCACAGTAACACACAGGTGTGCTGTGAACACTTGTGACAGCTGCGATCGACCTGCCAATCGTTTCCACTTAGACTTGCAGGCACTCTCTTTCACCTTTCTCGGCTCACGAACACGTCTCAGCTGCGTTTGGAGACAGTGGCTCTTCGTCTGAATACAGCTGACATGACTGTGCGTGGCAACAATGATGCATTCGGCTTACCGGTAGGCTGTCAACGAGTGAAAACAGTGGCGGACTCAATTTGCAGTGCATCCAGGCTTTCCAGCGCGCACACCACCTGGAACAGTCGGTTTGATGACCAGCACCTGTACAAGCCACAGCGCTGAACACAGTGTATTCTCTGGGTTCATTGTGACCAAATGTACCCATGTAGCATCACAGCAAGCTCGTCCACAAACTTTTATGCAAGCAGCGACGTGACCATGTCCTTGGCCAGTGCTAATGCTACTCCGTGCGTCCTCTGGAAGCACACACACTGCTGCCCGCGCCATATCGCACAAACTTGGTCGAAGAAGCGTGACACAGCAGCACCAGAGCGCGTCAAGCATCCTCGTCATCGCGGCTGCGAGCATGCAGGCCAGCCTGCTGACTGCCCGAGCTGGCTTTGATGGAGTCTTCTTCGCCAGGGCAGACTACGACGACCTTGGGAGGCGCAAGGCAGCTGGCCAGACTGAGGCCGTCTGGCGCGGCTCATCCGCAGTGTATGGCAGAACAGCAGATGTCTTCATGGGCAACTTCCCGAACCACTACGGCCCGCCGCCAGGATTCTACTTTGAGTGGGGCTCCGCAGACCCCCCCGTACAGGTATGAACACTGCCCACATCAGCTGCTGCACGTTCAGCTGCACCTGGGCTAGGCGATCAGGTTGTTTTGACTGAGAACATCTGAACATGTGGGTCCAATGTTACCGACTCGTCGCGACGCAGTCAGCCCGACCGCACAGCATATTCGGATTTGACAGATTGACCATCTTCTTGCTATATTGCAGTAAGTATTGCCTGTGCACGTGCGGCCCCGCCCAGCCTGGTCTCTGCTTCTCGTCAGTTCCGTTCACGTCCTGCTGCTTCCGATTCCGTGGCTCTAGATCCTGCATAACGCGCCGGAGTGCATGGCAGCCACTAGCATACATGTTGGGGTGACGAGTGAGGCGGCACTGACTACTGCCACACTCTGAACCAGCTCACACACAGGTCAGCATACAGGCCCAACCTTGACTGGCCCGCGAGGCGGTCGTGCAGACCTCGGAGCTGCTTCTCTGGATACATGCTATAGCCAGCAGGCTCGTGCGCTCACTGGGCACAGTCCTGAGTGCCTTGCTGGCAACTTCGATGGGGCAGCTTCATTGCCACACACCTGCTGCAATGGGGCGCTTGCACGCAGAGCCAACTTTCCCCTGCATACACGCTGACCTCTCCTCTGCACGCCTCCGGTGTCGCCGTCGTGGCCGCGTTGAACGGGCAGCAGTGTTGAAGTAACGCTTTTTCGATTTCAAGAGGCCTCTGAAAGCCGAATTTCCGAGGCGACCTGTCTCGAGTGTGCCGCAACAAAAGGGAGTGGGAGTGCAACAGCGGTGGGCAGCATGGCACCAGGTCACACGGTCACCGCCCCACATGCGGACCGGGCCCACCTGCAGCGTTCACACGGCCTGACTGGCCGCCCGCTGCAATGCAGGACGACCCGAGGCTGCAGGGGTACAACCCGGCGGAGCGCGCCGACGAGCTCATCAAAGCCGCGCAGGCGTACGCGGCGACATCGCGCGGCCCCGACGTGATGCTGCTTATGGGCTCCGACTTCACGTACGCCAACGCGCTGACCTGGTACAAGAACATGGACCGCCTGATCGCCGCCGTCAACCGCAGCGGCCGCGCAACCGCATCCTACTCCACCCCCGCGCTGTACCTGGCTGCGAAGGCCGCGTACCCGGGGCAGTGGCCGCTACGCACGGACGACCTCTTCCCGTACGCGGACGCCCCTCACACGTACTGGACGGGTGCGCCCCTGTCACCTCGCGAGCCTGCCGGACTGTACGCTTGCTTGACAGATGCGAGCCTGGCTCCCGTGCGTGACAGCACACGGGCATCTCGCCCTCGAGCAACGCTGCAGCGGTGGCTACGGCGTGGGGATGTCCTCTCACTTCAGCATGCGGCCACTGGCGCATCGCCCGCGGCGGTGCACGGGGTCGGTCCACAACTGGAGCACCGGTCGTCATGCTATGGGTGTGCAGGCTTCTTCACCAGCCGCCCGACGCTCAAGGGGTACATCTATCACTCCGCACGAACCCTCGCCGCCAGCCGGAAAGCAGCGGCGCTGCTCACTCTCCACGGCGACTGCGGCGTCGCCTCCACGGTGGGAGTCCGCCTGGTTCTGCCTGCCGCACCTGCGCCGTGCCTGCCTCATCGCCTCGTGCCGGTCATCCCGCTCCGGGAACCAGTTCTGAGTCAACCTCTCGCCCCACGCACATGAAACAAACACAACATTTCCCTCCCTCCCGCTTGTCTCTGCACGCCGTGGTAGTTCCTTGCGAAGCTCTGGTTGCCCTGCAGCCACTGGCCCCCCGGTGTGCCAGCGATCAGATGTGCGCCAGGGCAGGGTGGTGTGTCGACCATCGGCTGTTCAGACCGTGGCCGGGTTGCAGTTGTGCGTAGCACGCGATGCGAGAGGGTGCCCTGCAGAGGCTACAGGCGGCGCTGGATGAGCTGGATGCCGCGGTGGCGCTGTGTCAGCACCACGATGCCGTCACCGGCACGGCGAGGCAGGCCGTCACCAACGACTACAACCTCCGCCTGGCCGCGGCCTCCGCTGCCGTGCACAAGCACATCGCGCGCCTGATCTCCGCGGCGATCTTCACACCGCATGCATGCACGACATGCATAACCCGCACAGCCGCAGACGCGTCAGTCGTCGCGGAGCGCGACCCCGATGCGCCGGCTGATGCGGCGCCGGGGTGTTGTGGAGATGGTGGCGGCGGGGAGGTGGACACGGAGTCTCTGCAGCAGTCGGCGAGCCGGGGCGTGGGTGAGAAGGCGCCGGGGGGTGAGGGCAGGAAGGGGCCGCCGGACGGGGTGCCGCGGCTGTGGCCTTGCGAGCGCGGAAACGTGAGCGCGTGCGCGCTGACAGTCGAGGCGTCCCGCTCCTGCGAGTCGTTCGCGGTGGTGCTCTTCAACGCGGTTGCCTGGCCTCGAGAGGAGAACGTCCGGGTGCGTGTCCTGCCCAGCGCTGCCGCTGCCACGCATGAGACACGCATGTCTGTGCCACTGCGAGAGGCAGGGCAGGCACCAGACTGGCTGAACACGCGAGCACCATAGCCACACGCCACACCCCCGGGCTCAAAGACAGCTATCATCCCATATGGACTTCCGTATTGGTCTATCCACCCGGCATTCGCTGTGCCGTGTCCAGGCAGCTGACACTCGCATCCCCATCCGAATGGTTACCTCTGACGATCAGCCCAGCACCCCTTGCTGAAGCAGCGGCATCACTCCCTGGCAGCATGCGGGTAGAGAGTGCAGCGCAAATGTTGCCACTTCCATGACCCGACATCACCCATGTGCATCTCACCCCGCGCTGTGGGCAACTGGCCCCCCGAGCTGGGGCAGCGCCTGCCATGCAGGGCAACTGTACTCTGCACCTGCCGTGGACAAGACAGACTTGTTTGCCACTAGGCCTAGCAGTTGGGGGTACGTGCGCAGGTGCCGCTAGCCCGGCCGGACTGCCATTACTCGGCCGTCGACGCGGACTCCCAGGAGCTCCTCTCAGGGGTGCTCCCCATCAGCCAGGCCACCTGGTGTACCCAGCAGCTCCTCTCCCTCTATGACGCCCTCCCCGCCTCCACCTCCGGCTGGTACGAGGCCGTCTTCCAGGCCGCGGTGCCGGCGATCGGGTACAGCACCGTCCTCATGATCCCGAACGCCGCCCCGGCAGCGCTCGCGGTCAACCGGACCCTCCCCGACATGCGTGCGCTCGACAGCACCGCCGTGAGCACCGCCGTGTCGCACGTGCCGCTGCCGGACGGCGTGCATGCGTGGCATGCGTCGTCGTGCGCGGCGTGCGGCGCGGTCGCGCTGCGGCCGGGCGCCGCCGTCGCGCG
>JAUMHO010000004.1:1210396-1263400 GCA_032360965.1 Ulva armoricana
CCACTGCGACCAGCTCGAGCCGTGGCAACACGACAACGATGCCGCCACGGCGCTGGCACTTCACCATGCTCTGCTTCCCTGCAAGGGCGCGGTAGCGTGGCTCCGCCGCTGATTGACAGCCGGTGCAGGAGGCGACCAGGAACAAGGCAAGAGCCAGGTTATCATGGCGAATCTGGGTCGACTTGGCGACCTTCTGACAGACCATTGCATGGTTTGGGAAGGCAGCAACACCTGCACTACATTTCCAAGGCGGCGGGGCCACGTGATCTGGCATGCGGTGGCCCAAGCGATGCCACACAGCAACGACAAACATGTTGTCGGTCCAGTTGTCGGAGGACGATATAAAAGCTGACCCCTTCTTCGGAAGGTCTTGGGCTGGATTCCGCGTGCCCCCCTGGTTTTCGAACACAATCGCGCGCGACCACCTTGCTTAGCACAGGAGGAGGCCCTGTGAGTTGTGTGCGGTTTTCTGAGGGGGGTTTTCAGGTGGTACCCCCTTGGCCCGTGGTCCTGATTATCCTGAGATGTCAAGGTCCTTGTAGGATATGGCGAGCAAGTTTTACACGGAGATCAACCCAAAATCCCGGCAGCGACTACGGGTAAATCACAAGCCAACTCAAGCACACGAAAAAACAACCAACCCAACCCATCAACCGCACATTCTACACAGACGTCACACCCATAACCACCCACTGACCCAAGCATCCTACACAAACACCCAGACAACAGTGAAACCACTCCCCAAACAACGCACAATGCCCCTAACGCGGCACCTGCAAATCACAAACACCCTGACACAAACAGAGCCAGCCCAGAGCCCTGCATGAACACCCCACCGTCGCTAGACAAGCACGTAACAGGCCACCCACCCATGACGGCAGGGCCAGCGCGCGGCCCCCCCTTCCCCAGGGGACCCGCGAACAGAGTTTACTGAGGTGAGTTTGACAGGGGGACAAACGCCGGTGCGGGTGAGGGCGGGCAGGTCAAAATCCGGGATCGTGGAGATTGGGAAAGGGGAGGGAGGGGGAAGCTGGCAGCAGGGGGGGGTGGCGAATGGAGCCAGGAGAGGGTTTGGGGATGTAGAGCTGTCCAGCACGGAGGAGGCGAGGGAACAGCCGGGCACGGAGGTGGTGGTTGTGGAGGCCTTCCATGCAGAGCCGTGCGGAAAAAGCAGCGCCCTTGCAGGGGGAAACTCACAAGGCAAGGCCGTCGGTCGGAACAGGCAGCCTAGGTAGAACCGGTCGCCCATCGAGACGCGCCCGCAGCGGCGCCAAAGCGAGGACCTGCCTGGCGATGCCGCGGCAGAGCGTGGTGGAGATCTGTAGAGGTCACGCATCGCACTCTCCATGAAGATTTTCTTGGAGACAGCGCCTGCCAGGCGTGTCGACAGTGTCGGCAGGGGCCGTGTCGACAGTGTCGACATGCATCGATCGAGGTCGCAAACTCTGCAATCTCATTGAGAAGAGCAAAGGGTGGGAGGCCCACACGGCCATATTTTTCATGGGACAGGGGGACGAAACGGCACGCGCCTGTGCCGGTACGTCCGTACTTCTCCCGGTTGGACGTATCCTTGGCCCGGGCAGATGCCCCAGTCTCCCACGCTACAACAGCAACCGCCGATGATGCGAGCGGGTGTGCCACGCACACATCCACCACAACGGAGCGTCCCGGAAGGTAGAGGAGGAGATCGCCGCGGTATGGATCACGCGCACGCTGGGAGCGCGGCGGAAGTCGCGTCGCGTCGGTAGCGTGCGCAGCGGCAGCCGCGGCATCGGTGGGAGCATGCGTGAGGCAGGGGGCGGCTGATGCACCGGCGGCGGCAACACCGGCGGCCGCAGCACCGGCGGCCGCAGTGGCGAGTAAGTGTCACATTTACATGTTCATTTACGTAAATGTGTACTATGTGCGCCGCGGGCGCGCAGTAGGAAAACCATGGTCAGGGCCAAGGTCGTGAGATACATGCATGATGAATGATTGTGTAAGCGGATAAAATGTTCGGTTATGCGTCAATCCCGTACCGCAAGAGTGAGCTCGTGATCTCCCAGAAGCAGGGGAGGCACTACGACGCCGGACTGGCCATGGACATGCCTCGGGATGTGCTGGTGACGTGATGTGGTGGACTGTGGTGTCGCTAGTTCGCGGTGTGCATGTGTGCTTTGTAGTTGCAGTTTCTGTGAGTGAGTGAGAGTGGCTAGGACTGTGCATGCGTTGCTGTTGTGTGATTCCATGAACTGGTATAACTACGTAGTTACAAAAGACCATGAACTGGTCCACTTTGTGGTTTCGCCCATGTACTCTCTTGTAACTAATACTACTGCGTCAATCCCAGAAGGTTTCGGGCGTCACATGGCGGGTACAGGATGAGCCGCGACGCATGCGCTGCGACATGAAGCCGATACGTCGACCTTCACGACACTACAAGCCTCGAGCGTCTGATCACGAGCCATGCGCGCAACAGCATTCCGAGTCGAGACTCTACACATGTGGAGCGCGGCTTTGGTTTATACAGCCGCGAACACCAGATGTGAACCATTCCGCCCCACTGCCGCAGCAGCCAGCACGTCTGCACAACTACCAAGACGAGTGAGACCGTGAAAGGTGATTATCGCCAGTGAACATTTCAAGAGTAAAGGTATTTTACCGGTGCGACCCCGAAGGTCGAATTTTTTGTCCGTGGACGGCTGTACATATGCATGTGTTGTGACCTCTCGGGAGCAGGGCCGGCACTATGACGCCGGACTGCAGCTGGATGTGCCTGTGTTGCCGACGTGAGGTGGTGTACTCTAGTGGTACTGTAGCATGTTCGCTGTGTGTGTGCTTTGTAGTTGCGGCTTCTGTGTGTGGGTGAAAGTGGCTAGCGATGAGCTTGTGCTGCTGTTGTCTGATTCCATGGCCATGTGTTGCCATTGGCCTGCTACGTTGTAATTGGCCTGGTAGTATATATCCGCTACAGTGCATCCAGCCCATGCCGGCGATCGACTTGCAATTGCTGGTCGGTGTTCTTCCCCATGTCTGTGGCATTCCGCCTTTGCCCTTGTGAACAGCTGCAGATGATCAGCCGTAGTTTTAGGAAGGCATGCCTTCAGCCAGTCTTGTGAGACGGCCCTGGTCCTGATCTTGATTTTATTTATGAATTTATTGGTGGTTACCTGATGTAGTACCCACTGACAATTGCTATGTTAGTGCCCCGTGGCTGAATTGGTGACAACGTCGACTCGGCGTCGCCTCGGCTACGCGTCGTGGTTCAGCAGCTAACGTAGCCAAGCATGAAGGAAGTGAAGCGTTTGTGGGTTGAACATTGTGTGAAGTGCATCATGATGTATCTCCTTAGCTATATTCTCCGTCAGCCTATGGTGAACATGATCCCTTCTAGGTATGTCCAGTAGGAGAACTTGAGAACTGTACTGCAAGGGTCCCCATCTCTAGATATTTGGAGCAGCGGGATGTGTCCAGTCTAGATCATGCATCAAGAAGCTGTGAGCAGGAGTCAACCTCCTGGGCAGCTGGCAGGGTGGCCGCACCCGCACCCGCGGCCTAGGAAGTGTTCCACTGCCCCCTTGCCCCAGATGAAGCGTATTCAGCAGTGTACCCTGGTCAGATATCTCAGTACCCTGGTCAGATATCTCAGCTATGGCATGCAGGCGGTAGCAGGCGGTATGGTTGCGACGGTTCCAGCTCTCATCTTCGTCCTTAGCGCTGCTGCTTCAGCGTCAGGTGCCCCCCTCCACCTCCCCTTATCATACAACTGCCTGTTACTTGAGACAGGGATGATCCCTTTGCCCCTAAATGGCCCATGACGCCCTTGCAATACTGTTGTACCCTCACAGCAGGTTGTGGGTTGTAGTGCCTGAAACAAACTGCTCACAACAAAGAGAATGCTCTGATTCACAGTTGCCTGTCCAACACTGGCCATCTGGAGGCTGCTCCTTGTCACCTGATCATGGTGGTCATGACAGTCAGCCATACTAGTTCTGTGCACACGACGGCGAGGCCTGCACCTGTAACTGCAAAAGAGTTACCAAAACAATGCTGTAGGGACATACCTCTCACACTCCCGCTACAATTCGTACTACGGTAACTTCAAAGAAGGCGAGTTCTTCTCGAACAGTATCGCCGGCTCAAACTATGATGCTCAGGGCTGGGCCACCTTCCCATCCGCGACCCAGGTGGACATCCTCGACAATGTGAACTATGCAGCCGCGAACCGCAGGGATGAGACCCACATCTTCAGCGGCCGCATCCGCGTGCCCCGGTGCAAGGCCGGAGTGTACAAATTCCGCCTCACCTCCGACGATGCCTCCCATCTCCTCATCGACCGTAACATCGTCGTTTCCAACCCTGGCAAGCACGGCATGAAGAGTGTTGAGCGCACCGTCGTCCTTGGCGCCGATCATGATCATGCGTTTGAGGTGTGGATGTGCTGTAACCTGTGTGGTGTGTGCTGAGAGGGGCTGTCCTCTGGATCAGTCGTGAGAGCTCTTCCATCCACATCCTGAGGTCCTGGGTTTAAACCTGCGTTGTGTGATTTCAAGCGGCCCCCCTCGCATGTGACCACTGCCAGACAGCACAGGAGGAGGCTTGCAATTGACCGCGTGGCCTCAATTATTTTGCCGGGGTTTTCGCCGCCTATGCATGCGCTACGACCTGCCTTGCTGTGCCGGAGACGCCTGCAGTTGTTTCAGAATTGTAGCCACTACGGCCGACGCTGTTACTGGTGTCATGCCTGCATGTCCTAAATGGACACGCTACAGAACCTGCGTCTCCGCATGCTGTGGAAGGCTCTCCAGGGGCTACAGCTACATGCACGTAAGCTCCTGTCCGATCGCCCCTCAGCCATTTAGCTACTGGAGTGTTAACAACTGCTGTATGTATGGTGCAGCTGTGGTGGGGGAACGTCAACGGACCCAGCGGCTTCAAGCTCGAGTACTGCTACCACCAGCAGGCGACGCAGAAAATGAAGGAGTTGTCAATCCTTGAGGAGGACACTGAAAAGCTCCTCGCTGACATGGATGTCTCCGACTGGGAGTGCCACATGACTGAGGACCTCTCCAAGATCATGGTCCCCCACGGTGCTTGCCCTTGCCTCCGATTTTATTTTTTCCCACGGAATCGGCCATGTGCCAACCCAAATGAGTATTGGCCACAGCTTCATGCCTGGAGATGCTTGTATCATGATGACTGCACGTGTAGCATCAGCCCCGTAGCACTCGTGACCGAGACCCCACCGGTGTGGGTGTCGAGCATTCTTTTCTGTGCAACCTGCTGCTCTTGATTACACAGCCGAGGTATGTTGACACGGTTCACGTGTACCGCCTTGACAGTGGCCGTGTGTAATGTGTCCATGTGGCGTTATCCTGATGAAACCCACGAGCTGCCCAGTCTGTCGCTTGTGATGGGTGGTACCATTGTCGGAGAGGGGTGATGGAGCATGCGCTCACGTTGGCAGGCGCCTGCAGACGTGGCCGGTGTGAAGCGGTGCGACTACGAGGGCTACTATGCGGACAACCTGGATTTCTTCAAGAACAGGACGCCTTCCACCAAGCTTCTCCCCGGCGGCTGCTCTACTGAAGTTGGTGGGCGCATCAGCGGCTGGGACAAACCGGGCCACGGTGCGTTCTACGCCGGTGGAATGTCCTTCTCCTGGGAGGCCACCCTAAAGCCCGAGAACAGCGGTCAGCACCTCTTCTGGACCCGCTGCAATGATGCTTGCCACGTTGTTATTACCCCTCCCGGTGAACGCCCGGTGACAGTGGTCGACAATGGCGGCAAGCACACGTCAACGAATCGCCAGGGTCGCATCTTCCTGGAGAAGGGTGTGGAGTACAGCATGGTCATGTACTGGGGCAACGTGGCTGGCGTTGGCGATTTCAAGCTCATGTACCAGGACCCCGCGATGGCGCAGCTCTCCGACACCCTGCTGTCGGTGCTGGTCTAGCTGTGTGGCCCCCACACCGTCGGCATCAACATCAACATGCGGCTGGTGCGCACCAGACATGTACCAGTTAGCCTCCCGTTTTGTCAGTTGCCTCCGTGAGGAGTTTGCACTGGCAGTGCGGATGATCCACCCCCGTGACGTGGCAGCCCTGCAAGTTTTACTATGGGTGTAACAGCCCCGAGATCATCCTGCTCGTGCGCAACAGACATGTGCTGCCCTCTCATCGCGATGCCCCCCCCTGACTGGGGTGCCCCCCTATGGTTCCCCCCCTGTGTCTGGCAGCCAGAACTCTTCAGGAGTATAGCCACGTGGGCATAATGGAGTGACATGGCCAATTTGGTATCAACTACAAGTGTCACTATCATGGTGTGATGTGTGCCGCACAGAGACATTTTTTTCTGTGCAGGGCCAAGGAGGTTGCTTGATGCGGGAGCATAGACGATTAGGCCATGGTTGTGCAGCTGCACTGGAAGATGGACTTGTATGGTTTTTGGATGAAATACTGATCAAGAGAGTGCTCCTCAGCCTTAGTATGCATAGTTGGTCAATGCTGCTGCAATTGCAATGGCTATGTATACTATGTGCAAAGTGCAGTTGCGCCCTTCAAAGTGAGCCAGTGTTGTTATCAATTCGTTGCACAATGGAATATGTGTGTATGAATGTCTGCCCTCGGTATGGGTGTATGTAAAACACCTTACCCCTGACTGGTGACGTTGACACCAGATGTGACATCCACACCAGGCAGATCGGGAAATTCCACACGGCGTACTGATCAACTGCCAACACCTCATATCTGGGAACACGTCATATCTGGGCATACCAGGGTGAAACTTAAGGCTTGTGTAGGCAGCAGGGGCCGTCCATTCCCCTCAAAGGTATCTACCATGTTCACCAAGAGAGTGCACCGAGTTTGCGCTACCAAAATTTCAGACAGAGTGCAGCAGATGTACATTTAATGTGAAAGAAGGAGGATGTACACAAAGTAATAGACTGTAAATATGGTACTGTAATAGCATGCACTCTGTCTGAAATGAAGTTCAGAATGAGCATGTGATATTAATGTGGACAATGCATTTAAACACGTGCATGTATTTACCCACGTGCCAGCTCACTCTCAGTGTTGGGTGTGTTATATGGGGCAACAGCCTGGCATAATTGAGCACGTTGCCCAAGGGGTACAGGGTTTAGATTGTGCCAACATATGCAAAATCAACAGATAACAGGTCTCTTGCGTAAGTTCTTGTGCTCGTGCCTCTCTTCTTTGTAACTACGTACATCAATCCAACCTGCTACATTTGCAGTGGAGAGGGTATCGTCGGGTGCTGTAACTTCATTCATCCAGGAGGGAAGAATGTTGCAACAGGCAGCACATACATGACATGTAAGGCAGTGCTGCATGCAGAGGGAGAGCAGGGTGGTTGACATTTGAAGGAACAGGAAGCGAGTGCAGGGCGATCACCACTTAGAGCCTCAGTCCCATTGAGGGGTATAGTTGGACGCAGCAGTCGGCCGTTCGGAGAATGTATGTTGAAGGTTCTGTTTATGACCAGGTGAGAGGGCAATGTCGAGGTGGATTGCGCAGACATCGAGGCAGTGCAGTATGGCGGCGTGTCAAGGGAACAGCTGCGTGATCAGAAATTCCATATCGCACGTGTCACAGATTTTAGGGACTATATGTACTGTCTAGGCAGGGCTGTGTCTGGGAGGGTAGCATGCAATGTAATGCAAAAAGATGAATGATACGTTGGTCTGAATCGATTACTATTATTATTACACACTGTGGATGTGTGGGGCTCATTGGGGTGTCCAGCAGGCAGGCCGTCACTGCTGCAGTGATCCTGCACAAGAGTACACCACCCAACTGTTTGACAGCACTATACCTTGTTCATGGATACAAACACCGTCTGTCTACCAAAACCGTGTAGGTCATACTCAAGCACTACAGGCCAACGCTGGACTGCTGTGACACCCCCAGCCTCAGAGTACCTGCAATCCGCAGGAACATACCCACGTGATATGACAGGGCAAATACAGTACCACTCTGCTGGATACTCTCATCGCTCATGCTCAAACCTGCAAGAGGGGCACAGACAGCTTGCTGGCAGATACCTCACACGGCTAGGCCGCCTACGACTACATCCTGACGTGCCCGCCATGGCAACCCCTCCGTGAGCCCTGCACCCCGGCAGGGACAGCGGCCCATGCATGCACCAGCACCAGCAGGCCGGCAAGGCGCCGCAGGCAGCTGTCCCACATGCTTCAGGCCGCCTGATGTGACGTGTGTCGCTCCTCCAGCCTGCGCAGCGGTCTACATGCTGCCAGAACGGCACAACGAATGTGCCCTCGCGTCATGCATGATCGCATATGCAGTGGCGAAGCCTGTGATGTGCGGATGACAGCGGCAGCTAGACCTGCGCGCGGGACTGGAGCAGGAAGATGTCGTCCCCGACAACGCAGCCCTCGATGTCCTGGGGGGCGCCGGCGGATGCCTCGACGGCTTCGGCGAGTGCCGCGAGCCGGCCAGCCAGCCCGGAGCGGAAGCCATCGTCCCACAGCAGCGGCTCATGCGCGTACTCGACCGCGCGTACGGCGGTGGCTTGCGTCGTCACACTGTCGTACAGCCCCGCCCCCGCAAAACCCTCGAGGTCCTCTCCGTTTGAGTCAGAGCGCGCAATGAGTAGGGGCGGCTCGCCGGTGGCGGGGGCACAGTGAGCGTGTAGCTTGGACGGCAGCGCCAGCGTCGCCGCCGCGCCGCCGCCACGCGGCGCCGAAAAGCTAAAGGCGCGGCCGGGAGCGTTGCCAACCAGCGTCTCGCCGAGGCCGACGACAACCTCCCCGAAGATGTCGGACGATTCGGGTGCGACCGGGGAGCGGCTGTGCAACACGAATGCGTAGTCAGCAGGAAGTAGCGCCATGCAGAGCACGGCCATGGAGAGGTCCTCCTCCGGGATCCCGGCGGAGCGGCGGTTGAGGAAGGCGCGGTCCGTCCACTTGCTAGCCCAGACGACCTTCACCGCGTGCCACGCGTCCGCGCCCTCACCTGTCGCACCACCCTGCACATTCACGCCGTGTCAGGTGACAACCTCACAAAGAGCCGCTGCTGACACCTCGCCACGTTCGGCCGCAGTGCGTTTCAGTCGGGACCACCACGATTCAAACGGCACCGGGGCAGGAGCAGAGCGCCACAGTGGATCGGCTGGCGACTCACACACCGGCCGCCCCAGCATGTGGCCGCTGCGCACAGGGTTCCCAAGGCATGCGGCAGAACAACCGTCACGCACATCACAGATTGCAGCGCACCGCGTCATCCTCTATTGCGGCCCATGCCGCAAGCGGGGGTCCTGCAGCCGTCGCCGCAGCCGAGACTTCGTCGCGCAGCGCCGGGGGCAGCGGCAGGCCGGCGACCGCCGTGCGCACCTCCGCTAGCGCTCCCCGTACCACCACCATGTCCAGCTCCGCCATGCTCGGCCCGGCCACGCTCTGCAGCGCACCCAGCGCCGCGGTGAACCCGTCCCGCGCGTGCTGCGGCGCCGCCGCCAGGGTGCGGTCAAACGCGCCGTACGGCAGCGCGAACGCTGGAGGGACTGCGTAGCCGTCCCCTGCGAGTTCTGCAAGCCGCTTCACCCCCAGGCTCTTGCCTCCGACCAGCCCCTCCTCAAACTCATCCGCCCGCAGCGCCCACCTCTCCGTCTTTGCCGGCTTCCGCAGCTGCACTGGCGCCGCCGCACCCGCGCCGTCCCCAGCGCCGCTGGCCGCCCCGGCCGCCTCTGGCGCGGCAGTGACCTGCAGCTCTCCTGCGCCCGTGCCGAGCGCGACCGCAACCATGCGGCCAGCCTCATTGCCCATCAGCTCCTGCCACAGCGCGCCGTCTGCGCAGGTCGCGAGCAGCACGCCTGTGTTGCGGGCGCGGATTGCAATGTGACTGAGCAGGTCCACCGGTGACGTCGTGAGCACCGCAGCCACCCCAGGCGGCACGTCCTCCAGGCCGCCCAGCTCCTCAGACAGCACCACCTGCACCACCCCGTCTGCCGGCGCGGCCGCACCCTGCATGTCGGCGAGCGACGACACGACCACTCGGCCGACGGCGGCCCCGCCGCCCGGGGCGCCGGAACTGATCACCTCCCACGGCCCGAGTCCCGCCGCCTCCCGTGCTTCGCGCTGCAACCGCGCAAGCAGCCCCGACGCGACGTACAGCGGGTGCCCCCGCGCCACCTCCTCCCCAAAGTTTTCCACATACTTGTGGTCCACCGTGTCCACCTTGTCGTTGAACACGTCCGCCGGCATCTGGACGAGCGCACAGATCGTGTCGAGATGGTTGGTGACGGCCTGCGCGACGTTGTCCAGCACCGCGACCGCCGCGAGCGCCCACCCCTGTGACCAACGCTCCCCGACAGCCGGCGACGGCTCATGCATCAGCCGCCGCAGTCCCGCCGCCGCCGCCGCCGCCTCCGGCGTGCACCCCGCACTGATGCAGTGGCTCTGCAGCACAAGCTCCAGCATGCCGAGAACGTCGTCGCGGCCGATGCCGTCGACGTCGGCGGCCTCCATGCGGGTGCGGAAGAACATCTCGAGCGACACGTCGAGCAGCATCACGCTGCGCAGCTGGCTCATGTCCTCGATCCCCCGCCACACCGGCGACAGCCGCTCGCGGATGTTGGCGATCTTCCCCGGCACCCACCACTCGTTGCGGTTCTGCAGCATGTCGTCCATGTCCCACTGGACGTCGCCGGGCAGCGCCGCGCGGGCCATCGTCAGCGCCGTGTCCATGTCGCTGCCGCTGTGCGCGACCTTGAGGATCCAGTGGAGGTGCTTCACGGCGGGAATGAGGTGCGGCAGGTGCACGGCGGGGCCGGTGATACCCTGGGTGCGCCACCCGGCCTTCATCGCCGCGAGGTCCTCCGGGGTGAGGTTGTAGTGCTCGTGGATGAACCACCAGAAGTCCCCAAAGTCGCCGCTGCCGTGCAGGAAGTGCAGGTACGCCTCGCAGATTGCGATGTCATCCTGCACGCCAACACACCCGCACTGATCCGTGCGCAGCACATGCGTGACCACCACGGCTCGTGCCACGAGCAGAGCCCGGCCGGCTGGTGAGATGTGCGTGCATGTGTGGCGAGGGGTTCCAGCATTGCTGCCCTGTACCGCACATCTGTGCCACGGGCCCGAGTGCTGTAGCAGCGGGTGCCGAAACATGGCCGCCGAGCGGCTGTTCGCAGGCCCTCCACAGGACAGCCAGTCGCCGTACGGCTCCGGGAAGGCACCGCCGAGCAGGCAGTCGGGAACGTGCACAGCGAACGGTAGCCGTGCATCCCACACATGCATGCCCGCGACCAGCAGCGCTTTGACACCGGATGGCACATTCACGGCGACATCCAGCCACGCATTTGGGCTGCTTGCTGCGCTATGCTCTAGCACGGCTCGAGGCCGCATGGTGGGCAGGTGCATTGAACGAGGCATGGGGAAAGGCGGGAGTCAGGGGGGCCCGGGGTGAGGGGAGGCGCACCGAGGTCGTGTTGCTGTGGAGCTTCTGGTGCCACTGCGCGAGGAAGGGGCACTCGATGCCGGGGCGGTGGCCCTCCTTGATGCCGTTGTTGCGGAGAAGGTCGAGGATGGTCATGCGGATGGCGTCGCCGTCGCCGCCGCCGCGCGGCAGCACCGCGAGCGCCAGGCGCGCCATGTGCGCCTTGAGGCCCTCGCCGCGGCAGTGCGCCGCCATCTGCGTCGCCAGCGTCTTCTGCATGTGGGCCATGTCCTTGCCCTGGTAGTTGCCCCCCGCGTACCTGCACCTCGCGGCGGCGGTCGTGCCCTGCAAGGTTGTGACCGAGCAGCCCTCGCGAATGGCACTGCCATGGCAGCCACGCAAGCGCGCAGCATGAGGGCTGCCCGCTGAACGCAGTATTCATCAGGGAGCACATGGCGCTGAGAGACCAGCATGGCGGCTCCAGCAGGCGCAGCGTGCTCCAGGAGTGCCAGCATTGAGCTGGAGGAGTAGGCAGTGCAGTTTGGCACAATTCCACGACACGAGCGCCCCTGACGGTGGCGGCATCGGCCATGCAGAGGGTGACACCATGTTGAGGCGCCAGCCACATCATCCAGGAGGCCATGATGGTGAAGGTCACACAGGTGAGCAACGGGTGGCGGCTGCTGGCCCCGCCGATGCCAGCGACTAATGCCGGGGATGAGGGCAGACGCTGAAACAGCGAGCTCCTGCAGAAGCAGGGGTTCGCATGGATGGTGGCCAAGCAGGGCAGCGCACCAGTCCAGCTGCCGGGAGGAGCTCAGGCGGAGCCATGAGAGGATGACGGCCGCGCTGCCAGGGTCGGGGTCGGACATCGCCTCCCCGAGGGCATCGTTGACCATGCAGTACCGCGCAAACAGGTTCATGTCCTGCTCCACCTCCTGGCTCGCGACACGCTCGGCGAGCAGCCGCGCGCGCACGTCTGCAGCCGGCGGCGGTGGCGGCTGCCGCAGCGGGGCCTCGATGTCACCTAAGCCATCGTCAGCGTGCAGCCACTCTTCCTCCTGCCCGTTCTGCGACCTCACGATGATCCCGACCAGGGTCGCCGGCCCGTTTGCGTCGCTGGCAGTGTCTGCGGGGACGGTCACAGTGAGGGCCTCGTGGCCGGGGATTGGGGAACGGACAGCCCGGCCATCGCCAAACATGGATGTGTTCGGGGGCCTGATGGATTCGGGCGGAGCGCCCCATTCGTGAGGCTTTGTGGAAGACGCGGAGACGCCCCAATGTAGAACGAGGTTGTTGGGATCTGGAACGCGGGTGCAGTCGATTGTCACTTTCACGCTTCCATCATCTATGGCGTGCGAGTCCACACGGATGGTGCCACTTGCAACGTCACGGGTGGAGCTCAGGAGTTCCGTGGCCTCAGCAGCTGGAGCAGCGGCAGCATGCCGGATGGTAGAGCAGCGACGATGAGTGATGGTTCGGTGGCCAGAGAATGTGGCGGTGCCTGCAGCGGACGGGGGCGTATGTACCGGGGGGGCGTCAACAGTCGCGACTCGGCCGCTGAATGGGTGACCATACGGGACCTTTAATGCGCAACGTAAGGAATATCTCATAGCAACAAGCGGAATGTGTCAGCTGCAGCTTATCGTTCCGCCTGCGCATGATCATCGCGGCTGGAAAGCGTTGTCTGTAATTGGAGTGTGCTGACCCTCATGCAATGCGAGCACTCCGAGCACAATGCAAGCATCAGACAACTCTAGTACTGTGAGCCATGTGCGCGTAGAGTGGCGTGTGCGGCGTTTGCCTGAGCGCTGCGCGGAAATGCGTTCCAAAGTCTTAACTGGCGATCCTGTTATCTGTACCGCAACTGTGCGTACTGCACTATAATGTCAAACACACCAAGATAAATTCATGCGCATACCATGTATAGCTGCTGGCCGTGGGGGTAAAGAGCAGCAGGATGCGGGCGCACGAGCTGACCGCCAGGCTTGCCGCGGTGCCAACATGCACGTGCTTTGGAAGCGCCCTGCTCGGCAGGAAGAAGGCATCGTTGCAGCACTTTCCTTCACCTTCTGGCAATTTTTTTAATAGGCTTGGCAAAACCTCCGAGCCTGGCGCTAACAGTGGATAGTAGATGCGGAGAAAGGGCTTTCAAAAAGTCAATCAAGTAGAACAGAGAATACGGAGACTGGCACTCGAAGCTGCAAAAATAAATTCTATATGATTGTAATAATATCCACAGGCATGTGCAAGTGCCCTTGGAACGTTTGTAAACAGGTCGCCGCGGAATTGAATCGTTGCCCCTTCACCACTTGCTGTTTGCATGGCGAGAACCACTGCTGCCGCATGCTGGTTCTTTCTGCCGCACGGCCAGGCGCTGAGGCACACGCTGGTGCAACAACGAGCGAGCGGCTAGATACGTGTGCGTCGCCATTCGTGGATCGATGTGTGCGCTCGAGCTGGCTAGCGCATAGATATGCATCGACATATGAGCCATCCAGGTCGCTGTGTTGAGAGACGCCTCCAGTGATCTTTTAAGCACATGGACTTCATTTTCATCAGCATGTTCTCTGCACAGCCGTGCTCGCTTGTGTGTCGTGCTGGTCCTGGTGCCGGCCTTTTTTTTTGTGCAACAATATCTGCCGAGTCAGGTGAACTCTATGCGTCTGCTTTGAATGGCGCAGAATCAACGTGGCAAGATACGTGTGTCGTGTTGTTTTGCGTTCTGGTCATTCGAGTCCTGACGGCCTGTGCTGACCGGCAGGACAACATGCGTCTGCAGCGGCCTGTTTGACGTGACGCTCGAGTTTTTTAGTCTGATATGCTTGGTAAAGCTTCATGCTGTCACTTTCTGCAGCATCAGGTTACTGGTCTCGGGCTCGGCACAGATTACTTGCATGCTTCTGTTCGTGTCTGATCTGACCGGTCTTCAGCGGGCCTGAAGAGATCTATGACTCAGCTATCAAACTTGAATTATTTTTCTTAGGTGGTTCGTACGCCCTTCCTTGTGTCTTGCGGCTGGGCATCATGGCAAAAGGGTGTGCTCCAACGTAGAAGCAGGCAGCGATAGAAGAGCATGGTAGATAGAGGAGTTCCACAGCCGTAGATTGTGCCCTGCAGTGGTCAATACGGAGTTCTGTACCGCCATGGATGTGCGTATACAGTGAACCGTTTACATTATGCAGATGTCATGCAATTGCCAATGCAACACCTCCCACAATGGCTCACCACTAGTATGAGTATGAGGGTGCATTAGGAACACATAGCACTGCCAGCATCTACTCGTCCGCAAATTGGCGCAGAAAACCGCTCATGGCAAAGTCGTTTGGTGGAATGAGAACCTAGCAACTGCTAGACGTCCCAAGAGACGAATTCCTATGGCGAGAAACGCCAGGACATGTGTGACAGTTAAAAAGTGCCACAAGGTCAACAGCAAACCTACAGCTGAGGCTCTATCGCATTACGCCTAAGGCTCTATAGCAGACAGGTCGCAGTCCTGCTGTACAGCTTGCCAGGTGGTCAGCAGCACCTGCACGCAAGAGGCCACAGATAAAGGCCCCATCCTTGAAGTAGTCCAGTCTACCCAGCCAACATGTTCAATCGCCTGAAAAGTCTGAGATGGTGCCTGCCTCCGCGCTGCAGGCCCAGCTGTTGTGCACCGGGATCCAGTGTGCACTTGGCTGGAGCACCAGACCTAGACGTGACAGAGACAGCACCGATTCGAAAAGCTACCCTGCCCGTGAACAGCCTTGGCATCAAGCCAGATCCATGCAGACATGTGGCACCACCAACATATGGAGCAGCCAAGCAGTGGCAGATACAACACCACGGCCTCCGTCTCGGCACAAAATTGCTTCCTTCACTGACAAACAGCGCAAGATGGAGCGTAACCTGTGCAAGCAGCTCTCGTGATCCGTCCAGGAACGCCTGAGCAAACGCCACAGCGGCTGCAGGTGCAGGTGCACCGCGGGCGGACACTCCAGCCATGGCCGCCTCTGCATCGACAGTCGCCATCGTCACAATCTCCCCAAACGCCATGATAATGAATTCGGCGCCGCTGTCACAGCGGATGCATGCCTTGGAGCCGGCCGCAGCATTGTTGAACGCATCAATCACTGCCCCTGCCACCTGTCCAGCGACAGGAACGGCGCCAGCTGGGCTCGGCGTGGGCCCAGCAAAGTTGTTAGCTCCTGCAAGTGCGGCAAGGGGGGTGTTGCACAGAGGCCTCGCGCAGGCAAGACAGGAGGTATCAGATGTGCACAGGCAGCAGTGCTAAATCTAGCAGACCTTGCAACGCCACCAAACCCCATTTTCAGAGATTGGTCTTCGGGTGTCCACCTCAGCAAGTGGTCGCGGACAGTGGCAGTGGCAGGCAGGCCCTCACAGGGTGTGGCTCCGCCCGGCAGCCGACACTGCGGCGGCAGGTGCGTGACTTCCTGCAGGACTCACTCACCGTGCGTCTACACGTGAACAACCACCCGCAGGGCCCCTGGCTGTTCCTCCCCATTCCATTCGTCCGCGTTGTCGGACACGCTGCTGCGGAACGGACACCATGAACAGCAGCACCATGCAGCATTGTAGCGGAACAAGCTCAGCCTGCCATCGACCTGCGCGCATTGCGAGGCCACAAGAGCAGAGCACGTGCGGCGAAAGCGAGCACACCGTCGCTGGAGGGGCACATGCCGGCAGCCAGCGCGAGGAGCACAGCGGCCGCGGTCGAGATGTCGCCACTTAATGCCACCGACTGCGCCCGGGCCTCGAGCAGGTCGAGCGCGGCAGAGTTGCATGCAAACTGAGTTGCCCGCTCCGCTGCAGCACGCCTCCGCTGCGTGAGGGTGCCCGTGGTTGCCACTGCGGCGCAGAGCAGCCGCTCGCCCGCGTGATGCAGCCGGGCTGATTCCCGGGGACAAAACTTCAAATTTACACCCAACAACCCGTTCTTTCTTTACCAAAACAGCCCAATCACCCAGCCCTGCTGCTCATATCCTCCACAGCCACTTGCGGCAAGCATGGTGGCCTTGACACGATTCTGGGTAGCATTCGGGTTGTGCCGGTTGTCTGTGGCTGGGACGCAGATACGTCTGATCCATGATTGCAAAAATCTGCCCCATGGCGTCGGGGGCTAGTTCCAACCAGGGTGCCCAACGATACTCCACAGCCCACATAGCCGAGCACTGGCCTCCAGGTGCCGGGCCTGTGCATGCCGGAGCCAACAAGCGCATGTGCATGCTGGAACAGACGCGCATTACGCTAGACCCAAACAAGCACCGGCCAGAGGCCCCCCAAGAGTGGGGGCGGGGAGGTGCAGGGCTGGGGCGGAGGGGGCACCGGCGTGAGTGAGGAGCTGGGGCGGCAAGCAGGGCCGGGAGGGGCGGGACAGGTGTGGAGGCGCACCCGAGGCAATGCCGACCTCCCGCGCTTGTGGCTGCAGCGCGGCTGCCAGTTCTGCCGCGCAAGCCCCACCTGCAAGCCGCCGCCTGCTGCTTATGTGGTTGCCCGTTGAGCGGCTATGCCCGAGTCGCTGCCGATTGCCACCCCCCATGAAGACAACGCACAACAAGCGAGGGACATCGATGTCACGGCACACCGAAGGCATCGGGTGGGAGTGAAAAACGCCCGGCAAATAACGGAGAATCTGAACGCGCCAGTCCCTAGCGGGCATCGGGAGGGACAAGGCTCAGTGTGCACCCGGATGTGCACCTCAGCAGGAGGCCCGCCAATTCATCCAGATCACGGCCGTCACCCTTACAGGGAGAAGGGCAGGATGTGTCCGTACGCTGTAGGAATGTCTGAATCTGGTGGCCAAGGGTGTGCACTGGCGGCAGGCGCGCGACCCTCATATGGGACGACTGCATGTCGGTCGGGAGGGGCCAAGACTATGCTGTTAGAGTCATGGTGTACTGGTGCAGTACACTGATTCTAACATTTGCAGGCTATCCAGACGCCACGGCACAGCGCACGCATGGAGGCAGGTCAACAGGTATTGTTTCCACGCATGCACGTACTAGGCGCGCTGCTGCATGGTCGTTTTTCGCGACTGGATGCCGGGATGATTCCTGTGCTGTGAGCCAGGTAAGTTTGCCCCCCCTGGCGCTGCGGGGCCGGTATTCCCTTCTCCGTGCAAAGTGCTCGGTTCTCTGTGCACGGCACTGAATCACGCACGCTGTGAGACGAACAGACCACACAGCGTGCAGGCAGAAGGCAGCGCGCAGGAAGCCTGACCAGGAGGCGCGGCGGCACGCCCACAGCTAGCCACTGACTGCAGCAGTGCACTCGACGGGTGACACAAGGCCAACTTCGGCAAGGCAGCGCAAATGAAGAACCTGCAATTGCAGCAGCTGGAGCAGGCTGCAGCATGCGGGCGTACGTGGCTGAGGGACGCACCGCCAGGAGACTCGGCCACGGCCGGCCCGGCGGCCGGCGGCCGAGCGCCGCTCACCTGATGCTCCGCAGCGGGCCCTGCATGCGCAGTGGCTCAACCCGCCGTCACCGCGCAGCTATGCTGAATATGGAGCTGACTTTCTGGGGCCACGTCCCCAGGGTGAGGCCCAACATATGGGGTGTTCTCTGTTGATGTATCCCGCCTGGCGTTTGTCAACGGGCCACAAATGCGGAGCCGTAGGAGCTTTGTGTGCCACGGCACAAGGTCAGGAAGGGGATCCTTCTTCCGAAAGTGCACGCTGACTGCAGCAGTGCTGAGGCGGCGCACCGGTGCCGATAGCCAGGGTACGCGTCGGCAGCAGCGGAGCCGACGCCGCCACGAGCCAGAGCCATGCAGCTATTTTGAGACTGGAGTATGGCATTCCCCACTTGTCAAGCTGCAGGTTCAGACAGCTTCAGGAGGTAAAGCAGTACGCAAGCCTTTTAACCGGGCAGTCTCGCTTCGCTGCCCAACTTCTGATGCCTCCTCTGAGCAAGACATCAGTGAACTCCCACTCCATGAGGGGAATGGCTGCGGGAGAGTGGGTTGTGCATGTAAATGTAAATGTAAATGTAAATGTGACACTTACTCGCCATATCCTACAAGGACTTTGACATCTCCGGATAACCGGGACCACGGGCATGTTCGAGGGAGGTGTTGTGCCGATAGCCTGCCACGCCCGTACGCTGCCGGCCAACAGCAAGGTCTACTGCTTACAACAGTGGATTCAGGCAGATCTGTTTAGTCTATGGATTACACATGGTGCTGGTGGTTCCCATGCGTGAGTGGCGGCTGTTGTGGTCAGGTGGATGTGGGGAAGCAGATGAGAGGCGTCTGGTCCAGGTCATAACGAGTTAGGATGCTCTACCGGTTTGAGTTCACTCCTTTCCTGTCAGAATCATGGCCCTTTGATCACGCCCAAAGTCTGACAAGCACCTTGCTGTGTGAGTGTTCACAGGGGCAGCAAGGAAAGCCATCGAGCATGGGCATGTGTATCAGACCTACTATACACACACAGAGTGCTTGCTTGGAAGGGCCACTGCTCTGGTGCTCAAGTAGCCCAAGCAAAGTGCCTGGTGGTGAGACTGTGGCATGCAACACATGGAACGCCCCCATTGCTGGTGATCAGCATGCTTTTCGTGTCCCGCTCTGCCATACAAATCATGCACTAGACTTCCAAGCCAACACTCAGCACTTCTGCGTGATCTATAAGCACGTCGGTGAGCGCGACGGATAATTCCACAGTGTCGAATACTCGGTCATGAAGGCCACCCGCAGGTCATACCTGGTCAAGGGTCCACGAAGAAATTTCTACCGCTGCGACAGAATCCACAGCGGCACAGCAGGAATAGCTGGGCCCGTGGACTGCAAGAATGCTGAAACAGGAGCCCAGGCTCTTGCGTAGCGCGTGGGCGAGTGTACCGCCCAATACAATATGCTATTGCATACACATGCACAATAGCAACCCCGCCTTCGCAGATAGTATAAATTCCAGCCGACAGCATGTGAACCACCTGTGAAGCGGTACTGGTCGAGGCTTGGTGATCTTCGCACACGTGTATCTACAGACGTGGAGGGTCCGATCCTCAAACGCGCTGCAGCTGCCGGTTAGCAGTCACTGCCACTGGTATACCAGTAGCAAGCTCACTCAAGCTGTGCACAATCTTCTCAGTGCTGTATGCATCGATCGCTGGTGGTTGCGACGTGATAGCTGGGGGTGCTTTATCGTGGTGTGACAACCAGGCGCGGTTCGTGCTGCTACACCGGACTACCCAGCCCCATTGTCACTAGCGTGTCTTGAAAAAGTACAAAATATGCTGAGATCCCAAGTTGCTCGCCTACGCAAACATGTTGTGGACGCAGAGGTGCCATCCAAGTTTTCGATAGCTGCACCTCAGTCACAAATGTGCACATGTGGACACGTCGCGAGTGCAGCTCTTACATGCGCATCATGACTCCACCTCCAAGCGAGATCCAGGTGTCCACATATCCGCGAGCTCTCAACGCGAGAAGGGGTATGGTCAACGCATGCGTAGCCGTCCACGCCGCTCGGCATAATGTAAAGCCCCTGACCGGGCGGATGGAACAACGTTGCACTCGACATCGCCCGAGAACACGCAAGTTCGGTAATGCTGCAATAATAATTACATGCATATGTGGCGATAATGCATCAGCTTTGTTGTCCTCTGCCGTGTTGCAATACGAGGCACGGTGGCGTAGCGATCAATAGGCTTCTGTTTATCATTTTGTGAAAGTCCCGAACCTGATTTCTGATGAGGATTCCTGCTACTGCATCCATGCTGCATTCACTCTACGTGGCAGGGCGACAAGCGTACAAAGTGTCAAGCAAGCAAGCGCCAGCTAGCATGTAGTAACATTTGATTGCAATGGACAAGAAATATCGACTAGCAGGCACACAAATTTAAAGCGCATTACACACTCTCTCCAGCTGTACCCATTTTTCCATCTGTTATCTTTGGCATGCACTGGAGAAACAATCTTCTGCAAACGCTAGCGATGGGAGCCCTGCGAACGAGCGGTTTCCACGGCCATGAGATCATTAATTCATCTGGTTCACACGAGATGCTACCCCTGCGCCCCTAAAACACAGCGGCCCTCACAGGCCTGCTGCATGTATTCTCTGTCGGCTGGAAGCAAGGAGCGTATGCATGGTCCTCACACTGGTGGCATGGCTCATACCAGGCGATACCACCAGCTGCCGGAGACCATTGTTAGGGTGCCTCTTCCCCCTAGCGCACTGCCAGCACCGCCAGCAGCTCCTGCAGGTCCTTCACACTACCAGCCTCGTTGTCATGCTCTGGCATGGTGTCCATGGCCATTGCAGCAGCCTGTGTTGTGACTTGGGCGACCAGCATCGCCATTCGCTGTGTGGACCGGTTGGACCGGCGGGGTGCATCCTTCTTTGAGACACGAGCGTCTCTCGTCCGCTGACGCTCGCTGCGTTCAGCGGCACGCCTGGCTCGCAGGTACTTGATTTTGCGCCGGCCGTATGCCTTCACGCTTCGAAGTGTGGACGGTGATATCAGGCTCCCGACGCCGGTCTTGCGGTTGGAACGAATGACTGCACAGCAGGTGACAGCTGCTGGTAGGGAAGAAGCGGCTATGTGGAGCTCACCGCTGCAGTATGCCAATATGACTGGCACAACTGCTCAAGAACAGGAGACCGGCATACATGTAGAGGGCTTGCAACCGTGGGATGGCTGTCAGTGGGCCATGGCACTCCGGAACTGCGGTCAACCTGGTGCGACGGGATTAGACGCGGCACCGAACGTGTGCACTATGTCAGAAAGTGTGTATCACACACATGATCCTTGATCATCATGCGATGAATGATGAGAATCCAGGTCGTGAAGTGCTATCGCGCAGGCACCGCGCAGGCACCTCCCACCTGCCACAATTGGCAAAGGCGGGCAGGGCACCTAGGTCTAATCGCAGCTGAACGACTACTTATAGACATATTATCAGCTACTGTGATTTCTTGCGTGTACGATGTAGCGCTGCCATGCCAATCGCGATGACATAGGACGCGACACAATTGCTCTGTCAACAAAAGCGCGACAAGGCTACGATTATCAGTTTCAACTGCCATGTCTACCTTTTTATTCTGCATATCGATCATGCAGCTTCGCTGTCAGAGCTAAACATAGCCCTTCAGACCTGAATCTGGCACAGCCAATCTGAGCTCCGCCATACGAACGCCAAATTGTACAGCGTAGTAACAGTGTACAGGCGGGTCTCGGGGCATACCGACGAATTTTGCTATCTAATATGTGTATGGCAGGCAAGATAGCGCGTGAATTCCAGTTGAGCGTGCTTCGACAGGTGCGCGCGTGGTTCTGTACAGACAGCGCATGTTTGCAGTGCTTTCCATTGGAGCAGCAAATGAAGGACCACAACAGTGCCCATGCAAAACTGATAGCTATACACACTGGGTGTGACATCTGCATACTGAACACAGCTCAATCCCAGGCATGTCAACTTGTCGACATACACGTGTCCAACGCTGCCCGGTGCGCATCAGTGTGAGCGACAGATTTCAGAGTTGCAGCTGACGCGACTGGTCTAACATATGTGATTGGTGCTTGTTTGTATGTGATAGTCTATGCGATTGAGCCGTGATGCGGACACGTCCCGGACGAAGCACATGTACACCGGTACGTATACCAGGCAAACCACGGACATCGTGGCTACCACGATATCTACTGAACACCGCAAAAATCTGATTGCAAGCAACATATAATGTTTGGAGCAGAAGCATTCAAAGTAGTGAGCCCGCACGTCCTAGCAGTCTCTCATAGCGGGGATCCTCCTCCCAAACGGGTCCGCGCGTAATACGTCGCTCAGGATGAGCAGCAGCCCCAGTCACTTGATATGACATCAACACCATCTTGAAAATTCTTACAGTGACTTCAGGGTGTATCAACACGGCTATGTGCCTGATTTACCTGCAGCACATCAGGACGTCACAGGGCTCCTTCGCGAATTAATTCGATCCAGCACGAACTACAATCGACTAGTATTCGTCACGAATAGCAAGCAATGTATACACACTTGTATCTGGATGGGTTAAATCTGATACAAGTCGTACTTGGAGACACGCCTGCAATTGGTGAGCACAACCGATCCGGGTCCAGGCAAGTGTAGCCGCTACCTTTTAGTGTATAGCTGCCTTAGATTTCAAGTAGCGCAACTTGATAATGAGAGCGTTTGATGACCCTGGAATAGAAGCGACCGTGATTACGTAGGTACGTCCAGCAAGCCAGCACGTGCACGTGATTACAAGGTGAGTTCGAACAGGAATTCCCGTGCGGTCCAGAAAAGGCAAAAGGTATGTTGCACATGTGCGCCAGAGATCTTGCCTATATGATCTGCGTCGCTCCATTGCCCAGGCGTGTGGAGGGTGCATTCGCGATCGTCCAACGCCTTGTTCGACCAAATTTTTGTGATCTCAGACGTGGCTACAAGTGAGTATGTACGTCCGTCGCGAGACCTGAATGCTTGCGGCACACTCGTGACCTTGTACACTTAATACAGCTTGCTAGGAACAAAATTTTTGATTATGATACAAAGTTTTGTATCTTTTTGGCAGCCACCATGGGCACACATGAGTAACGTGCTTCGCCGTGTAGCTACAGATGCCTGTTCTCCCGGCCAATGCACTGATCTCAGTACTTCAGTGTTGGTGCAGTATTGTGTCCTGTGTTTCGTTTTGGCGTCAAGGTAGGCAGCTTGAATACCGCAATGGGACGATTCACTTCGGGTGGTCACTGTTGAAAATTACGCCTCCACCTGGGAGTTCGCATTGGCCCTCAGATGGGCGTCAAACAGCTGAGTGCCTGGAATCGTTTCGCAGTAGCCTTGAGATGTCCTGAGTAGGGTCGTCGTGTCCAGCCAAGAACACTGTGTCCTCTTCCTGTAGAGAACAGCTGGCAATGAAGAAGTGGTGCCCAACCGTCGGTCGTAGAATGTTCAGCAGCATACCGAAAACCACGTGCATCACGTTGTTTCTTTATGTTTGTGTTGCTCTTTGCGAGCCTGGTACCTGCGTGATCTGCAGAGAAGGCCGCATCAGGCGTGCCCAAAACCTGACAGCTTCACACTAAAAAGGCAGTAGACACTGAACTCTGGTACAATATGATCTCTGCACGTGTGTATGGGACAAACAACATTGCTCGACACTGCTGTATGTTTGTGAGTCTGGAAGGCGGACGCGTATGTTGCTGCTTCCTCCATCCTGCTGTTTCCCGCCTCCCGGACTCTGCAGCGCCTCGCGTGTAGCGCTCAGCGACAGAATGTCCCTCAGCGACAGAATGAGCAAGGAACACTGTCATCCCCAACCCAGAGCCCCTTCTGCTGTCTCTTTCAGGGCATGGGCAGCAGCTTTTTGTCAGGCCTGTTCAGATGACAGCCTGCGGGGGCTGGCGTCGCTCGGAAGCTCTCGAAACGGGGAGCCGGGGACTAGGAGTAGGCAAAACAAGGCCAGTGCAAATTGGAGCTTGATGGCCGTGCATGTGTGACGATGGCATGTCCACTCACAAGCAGGCAACAGGCTGAAGGGGCCATGCACACCGGCCAGCGCACCTGCGGCACAACCTGCGCATACCGAGGGAGCCGCAAGTCCATCGTGACAGGGGTGCGGCCAGTGGCGGCACTACTGAGGGCATTGATGTCAGTGTACACGCACCTCTTCACGTGATCCTGGTGGGTGTGCTGCGCATCCTGGTGCGTCGTGCCATGGTCCGCCCCCCCCCACATCTCTCACCCCCCTGTCCTTATACAGGGTGGCTTGTTTCTTCACACAGGCTGTTCCAGCAGGCTGCAGTGGCGTGGTGGCACCGGGGTGTGTGTGCATGCAACCTGGGGCAAAGTTCAGGACACTGTGAGAAATGCACACCTTCGGCAGAGGTCCAAAACCGCGCCAGACGTGCGAGGAGAGTTCCTTTTTTTGGTTGGCCGGCATGATGGCGGTGCATTGTGACAGACACCCGTTTCCCCTTTTCCGGTCACTGTTCAGATCAGATCTGATTGCGACTCTAGCTACCAGTTCCACATGCTATGTCACTTTGTTTGTATGCAAAGGTGTGAGATCACGTTCAGTTGCCTTGATCGCCCCGGACACATAGGATGCTCTATGCTTTTGGTGGCATCAGGCTGTCGTCACGCTCCCGTCAGGGCGTGACAAAGACAATTGCACCGGAAATGTCCTTCCCTGGACAGCCAATCCCGGCGGAGGCCTGCAGAAGTGGCGGTGCCATGTGCTCTGAGCCGTGGGCAATCTTTGAAGGACTTGTGACCCACATCAGTTGCACAGCCAGTCACAGACAGTCACATAGCAGTGGGATACGACCAACCCTGCTCCAGTATGTCCACATCATGCAAATAAATATTATCAGAAACGTGCAGTGCAGTAGAGCACGCTATGCGTCGTGTTGACCAGAATGTCTAACTCTGATTCCAGTGCGTATCTCGACATCGCACTGGAGCGCTCTCCGCTGGCAGCATGCTGTGGGACAGTGAATAGGAGCATTCCGAACAAAGCCATGTGATTGCGGTTTACCTGTATAGCCTGTGTATCGTCGTTGCTGTATGCCGTTCACGCTGCCAAGCGTGGTTTATGCCTTCATGTACTACCTCACTGTGGCGAATGGATCTTCATCGCTCTCCGGGTTGAATGCAACGCATCCTCCTCCTTGGAGCTGAACATGCTTCATGAATGTGGGTTTGCCCTTTGCAGCGCTAAACTGTGTGCGATGCGTTCACGAGTTTTCTCAATCCACGCTCGCCTCAAGATATCGCCTGCTCTCCCGATTCTAGCGTCCGCGCTCCGCCAATTAAATCGCTGGGCCTGTTTCGGAACCAAGGCGGACGTATCTGCATCTTCATTATGTTGTGTAGACGTTTCAAGCTGTCGCGCTGTACAGGGCGATCGCGTCCGCTGGCACGCTGTCAACGGCCTAGTTCGGAAGCAGCCACAAAAGCAAATGCAGTAGATGTGATGGTAATGGGAGATCTCCACTTACAGGAAAACGTCATGGACGCGTTTAACACCGCAAGGGATCAAATGAAGGTGCTGCCAACCAGCTGATTGGCTACGTTTCTGTTCATGCAATTGACTCGCGAGTGAGCGGTGAATTCATTGCAGTTTGATTTCTGTCAAAGAAGTCAGGCTGCAGGACATTCTTCAACAACAAGGCAGTGCGAGCCAGATGGTTGTGCAGCTGGGTGATGTTGGGACTGGGCCCACGAGTGGATCTCCCGAAGCCTTTGACACAGCCAAGGCTTTCTTGTCTAGCTTTGAGGTTCCATTTAAAGTGATAACGGGTGTGCATACGGTACTCCGGCTTGACATGTGAGCTGGCTCTGCTGTTGGCACTCCAGCAGCTCAATTGTCTGTCCGCACAGGCATCACCTGGTCACTCAGTCACATCTTCCCTGCAGCACGATGAAGGCCGTGCAATACTATCACGGCGCTGAACGGTCATCCGGTCAGTCATGGGAACCGGTCAAGATGTGAGGACATGCACATGTACCATCCGTCTGTGCAAGCGTCCCGGGTTTGTGTCCGTCTCGTAGCCGCGACACCATTGCTGCACAAGCAGCCTTGAATCAGCATCACTTTCCACGCCCACTGCACCCGTGGCGTTTCCCCACCACGCGTGCATCGCTGCAAGTCCCTTTCTGACCAAGTTCCACAGCACATGGTGTGAACCGGCAGCGTTGCCTGCAATAGAATCTGTGACAGTCATCCAAGCACCATCGAGGTTGGTGCTGCGTGGCCTAGAGGTACACTTACATTCGCAGGCGAAGGCAGCTCATGAGAGGTCGTGCCTGGTGTTCAGGGAACCACGATCTCGAGGGCACGATGTTTGACACGGATGAGGAAAACCTCGCGGCATGGCACGAGGCCTGGGGGCAGCACCACCACTGGGCGATCGACGCCGGGCCGGCCGTGCTCATCGGCCTCTCCACCACCCGCTACCGGAGCAACGAGATGAGCCACCACGAGGTGCACGTGGATGAGGCGCAGCGCGAGTGGCTCAGGGGAGTTCTGCGCGACATGTCCCCGGAGAAGCCTGCCATCCTCTTCTCGCATGCGCCGCCGATGGGCTGCGGCCTCAAGGTCATCCACGACCTCCACGTCAGAAATCGGTGCGCCGCTGCTTATTCGTTCGTGCGCTTGAACCCGCGAGGAGATGTCCCACAGGCAGACGCTCCCCTGCCCTCAGGAGCGCCGGACCAGGGCGGCCCCGGTTGACCAGCACACCATTCTGCACGTCCACGCCACCAGAGCCGTGACCGGTGCCGTGCAGCGCGAGTGGAAGAGTGTGTTATGTAGCCCTTCTGCCGGTCATTCCTGGGTGTTCCAGCGCACATAATGTGCAGCGTGACCGCGAGCGAGGACCGCAGCCTGGCATGTGCACCCTGCGGCACATGCATGCTGTGTGTGTGCTAGGGGCCCCAGCGGGCGGCTGTTTGCACGTAACGTGCAGTTTTCGCAGCGACACGTGCCGGTTGTGCGTGTGCGTGTGAGTGGGGTCTAGTCCCAGCATCACCGCCCCTTGGCGGTGTTGGGTGTTTGTTCCGTTCTCCGTGTAACACACGCGTGCTGCGTGTGCATTTCCCAGCCGCTGCGCTCAGGGCAGCACGCGTGTGCTGGACGAGCCAAACGTGCGCAACGTGCAGGTGTGCGTGGCTCAACCACTCCTCCGCACCACACGCGTACATGCTGCTGCTCGCTGACTTCCCCCGCATCCGCGCCTGGTTCTCCGGCCACTTCCACCTCAGCCACAACTACGCGGACAGCATCGTGGGAACAGGCAACTGCGCGTTTGTGCAGACCGGCGTCATCGGGCCGCACTGCAACCGCGATGGCGAGCGGCACTCGCGCCTGCTGCGCCTCTCTGATGACCTCTGCCAGGTGCCCTCCGCACCGCACTCCCTCGTTCCGGATCCAGTGTCTATCATTGACACGGCGCTGATTGATCCATGTGCATGCAGCCGTAGTGCCCACGGGAGCGCGACCTCCTGCCGCGGGTCGATCACGTGAGCTGTGCTTCTGTTTCAGCGCGGCCCACGGCGTGTGTGCTGGGCTCCTGTGCAAGGCGGCACACTGCGACGCTTGAGCCTGCCCACCAGTGCTTTAGCTTGCCCACACGACCAGACTGCCACTCGAGCGTGGAGCGAGCGCAGGCCGCCATGGCCACTTAGCCGCGGAGCCCGCACGGCCGCCACGCTCCCCAGCTATGCGCAGACCCGCTGCTTGCCACAGCACTCTCCTGCCTCTCCTGGCCGCGCACGACTCCCGCCGCTCTGCAGGTGTTGACCGTTGACCACGAGGACGGCGGCCGCACGCGCCTCGACTACGAATTTGCCTGGGCCGACCCCGCCGCGCCTATGCCCGTCACGCCCGACGAGGAAATCGTGTGCGACGTTTCCGCGGGGTACATCTGTGCGCGCGACGTGTGCTCCGTGCTGTGGCACGACGGCGTGAGGTGGTGGCCGATCGGCGAGACGCACATGCTGGCGCTGCAGGACGGCATGCTGCTGGAGTACGACACGGCCACCTTTGCGCCCACCGGTGTGCACCCCACGCCCCCTTCGCATTGGTCAGCACGGTGCCCCTGCATCATGAGGCCCGCCTGCTGTGCTTGAGTGTGCCCACCAGGGAGCTCTGCCGCTCAACGTTGCTGTGAGCAGCATGCCAGGCCTTGCCAGCCAGCTCTGATCAGGTCCCTGTCCCTGTGCTTCTGATTTCTGCGGTGGCTGCGGGCCCTGTGCGTTGGATGGCCCGCCACCCTGTCCTGGTCATGGCCGGGCAGTGCAAGCTGCCGTGGGGCGCCTGCTGTCACCTGCGGGCTGGCTGTAGCGGCGCCACTGTACAACGAAGGGTGTCCATGGTGCAGGTGCGGTCACGCTCGACGTCGACGGGGCGACGGTGCGGCTCCTCGACGACGGTGGGCAGGACATCACCTCCGACGTGCCCGGCAGCGGTGCATGCGTGGCATGCGTGCAGCTCGTGCACAACAACAGCGGGGAGGTGCGCCAGGAGTTCCCGCGCAACCAGTGGGGCACGTTCTTCCAGGTGTTCCAGCCGAACAAGTGGAAGCTGAAGCGCGCACAGCTCTCCCAGGGTACCGCGGCGCGGGAGACGGTCATGTTGTAGCCGCAGCCCAGGGCGAAAGCCCGAGGCGGCCCTGCACAGACTGCAGGGCTGGAAGGCCGCAGCTGCACAGCCGAGGGGCCTCGTGTCACACTGGTGTACATACCAGAGCCTCCGCTGTCACGCGCTTAGATGCCGCACGCTGATGCTGCTAGTGAGATGTGAGGCTACCTTCTACCCCAGTCGGACAGCCGTGCCTGGGCCGTCAGCGCTGTGGCACCAAAGCGGTCGTATGCCAAGGCAACGGCCCCTCACCTGCTGACGCTCGCTACCCACGCGCACGCTGCAGCGGCTGGCCCGACGCCGCTGCAAACGTGCCCAATGGTGCGAGGCGACACGGGCTCGCTGTCCGAGCGTGCGTGTGTCCGCAGGGGCCGTTGCCAGGGCGCGAGGGTGTCCGCGCGTGCGTGTGTCCGCAGGGGCTGGGCCGTTGCCAGGGCTGCTGGGCGGTGCTTCCCTGGTGTGTGCATGATCTGTGAGAATTGCTCATCCAGCGGGGTTCACTGCTGCGTGATGTGCATGCTTGCCGGATCGAGTAGACTTCGATGGCGCATGAGCCACTTAGGACTGCCATGTGACAGGCAGGACTGCGGATATGGCCGTGCTGGCCTGTGATGGTGCAGCTGCTGACTGAATGAAATTTGCAAAGAGTTGTGCAAGGAGTCGATACTCCCATTGTTCTTGCACCATTCAGCAACAGCCTGCACATTGATACATACTGCTGTGAGGCTGGCATGATGCCATGTGGCTGTCATACCCCTGACACGGGCTGTGTCGCACGTTTCTTGTGTACAGACCGGCGAGCATATCTCTGGCAACAGGCTATCGTTTAGTTGTCCATTACCGGGCACAGTACGCCAGTAAAAGTGCACCAAGCGTCTGATAATTGAACTGAAAAGTGGTTCAACACGCAAACGAATCCAGTGTCGAATTCAAGCTGCTGGAGTTGTCCTGAAGTGCTTCATGACTTGTCAAACATCTCGAAGCATATCACCCACTGCCACACACTAGGTTGAGAGAGGTCCGGAGAACTGCGAAACTGTAGCTAAGGGAAGTGCCTAATTGCATACATCTACGACTAAGCCTGGACGAGCTCTGAGGTTGATGGGATCTGTTCTTGGGCCGCAACCGGCCTGCTTGTGGTTGTCACTGCGTCATCTAGCGCTGCAGATGCTGAGGTAGCTGTGCGGATGCCTGCAACCCACGCGAGACATGGTGATGGCGCTGTACAGCCCAACTTGAAGCATTGCATGCTGTACCATGTATTCGGGGACCTGGCATCCCATGATTTTTTTGCCATGATTGCAACCGCATGCTCGTTTTGAAACCAAGAACACATACAAACCTGGCTGTGTGGTGTGGTCTATCCATGCAAGAGTGGTCCAGGCGGACGGGCACATTGTACGGCGATGTAATCATACATACATTGTTGACACTGTGTGTCCAGGCAGCAGTGACATTGATGGCAATGCCGCAACATCAGAGTTTCTGAAAACTCAAGATGATTCCAAAGCGATGGGCAAACCTTGCGATATACTCAGGCTTGGGTTGTCCAGTCCACTGCCCTGCCGCCTGGCACGACCTTTCTGCACACGCACAAACTTATGTAATTTCTGACTCCACAACAGCACTGTTTCCTGGGAGGGCTTGGACAGCTGGCCTTGCCAATTGCTGGCACGTTGTTTAGAAACCAGCCTCCAAATCGTGCCCAAAGCAGACCAACGATTTGCAGACGGCACGGGCTGGTGTAGCCATCTCACGGCGATCATGAGTTGCAGAACATCCACATGATGCACTCCATCGTGCAACTAAATATTCGAAAAGAGTTTGCAGCAAACCACGCGCACCCGACGCAGTGTGCTGCCAGGTGACTGCAAGAGTGCAGCAGACGCTGGCGCCATCATGGCCATGCTAGCTGCCGTCCCCGCAGGAATTGACACGGTAGCTGCTTCTTCCTGGCGTCCTTGCAGCCGGTCTTGCGCAGCCTTCATGTACGCCGACTTATTCTGCACATGGGGTGGATTCCGATCACATGATAGATCTGCAGAAGCGACTACTGCGGGCGACCCAGGCCATCGATTCGTGTGCCTGCAGCCTGCCAGAGCAGGTGTTGGAGGCGCGCCTTCCTGACCATGTCCAGTCCAGACGTGAATTGTTCTGGAGAGTCTCTGGCGGCCAAGTGCTGCAGCCTGGCTGCCAGTAGGCGCTCTGCCCGCCGCTCAGCTGGATTAGGGCTACTTGGATCCGCGATCCGGGTTTGAAGCGGTCTGCCGCCAACAAGAACATTCAGGTGCAGGTGCACGATCCCAGCAGCCTCTGCTGCGATGGGGGCATACGTGTGGTGGCCAAGAACAGCCCTCTCCTCTCCGTTGTGCGCAAACTCAAGTGAAGCCAGGGCGGGCCTCACACCTCCAAGCCAGACTGCATGTGCGCCCGTTATGCTCACGTGGAACATCGCAGGAGACCTAGGCCATCACTTGTTCAGATATCATCAGGTTTCTCCACAAACAGCGACGCGCTCCGAGCAATGCTACAGGGAATTGGTGGCTGTAGCTCTTTGTTGCAACCGACAAGTACCATGGCTAGCCAGATGGTGTCCAAAATCCAGTTACTGCTGCTCATCAACTTGGCAGGTGATGAACTCCCAACCCGCCCTCCCTCACGAAGCAGTGTTGCCACTCCTGAGACAGTCCTATATCCCAGTGCAAAGGGAATGACGCAAGCAGATTTCCATGTACATGGTGACCTCACCTGAAATATCACAAGGACTGCGGCGATGATAGACTCGCATGCAAGGCACCTCGATCTTGTGAAGGCCCTGTGAACATGGTATCGGAATCACTGCATATGCCAGAGCATTGGCTCTGCCGCCACCAGCGCAACCCCACGCATGCTGAACCTCGTCCACCTCCAGCACAAGCTTTGGCCAGCCCTGCTCTGTTTCTTGTTGACATTCAAGCTCCTGTAATCCGTTCCACCATGTGTCATGGAAACGGCTCCAACTCCCATGCTACAGAGATACCACACCGAACAGCCTCTCGTGCACTGAACGACTTGCTGCATCATTCACGCGATCATATGTCTTGCTCAGACTTGGCTTCTAAGAGGAATGTCGTCGTTTCTGTCAAGCCAACGGCAACGAATTAAAACGTGGCACACCAGCTCCATTGGGTGCCCCCAGGTGCACAAGTCTGTCATCCCCACATGTGCAGGCTGTGACGCCTGAGTTGCGCCTTCAGATATACCAGCCGTTCCTCGAATATTCCAGTCTGTCTGCAAATGCCATGTGCACCGGACTATCTTGCTGCCCTGGCCAGAAAAGCCTGCAAGAGCACACCAGGGCAGTCACGGAGACGATATGCACAATGGCAGCTGGCCGAAATTGATTATCGAGTCTCACCCACGATCTGTCCACAAACCAGAAGCCTACAAGCAGTTGTAGTCGAGAGCTCTTCGTCGCCGTCAACGCGATCCATAGAGTTCATGTTTACATTAGCATGTAATCTGCGTGGGGCGACGTGATAGCCTGCGCGGTTTACAAAATTTCCACAGTACCGTGAGTAGAAATTTATGCTTGCAGTAATGGGCAACGATGGTGTAGAGCAACCGCCACACTGTGCGGGACAAGGAAACAGGCAGAGCTAAGACCCAACACTTCTACACAGTTGCACAGCTGTATAGACGGGCGAATGACGTGCGGACTGGATTAGGATTTTTTCTATCGCTCTGATCATTTGAGCCCATGTCTCCTCACCAAGTTGCCAGACCGTAAGCAAGTGGCGAGGTGTGCGAGTTCATCAGCTGCGCGCTGTAGCGTGTGTCAAGCCTCGCTGCTTCAATTTGGATGTGCAAGGCCCCAAGCAAGCACTGTATCATTTCGGAGGCCTGCCTGCATATCATACAGTTCCTGTGCTGTGCAATTCATTGTGCACTGGTCGCGACGCAGAGCGCTTAGTCCCTTGGCCAACATCATCCGGCTGCCGCTTGTGTCGGCTTTCGCAAGCTTTACTCTTGATTTAGGAGTTAGCTTTGATAGCAGCTGTACGCAATGCCAAAGCATCGTGAATCGATGTTTCAGTGCAATCACTGCTGGGAAGACGTCGAGGCAGGGCAGGGCTATGCGACAGATTGCAACCACGTGTTCTGTGTATGCCTCTTACCAGTTAATCATACCTTGGAATTCATTGGTCGATGGTCCCTTGGTATTCAATGGTCGACGGCATGCCTGTGTGCTATATGATCGATCGGTAAGGCGGAGGCGAGGTGCATAGCATGGATGGCTGGACCTGACCCCCGTGGTGCAGGGCAACTGCGCAGGAATTTCATTGGAGAACTGTTCCTGTGTAGCATGTGGATGTACCGTATCTGCGTCATCTTTTCATGTACTGTGGTCAGGAACTCACAAGGCGGAAAAGGCAAGACGACTGGGCACTTTTGATGTTGACACTATCATGGCGGCTGCCTCGGGAGCACTGTCACTGCTAGCATACCAGGAGAAGCTCAAAGTGGCCAAACAGCAACAGACAGAAAAAGCACAGCTAAAGAAGTTGGTGAATCAGAGTAAATCCAAGATGCAAGAGCTGCAGTCCGCAGCTCAGAAGGTGCTTGTACAACGTGAATCCATGTGCACTCTAGTTCAGCTTGGTGCTGCGAAACAAAATCCTGCATCTGCAGGCTCAATCGAAATGTAAAGAAGTTGTTCATGCGAAGGCTAAGATTGGAAAGGAGTCCCAGAAACTAGAAGACTACATTAACAAAAAAGCAACGTATGAGTTGTTCTATATCGGAATGTTTGCACTAGAACCAGGCTCAGCAACACTGATCGGCCATCCCCTGTAGGCAGGCTAGGCGGCTGAAAGAAGCCATCAAAAGGTCCCAGCAGAGCGTGGATGGAATTGGAGAATTGCACTCTGAGGCCGGCAGTGATGGAGCATGGGAACTACTTCATCAAGAGGTGTGATCGAGGCAAAGTCTCACAGGCACCGCGCCCTGGCCTTTCAGCCACATTCGGTAGATGTGGTCGCTGGATTTGACAGGTCCCGGGGCGTTATTGGTATCGCGACAGGCTGCATGTGCCCACTTGTCGCTGTTGCAGGTTCACGTTTCCATGCCACCAGGCTTCGCAATTGCTCAACCTGTACATGGCAGACAGCGCCTTCCCCTCCAGGATGTGAACCAGCATTCCCAGCTTCAAATTGCAGATTTTGCGCACAACAACACACCAGAGTCTGACCTGGGAGCAATGCTCCGGAATCCCAACAGCAGCACTCTTGTCGGACAGCGAGCGTCACGGCATCCACATCTGGCAACACTGCTTGCGGGAAGTCAAGGGCAGCGCAATGGGGTGGGCACACGGCTGAGCGCTGGGTCGTCAAGGACTAATGCATCACAAGACAAGGTGCTGAACGCTTGTTACAACATAGACCATTCATGTTGGCAGACCAAGGTGGTGGTGTTGATAACGGTGTGGACGTGACATGGCTACATGCTAAATGTATACTGAATTTTCCGAGGACAACGGGTGGGACGATTGGCACAGGCGCTGCTACCTGAAATTCGCTATTGGCACATGCAGGATGCACGGCAGCAAGCTGGAAAAGTAATGCCGCTTCATGGTCACATTGCTGGATCATGCTCAGTCTTCAACCCAAGATGATGACTTGGTGATGAGATACAACCGTTTCATGGTGCAGGGCATGAAATCCCATTAGTACTGTGTCAAATAATGCATGCAATTTAAAATTTCCACCGCAGTTGCGAGTTGTACCACACGCCCACGGAATATCAAACACTCAGAGGTGCATATCCGAGCCGCCGTGCGACAGCAAGACGCTAGAATGGTCGACCCCGAAACGGTCCACCACCAAACCCACCAAATCCGGCATTGCTGCCAAACCCACGACCCGCCGGACCAAGCATCCCATCGCCCAGTCCACCGCCAGCTCCCGATTCTCGCCGTGCTGCCCTGCCAAACACGCCAACATTGGCACCAGACACATGATGCTCTTGCACACGCAGCGTGTGCCCCATGCATCCATTGCCACCCATCGGATGCATAGGCACATGGTCATGATGTAAGCCTTGTGGGAGGCGATCGTATTCTCCTCCAACAACCCCTGGCAGTGGAGGTGGGAGCCGCGGCGCAGGCGCAAAGTGTGGGTCCCCTCGGTAGCCACCTGGCCTATGCATGGACCGCTGAAACGCTTCACGCCTTCGCTTGCGGTCAGAAACTGCCCTCTTGAAAACTTCTCGTGGATCCTGCATGGATATGGCACAGCGACATGTTGGCAAGCTCACAACAGCTGCGAACGCCTGATGCAGCGTCTCGAGAGGTGCATGCGACAGCACAGATCATCGCAGTCAAAACCGATCCTTTAGAAAGCTACATGAACTCGTAAATCAGCAATCGGAGGGCGACACGCATGGGAGGAGCTTGGATGATACCTTCCCTGCAGGAGGACCTTGAGAAAACTCAGTCTGGAGCAGGCTTTCCCAGATGCTCCGTTCAGAAGTGACACGATGCAAGCGCTTTGAAACAGTTGCTAGTGTTGCGACATCGCCATAATCCAAGTTGGCAATTGCATTTGAAAGGGCTTCCGTTGGCAGAGCCAAGAGTCCGCACTGTTGCTGACGCCCTTCGCACAGAAGCAGTGCGTTTGCTGCCCATACCATCAGCTTTGACTTGATGGTCTGGTAACCCGATGTGGTGGCCGCCAGCACGGTCTTCTGTGACCTCACAGATAGATCAGGGATTTGCAACGTGTGGTTCGGTAAAAGCTGCTGCCTGATACCATGACCCGAACCCGGGATGTGCATGTAGATGACTTGCGAGCCACCCATCTCGAAAACTGATGTGGTCAAAGCCATCTTCCCGGAGAGGCTCTCATTAGAGAACTGATGCCTCCAGAGACCTACATAGCAAATTCGGAGTAAGGTGCGCATGTGAACCTGTGTTTCTCCCAGCGAGACATGTGCGCCAGCACAACATGCTGTGGTGCTCACCAACTTGGGCACCGTGGCCTTCCGCAACCCTCGTGATTGTCAAGGGCGCTGTACAGGTTGAGGAGCTCCTGAAGCCGCTGTCTTTGGCCGCGCTGTACACAAGACAAGCTGCTATCGCTCCAGCACCAGGTGTTGATGGGGAGCTTGCAATGCTGCTGGCAATTTGCATAAGGGCCTGCCCGCAACTCTGGTCAGCAGAATGATCGTTTGTTAAAGGGCCCTTCTTATCTACAACCGCGGTGGTATCCTTGGCAGGCCTTTCTGATCTGAATGACGGTGCCATCACCCATACAAGATCGCCAGGACGAGCCACCGAAAAGAACCTTCCACTCGCAGGCGGGTGCAACACCTCCTGCAAGATCACAGGTATATGACACAGTTCCGGCGACAGGTGTAACCCTTCGCAGATAGAGCTGGGCGCGCCTTCTTGTTCAGCGACAACCATGTGTCAGGATGAGCTTGCAAAGACGCAGCATTCAGAATGGCAGCTAGCCCGGCGTCAAAGGAGTCGTCAAGCAAAACTTCAACTTTCAACGCGGAGTTTCCTGAGCCCTGTACCTTGACTCTGATGTTTGGCATGTTGCAATTGCGGGGAAGACGTCGGAAGTACACGTCGGACAGAGACCAACATGCTACACCGGAGCGATCACGTACACCAGAGCAGTAATCTTCACTCATTCGTGCGTGAATCTATATGTCGCAACTCAGTAGGTACCGTATTGGCACGGGGCGATCTGTTGGACAGTGCCGTGGCGTAGGTGCTCAGGCCACACCTTCGAACATCCGTCTGCAGCACATACAGGCATGCCGGAGATGACGGTGAAAAGACGCAAGGATACCTGTACACAGCTTCGGGTGTCGGAGCGTGTGTTGGTGTCTGAACCAAGCCTGCAGGTTAGGAAACTGATGTGAAGTCAAAGCTGGTGACGCCGGAATTTGGGACCAGAGCTCTGTACTGCAAACGAATAGGAACAATGAAGTTTGATCTCGAAGGCATCACTGTATACTTTCCGTATGAGTATATCTATCCGGAACAGTACAAATACATGCAAGAGCTGAAACGTTCGCTTGATGCTCCAGGGCATTGCCTTCTAGAGGCGCGTTGCCCGCTGCAAGGATTTCCTGTGGCTACACCTTGAATATGGTGTAAATTAGGTGCATGGATTGCTGCTGATCTCGACTTTCCTGTGAGTTGGACGAAGACGTGACAGTCGCTGCCGGTCCTGCGCGTCACCGCACCGACACAGCATTCGAATGAAAATTTGCGTGGAAGGCATGGCTGACACAACTTTATCTTTGTGACCGTGTAGTGGATGCAGATGCCAACGGGGACAGGCAAGACCATCACCCTTCTGTCTCTCGTCACAGCCTACCAGCGTGCACATCCTGGGCTTGGCAAGCTTATTTACTGCACTCGGACCGTTCCTGAGATGGAAAAGGTGCTTGTGGAACTACGTGAGCTGATAGAATACCGGGAGCGGTATATAACAGGCAGCTCCAGCCAAATCCTTGCGGTAGGGCTGTCATCACGGAAGAATCTGTGCATACACAAAGGAGTCCAAGGTGCGCACAGACCAAGTGCAGAGCTGGTACTCACTACACTGCATGCGCCATGGCCCGGCATCCTGCGGTCTAACTTCGTGTTGGCGCCGGTCTGCCACACGTGCAGACATGGCAACCGTTGAGCCATGCCGCTCCCGTCGCACGGCAAGCTCCTTGCAGGCGAGGCAACAAGGGAGAGCGTCGATGCTAAGTGCCGCAAGCTCACTGCCCCATGGGTGCGTGAGCGCGCGCTCGCCGCAGGCGGCGGCCGCCAGACCGGCACCGAAGCCCGAACCTCCACACCTGCCGGCCCCTCAGCCGGGCCCTCCTCGGCAGTCGCAAGCGCAGGCGGCGCGGACGCACCACCAGACGTGCCAGACATCGAGGTATGCGGTTTCTTCGAGGGGCACGCGGCGGCCGCCAACGATGCGGTGCTGCCTCCGGGGGTGTACACGCTGCACGACCTCCGGCAGTTTGGGCGCAAGAAGGGCTGGTGCCCATACTACCTCGCGCGCCACATGGTGTCGTACGCCAACGTCGTCGTCTGGAGCTACCAGTACATGCTCGACCCGAAGGTGTCGCAGATGGTGCGGCCAGCCCCCATGCGTCCCGATCAAACTACCGCGCTTTCCGTGACCATGAGTCAAGGCTTGAATCTTCAACCGCAGAGGCAGCCTGTCATTGGGTGATCTGGCAACCCGCTGCTGCTGATGCTCGTGTCGTGCTACACATGCTGATGTCCGAAGAGGCCGGGCATCATGGCTGCACCGCCTTGGAAGAGGCTCCATGGCCCGTGAGGGAGAGCAGCAGGTGGCCCGCACCGGTGCCGCGGTGTGGCTCAGGATGGCGCTGCGCTGCAGGTGTCCAGGGAGCTAGAGAAGGAGTGTGTGGTGGTGTTTGACGAGGCGCACAACATCGACAACGTCTGCATCGAGGCGCTCTCCATCAACCTCCGGGACGCGACCCTCTCCGCAGCCTCGCGCAACCTCACGTCCCTCCAGGCCGCCATCCAGCGCACGAAGCAGGTCCGCCTCCCCACTCTCCTTCCGCCACTGATCTCTTCCGCACTCCTCTGCACTTCCGCCACACTCGGCTCAAACCGCGGTCGACGGCATGCCCTCGCGCAGCACACCATCCCCTCTGGTTTGCAAGCTACAGTGCAAGAAAGGTCGCCTTTGAAGCCACGCGAGCGCCTGGCAATCTCCAGATCCTCACACAGCCCCCCGTGCCACGCGGCCCCCACACATCCAGGCGTGCCGCAGGTCTCCCTTGATGGTCTAGAGCACCGGGAGCGGCACTCGCGGCCTGCGCCTGCGCCGCTGCCCTTCACCGCTAATGCCATGCATGCGGGACGTGCATGCATAACAGGGCGTGCCGCTGAAGCGCGTGGCTGTGCAGGTGGATGCGCAGCGGCTGCAGAGGGAGTACGAGCGCCTCGTGGACGGCCTCGCGGCCGCCGGAGTGCTGCACGCCTCCCAGCGCGGCGACCTCGCCAACCCGGTGTTGCCGCAAGACATCCTCAACGAGGCCGTGCCCGGCAACATACGCCGGTGTGTCCACCTGCTTCAGCGTGAATCTGGTCGCGGCGCTCGCGATCATGCTGTGCATGGACACACGCGCATGCGCCGCGTTGCTTGTGTGTTGCCGACCTCTCTGCCGCGCACACAGCGGGCGCTGTTCACCCGCCCATCAGTGCACTGGGTCTCATCGGGGGCGCTGCTGCAAGCACATGGCCGGCGCGCTGTCCGTGGTGCGATACCCGGCCATGATGGAGGGTGGGACGTGATGTGTCCGACCACTGGAGCAGCGCATGCGTGAGCGGCGGCGCCGTGCAGGGCGGAGCACTTTGTGATGTTCCTTCGGCGGTTTGTGGAGTACCTGAAGACGCGCGTGTCGGTGACGGCCGTCGTCAGCCAGTCGTGCGCCGCCTTCCTCGAGGACGTGGCCAAGGGCGTCGCCATCGACGGCAAGACGCTGCGCTTCTGCTACGACCGCCTCACGTCGCTCATCAAGACGCTCGAGATCCACAACACGGACGAGTACTGGCCGCTGCAGCTCGTCGCCGACTTTGGCACGCTCATCGGCACGTACGAGAAGGGGTTTGCCGTCATCATCGAGCCCTGGGACGACCGGCTGCCGTCCGTGCCTGACCCCGTCATCCAGCTCGCCTGCCTCGACGCCAGCCTGGCCATGAAGCCGGTGTTTGACAAGTTCCAGGTGCGCCCGCCGCCCACCTGTCCCCACGGGGCCCACTGCCCTCATCAACAGTGTCAGCCGATGCGGGTGGCGCAGCTGTATTACCAGTGCAGTGCCACCCGTGATAACTTCCCATAAAGACCCCGGACACGGGACGCTCACCATGGTAGAGCTGTGCTAGAGGATGCCGAGGTCGTGCGCCTGCAGCGGTGCAGTCCATGTGTCTCAGGTAGGGAGCATGACCACAGCGCATGCATGCAGCTGCACTCGGCGTATGCGGCACAGATCGACCGGGTCGACTTGCAGCGCTCGATAGAGTTGCCTGCATCGCTCGGGGGTGATTTTGGCAACCTTCATCTGCAGCACTGTCCATCTCAGGGCTCTGCTGCACGCCGTGATGGCACGTGGGATGAGTGTATCGTACTCCAGCTCAGTTGGACACGATCGGTGCACATGTTGCACTGCTGCTCCGTTGCCGGCTTGGTATTTGCCACGACAGGCACATCCCACAGCAAGGGTCCATCGCGGTGCATGCAGACGGTCGTCATCACCAGCGGGACGCTGTCGCCGATCGACCTCTACCCACGCCTCCTCGACTTCAACCCTGTCAGCGTTGCGAGCCTCCAGATGACGCTGACGCGCGAGTGCCTCTGCCCCGTCGTGCTCACCCGCGGCGCCGACCAGATGCCCGTGTCAACTCGCTTCGAGTCCCGCTCGGATGAGAGTGTCCTCAGGTGCGCCCACGCACCGGCACACCGACCCGCAGTACACAAGCATGAAAGCTCGATCTGCTTCACACCGGTGGGTATGCGTGCTCAGCATACCCGACGCCCGGCACGTGCGCTCTTGCGGCCTGTCCTCCAGCCACTGAAAGGACTGGGCCTCGCCAGGACATCTCTGTTGTTCTGATGAGCAGAGAGCGCGTGTTGAGGAGCAGATAGCGCGTGTTGCGCAACCGTGAAAGCGGCGCTCGTGGGTGGTGGTGGCCATGAGAACCACGCTGCCCGTGCTGCACCCAGCTGCCGAGTCTGGCGTGCTTTGTTGTCAGAAGCCAGATTGTTGACGTGTACCAGTCAGGTTGTTGTAACGCGTTGGGCACGGGGGTTGGGAGTGTGGCGCCCGCCTGGAAGGTGACGGCGTGTGCAGGAATTACGGGCAACTGCTGATCGAGCTCGCCAAGGTCGTGCCCGACGGCGTCGTCTGCTTCTTCGTGTCGTACCTCTACATGGACCGCGCCGTCAACGCATGGCACGGCATGGGCGTGCTCGACGACATCATGGCGCACAAGCTCATCTTCATCGAGACACAGGTGCGCTCTGCCACGCGGCCGCTGACGGGCGCTCTCGCGGCTGCCGCACGCCATCTTGCCGCATCCATCATCCGCAGACACTGTCTGCGTGCCGTGCAGCCTGCCGGCGTGATGCTGGGGTCCGCAGGCGCCCGTGTGTGCTCCAACGTACACCCCAGGCTCATTTTCTCCCGCCGCACTCTCTGTGTGTTTCACACAGATCGCAGTCAAGGCCCGGCATCGCCAAGGGGGCAATGCAGCACCAGACACACCGCACAGCCTCCGTGTGAGCTGATACCGCTCTTGTGAAAGCGCCGGATGTGAGCTCCAACGGCAGGTGGAGTGTGGCTGTCTGTGGCGTCATACGCATGCTGCCCGGTCGGAAGACGTTCAGTCGGGCGATATATGTCGCTGCCTGCAGGACGTCGTGGAGACGACGCTGGCGCTGGACAACTTTCGGCGGGCGTGCGACTGCGGCCGTGGCGCGATGTTCTTCTCCGTCGCCCGCGGCAAGGTCGCAGAGGGCATCGATTTTGACCGCCACTACGGCAGGTGGGCTCCCCCTTGAGGCAGGCACCTCTGCTGTTGCATTTTCCGGGAGCCGTCACTGCGCCACTGCAAGCACCGCCGCGTATCAACAGCTGCACGACAGTGATACATATCGTTGGAGCAGAGAGCCATACTCTGTCACCGGGATTTCAGTCTACTCTGCCTGCACAGATGGAACACGGCAAACGGCTCGATGTAGTCGCGTCCGAATGCACTCTGCTGTGTCATGAGGTGGTGTCAAGAATGTAGGCGACTCTTGGAAGCGGAAGAATGGGTTCCGCTCACCTGGCCAAGTGGTGACGGAACATCGGCTGGGGCCAGAGGCAGGGGGGTGGATCGAGACTGGCGTGCTGTGCAGGGCGGTGGTGATGATGGGTGTGCCGTACCAGTTCACGCTCAGCCGCGTCCTGCAGGCCCGCCTCGAGTACCTTCAGCAGACCTTCCAGATCAAAGACTCTGACTTTCTCGCCTTTGATGCTGTACGCCAGGCACGCCCCACCCTCCCTTGCGCAGCTCCGCAGGCGCAGCAGCATCCTCTCATGCCCGCTGCCACGGCCCTGCCTGCCTCCACTGTCCGCCTCTGTTTCACTGCAGCCACCGTGTACATGCGCCTGCTGATGCGCCTGTTAGCAAGGTGCCAGCGCCCCAGTGTGCTGCGTGCCCTGGTTGCCAAGGGGCGAAACAGCCATCCGCAGACCGCATTGCCTGCCCGATCGTGAGGGCTGGATGCGGCAGACGGACCGCCCATGGCGCCTCAGCTGCTGAGTAAGGCAACCCCCCGCACAGCATGACACCCGCCCGTGCATGCGCCAGTGCGCTTCCAGCACGCAGCTGCAACACCCCGCCCGCGTGCAGGCATCGCAGTGTGTCGGGCGCGTCATCCGCTCCAAGGCGGACTACGGCATGATGGTGTTTGCCGACAAGCGGTACCAGCGCCACGACAAGCGCGACAAGCTCCCCAAGTGGATCACGACGCACCTCAGCAACGCCCACCTCGACCTCTCCACCGACATGCTCGTGCGCTCCCCCTGCTCTGCTCAGGGGTTCATAGTGTTGGAATCGTGGTAGAGCGGTCATGTATCACGATTCCAACACATAGCGCCCCCCCACACTCGGCCCGCCTGCGTGACTGCCGTCACTCCGCCACCCCTGTGCAACCCTCGACGGCTCCGGCGACGAGCGGCAAACGGTGCATACCCCGCATGATCTGCCTGCCAGCATGGCACACGCCCCGGTGCACCACCGACAATGGACGACGCATGTCACCCGGCACCTTCCGTCTGCTACACGTCGGAGACGGTGCGCTGCACAAGGAGTCCAGTGTCGCTGGCATGGCGCCACAAGCGGAATGCCCCAGCGAGTGCGCACGTGCACAGCCGGGCGGCGGCTGCAGAGACTGAGGCCGGGTATGCAGGTGCACATCGCTCGGGAGTTCATGCGCTCCATGGCGCAGCCGCTCGCGCCAGCCACCATCGGGAAGGCCCTTCTGTCCGCTGACGACGTCGCCGCGCGCGCACGCGGCCCCGCCCGGGAGCCCCCCGCCAGCACCGCCGCCGTCGCACCCATCGTGGCTGGCACCGTCGTGTAGCGTGCTCCGGCACTCTCGTGCAGCGGCCGCGGCGCAGCTCCCCGCGACTGTACGGCCGCCGTCATGCACCCCTGCAGCCGAGCCTTGCATGCATGAGTGTGTGCCTGCTGGCTGCATGGGAGGGGGGGGGGGGGCTGCGGCAGAAGAGGCGGTGGCGGCAGCACGTAGACCGCGCAGGACGGCATCAAGCTCTTGCTGTGGCACTGCAGGTGTGCCGCCGATGTGTTCTGCTGATGACAAGATTTGATGATGAAGTGGTACGGCGGACGTTTGGTCACCCTTGTCAGTGTCTGTGTGAACTGAGCCAGGCGCCTCGGCTGGCGAGGTAGTGTACGCCAGTGGCTGAATTCTATGCAGCAAGTAACATGTTTTGGCGTGGGGGACATGCCCTATCTATAGCAGAGCCAGAGTCAGCACCGCGGAAGCAGCGAGGTGCGTGTCATGCGCGCACCCCTGAGGCGCGCGCCCCCGCGATGGTCACACACGGCACCTCACCTGCGTCTGTAGCACATCCTGTTTGCATGCTTGTGTGAGGCGTCCGTTCACGGCGCCACCACCCGCTGCGGCCAGCCCAGCACGCCCGTGCTGAGGCCTGCCGCCCAGCGTGGCAGAGAACGCCGGAGCACATCTGCCTTTGCTGTGCAGACCCATCGCCACGGTCAACACCACCTCAGCCTCCCCGCCAACACTGCGCACCGGGCGGCGCGGCTGGGGTCCTGCTGCGGCGCCCCGCCGCTGGCCGGACGGCCGAGTGTCGCTGGAGCTTGCCGCCACGCCGCCAGCCCCACGGCGCTGCCAGTCGCTGGCACTGCTGCGGCGGTAAGCGCGGCTCGCCAGCGTGTCAGCCAATGCAGTTGCCTCCACAGCCTGCTGCGTGCTGGCCTCGTTGCGCGCATGCCACGCATTCATGGCGCCGAGCCATGGCCTCAACCCCCACCGAACGGCCGCCACATGCATGCCTGCCGTGCGTTTGCCGGCACCAGCTGGTCCCCTCCCGAGAGCCCGCGCCGATGCCAGGAGCCATGCCATGCCTGCTGGCGCCGGCACGCACAGCGACACTGCTCGTTCCGACGTGCGCCCGCCGCGAGCGCTACGATGAGGCGTGCGCTACCAGCTGACGCACACACGCGTTCACCTCTGCCACATGGACGGTCAAGGCCATGGTGTGCGCCAGCGCTCAGTGTGCGGTCGGCCCCGGGTGTCGGAGGTGCGGCCAACGCACCCTGAAGCCTGTGGCAGAGGTGAGTCAGGCCCGGTGCAGCCTTTGTGCGCCTGACTGCCGCCGGCCTCAGTGGATCCCGCCGGTGAGCTGCGGCCAGGGAGCATGGGGCAGGGGCACCGTGGCTGCAGGGGCGCCCCTGGCAGGCGCTCACTCCGTGCGCTGCGTCCGCGATGGGCATTGCCTTGTGCGGCAGCAGCTGCTGGGTGAGCTCCATTGGTGCGGCGGGCTCACAGCTGAGGCGCCGCAGCTCCTCGGACGGTGCCTGTGCTGTGCACTGCGGCTCGGCTGATGGGTGGCGGCCGCTGACACGGCATTGAAGCCAGCAGTGAGGCCAAGTTGAAGTGTGGAGGGCCACGTCGGCGTGAAGGTAGAGTGTCGAGGGGCGTGGACGCGTGAATGGTGCACCGTTGCTTGAGCATCGAGGGCATGCATGCAGTGTAGGTGTGCTGTAGTTGCTGCCGGCAGAGTACACAGTGTTGCTGGCCTGCAGCGATCTGGTGCGCTTGACGCTGCGTCGCCTCGTGGAACATGGCTGTGCAATTGCACTGGCAGAAAGCTCGTGGGCGAGACCATGGGATGGCCACGCCCCCAGCCGCCGCTGCCAGCATGCCAGGCTTGCCTGCTCGTGCGCGCACACTGCCAACATGGCTTGCCGCTTGGTCGGCTGACACCAAGCAACGGATCTGATGTCCACGACGGGGTGTCCCCCTGTCGTCTGTCTACCAGTTGATCTACGTCTATGACACGGGCAAACATTCTAGGCACCATTCACGCCAGTGTTCGTGGAGACCAGCGCGTTGCACGCATCAGCCGGTTGCTGGTCTTCGTTCACTTGTGTGGGTTCCAGTATGTAAGATTTTTGCCATCTGCGCACGTGTCACCGCAAGCAGATCAGATACATGGCTGAGGTGCGACAATGGCGGACGAGGGCGCGGGGTGAACCACGGCGGTGAACTACCTGCACTGCAGTTGTTGCTATCAGGATTTGCACCCCAGCTCACATTGACGATAGATGCGTCACAATGTCCCGGGCCTGCGGTTCTTTCTAAGGCTACTGTGACACCTGGCCATTGCGCCGAACTACTTGCGATAGCTCTTGCATGCTGCTGCGTTTATGGTGCAAGTTGTAACGCTGTATGCGAGTTGAAGAGTCTACTTGTAACCATGTCTTGTTTTTTCTTGAATGATGTAGAGTGGAATCTCCTTTCACAGCTCGGGCGTGAATGCGGAGGAAGCGAGTCTGACGCAGCTCCATGGGATTGCCTATCAGCCGTTGCGTCTGCTCTCGGATACGAGGTCACAAGCAGCGGAAATCTAAAAGTGCGTTTGGTCTGTCAAGGAAACAATGATCCAGCACGCACAATGCGTCCATGCTTATGTGCACGTCGTGGTGCATGCCGCATGCTGTCGATCTCACTCGGCAGCAGATACCAACGTTCGACCTGCGGTGAATATGGCTGCGTGCTGACCTCGTGGTTAGTCTCTGCAAGTCAAGGACCTGTTGCGAACGCCTGTGGCGACGCTACCTGTCGTTGCGCACCATGTCGTGTGAGATCAGGTCAATCACATGATTTTCAACATGGACTATCGAAATTCTATTTCCCTGATTTGAAGGGCATGTTTGCACTGATATGGGTGTTGCTGATGTCGCTGCGCGATATGCCTACATGACCAAGCACTCCGTGAATGAGCCTAGTGAGGGCCATGCTTCTTCACAGCCTGCCGTCTGCGTCAATGATGAATACATCTATTGTGGCGTCTTGCGGCTGGATCGTTCAACAATCGGGGCATTGCCATCCTACAGTGCCAACGGCAGGCTAGCCCGCCTCTGTGATGCTAATTACCCGTAGTGTGATAAAGTCGCACGCATTTTGTACATGTCCGCAGAGCAACGGAAATTTAAGACCAGCGAAAAAACGCCCGCGGGCGGTAAATGGATCCGCACAGGCAGCCCAGGACGGTGGAGCTGCCAGCATGCCCGGGAGCCTGCTCGTGCCGGTGGCGGCTCTGCAGCCAGATGGGGAGGCCGCCTACCTGGACGACTTCCGGGCTGAGACGACCGTTGACGAGCGGCCTGTGGCCTCCGTGACCCCTCTCGCTCAGGTGCGGTGGAGGCCGGATCCCAGACACGTGAGCTTTACATGCGAACGCCACCGTTGACAAACACCACTTCCAGCACGACATGAAGTCAGGTTGGCCCCTTGCCTCTTGAGGCTTGATCAGGCGGAACAGCACGTGTACGGGGAATAGGCTCGCCACCGTTCACAGCATGAACGGGCAGGATGGCACGTGCGGGACAGCATCTCCGCCTGGACAAGCACCCAGCCGCCACTCTGCATCCGCGTGGCCTGCAGGCGATCGCCACCAACAGGCCCGAGGCGGTGCTGTCCGCGCTGCTCGCTCCATGCATGCCGGGCCACTTTGCCGAGGCGGTGCGCGAGCGCGCTGCGCTGCTGGTTCGCCGGCCCCGCTGCCCGCACTACAACGACGGCGTCCTCTCCTCCGGCGACGTCTGGAAGCTTCTCAAGACGCAGAGGCTCCAGTACGGTGCCAACATCGACGTCGCGCTCTTCACCCCCGCCCAGCTGCGCCAGACCTTCAACTTCAACGGGCCGTCCGAGCCTCCGGACGTGCGCGCCGCCCACACCACAGTCATGCACCGCATGCATCTGCACACCCTCCGGCGCGATCCGCAACGCTACAGCAGACCTCTCGTCTTCTGTTCCCACACCGCGATGTGCCACATTGCTGCCATCCCAGGTGTCCCGTGCGTGCCATGTTGAGGAATGGGCCTCATGAAGAGGAACGGACCACTGGGAAACCATGCGGCGTTATCCCGGATGAGTCTCATCGTTCCACGTCACTGCTCTGCCACGCCCACGCAGCTGTGTGCACGCTCGCGCACCACCACTCCATGCGCCGCCGCTGCATCTGAGGCAACCTCGCGCCATGCATGCCGCCGTTCCTGTCGCCGCCACGGCAGCGCCAGCTCACGCGGGTGCCGGAGGTGCAGGGTGCCGAGGCGGAGGTGGCGGACAGCGGCGTCGTGCGGAAGCGCTACGCCGGCGGCAGCAGCGTGCGGCTGCTCCACCCGCAGCGCTGGAGCGCCGCGGTGGCGCGGCTGCTGGCGCCGCTGGAGCAGATGCTGCAGTGCCCCCTCGGCTGCAACGCGTACCTCACCCCCCCCGGCTCGCAGGTGCGCCGCCTCTCCCGCCCGCCCCCCCCTCAACTCCACCTACCTCCGCTGCTGTTCACGTGCGGGGTGGTGCTCCTGACTGGAGCCTCCACAGGCCCCCCCACAGGCCGCGGCATCATCGGTGCTGCATGGTCGGGGTCTGGCGGCGTGCCCGGCCTCCTGCTTTGGTTTGTCAGACAGCAGATGCATTGCGCGATAGGCGGCCCACGTCCATGTGACATTACTGGCAGTGGGAGCCGCCGATGCATGAGGCGGCGTGCTGTCGCAGGGGTTTGCGCCACACTTTGATGATGTGGACGTGTACGTGCTGCAAGTGGAGGGCCGCAAGCGCTGGCGCGTGTACGCCCCCCTGCCCGGCCACGCACTGCCGCGGTACTCCAGCCGCGACTTTGTCGACGCCGAGATCGGACCATGCTTGCTGGACGCGGTGCTCGAGCCCGGGGACCTCCTGTACCTGCCGCGCGGCACCATCCACCAGGCTGCCTCGCTCCCGGAGGCCTCCTCCCTGCACCTCACCGTGTCCGCAGACTACCGCCGCTCCTGGGCGGACCTGCTGGAAGCGTCTCTGCAGGTGCGGCACGCGGGTCGCTGCTGGTCCGCCCTCGCGCCTGCAGCCGCTCCCGGCCTGCGCTGATCGCACAGCGGCACAGGCAACGCGGCATGCACACTCACGGTGCGCATGCGGTCGGCGACCTCCGGCACTCTGCTCTGCATGCGATGGTACGCCATGCATGTGTGGCATGCAGGAGGGCATCGACGATCTCCGCAAGACATGCTTCGCCGCGCGCCTCGCCGTCCCGCCGGCGCTGTACCACTTCTGCGGCCTCATCCACCGCAACCGGTTGGCCCCTGCGCAGGCCGCGGCGGCAGCGCTGCCGCAGCACCGCCGCTTCCCGGTGGCGGACTGCCAGTTGACCGGCGCGCAGCTGCGGCCGTTGCGGACAGCACTCGCGGCGACGCTGGACGCGTTGATGGTGCGGCTGGCGCCGCGTCTGCACGCCGGGCCGTCCGACCGCGCCGCTGACACGCTGGCCGCGGCGTTTGTGGCGGAGCGGCTGCCGCCATCGTGGCTGCCGCCTCCTGCAGAGGGCCTCGTGGGGGACGATCCGGATGAGGACGACGTGGCCGAGGTGGCGGCGATGCGGTGCGTGCCACACCCGCAACCGCCGCAGCTGCCGCTGCAGCCGTACACTGCCGGCCTGCCTTGCACAATGCCGTTGCAGGCGCCCCGGCCGTGTCCCATGCACTGCGGCCCACGTCCCCCTGATTCGCAAGAGTCGGAGCCGTTGCAACGCAACCTGGGTTGTTGGCATCAGCGTCTCTGGGATCTGGTGTGTTCCGGAGCTCGGCATCGTGCGCATGCACGGCGGCTGCGGGCACACGCATGTGCTGCGCTGGCGTGACGGCAACGAGGGAGGTCTTGCAGGCTTCCGGCGCCAACGGTGGCGCGGCTGCTGGACGAGGGCGACCCGGACTGCCTCGCGGTGCGGCACTGCCTCAACAACAGCCGCGCTGCTCACGCCGCCGGTGGCGCAGATGGTGCGGCCGCGTCGGCGGACGCTGCCGATGAGGAGGACGTGCTGCGGCTGCCGTTCTTCCTCGTGCCGCGGCCATGCGCGGCCGCCGTCGCGGCGCATCTGCTGAACAGTACAGCCGCGCAGCAGCGGTCCCAGGACGTCCGGGAGGCTCCGGCGCCGCGCGGAGGTGGCCCGGGAGCCGTGCGGCACAGCAAGAAGAAGCGGGGGGGGAAGCGCAAGCGGTGGCTTGCGGCGGCGGTGCCACCTGCGGCTGCCAGTGGCGCTGCGAGCGCAATAGAGGCGGATCCAAGCGCAGATGCGGCGGAGCTGCTGAGCGGGCGTGGCCCGGGCGGCGGCGCGGAGGCCGCGCTAGAGGCCGGCTGCGCCTGGCAGCTGCAGCTGGAGGCTGCCGGGGACGGGGAGGGCGGAGACGGCGGCGATGGTGCGGAGGGCGGCATGGACCGGGAGGATGTGGAGGAGACGGTGGCGCAGGTCAAGTGGACGATGGCGCAGCTTGGGCTGTGCTCCGGTTGACGGCCGCCATGACGCGGTGCCCTCCTCTCCGCCCCGGCCACGGGCGCCGGCTTGGCGTGCCTCTGGAGGATGGTCTGCATGCCTCCCTGGCATGCATGCGGTGCGAGACCACATCCGTGCCTTCAGAACGCGGTAGGCGCAGTCGTAGCTGTTTGTGGCGGGGGGTGTGGCAGTTATTTGCGCTGGCGCATTGCAGCAGTCTGTTGGCCGCCGCCGGGGTGCGCGTCACGGCTGTGCCGCATCCTTGGTGGGCCTCAGGCTGACTGCCTTTGGTGAACAGTACAGGTGTTCTACCACCTGTGCTGTGCGTCTCACGCAAGGTTTGAGCATTGCTGGCGTTTGCCGTTCATGCAGAAGTATCCTGAATGGTACACTGGCACGATGCATCGAGACATTGCAGAGCGATTGAGCTGCAGTGGCCATCAGCGCTGTATTCATACCTCACAAGTACCTGCTGTTGAGTTCCAGGACGGGCAATGTACGGGGTGGGTCAGGCCTCTTTTGTAGCACGGTGGCAGTCCAGGTTGAGGAGTGTGTGGTCAGCTGTCCGCGGCACCTTTCGTCGTTGCAGCGGATTGTGCACCGAAGCCACAAACAGCACTGTATCACTTGGACAGGCATGGGCGCAAGATCAGTCTCAGCATGAAAGTCGTTACGGTGCATATACTGTTGCCACACTGCTTCACGAGTGTGCCATCGTTGTGGATCATCAAAGCTGACGGAGCCAGGTCTGTGCATGCGTCTGTCTCCTGGGGCTGGATCCGTGCACTCGAATATGCCGCCATCGAAGTGGTAACAGCAGCCAAGATTTTTGCTCGGTTGTTGGTCCCTGCCTTATCATGCGCACGTTTCGGCGCCTTGGTTTACAACAGTCCGCGTATGCGAGGCCCTTGTCACGGTGCGCACGACCCCGTCGACACCAGACCAGAAAGCGGTGTTACTGGGATACATCGCACTTAGATATGAACAATTGGAACAAGCTGCGGGCTGCATGCACGTGCCCGTTGTTTGATCAGCCCATCAAGGCAGTCAAGTCGATGAACGAAGTAGCTACCCCGCTGCCAATGCGTGTCCCGTTGATACGTATCAGTCCCCACGATGACATTCATGTTTCTGCGCGTGCAGGGCCAGAAGGCTACCGCAGTGCCAGTGTACAGCGAGCAAAGACGCAGAGGTCGTTGAACCAGGAGCCACCGCGTCGGGTACTCCGGACAGCGCTCCGCCACCTGAGCGTTGGAACTGGCTAGACTCAGCTGACGCGCAGCGCTCTCATGCCATCTTAGCGGCTATTCTTGCCGTGGGGACGTTGCCATGGGCGCAGGAGCAGTCCAACGCACCGCTGGTGTACTTTGTGGCACTGGCTGTCACAACAATTTACATCGGCTCGCACAAGGCCCTCACCACCGAATTGAGGCAGCAAATATCCATCAAGGAGGTATGATAGTCCGTTACCGCATGAGTGCAGTCGTCTGTGGAACAGGGCCCCATGCTGCAGCGCCAAGACCGCATCCGTCCTGCTGTTCCTCTGTCCTGGCGTGACGCATGTAGCACACTGCGGCCAGACGTGCCAGCGTGTATGGCATCTGTCACTCGAAATGGTTCGTGGGCAGAAATCAGCTGCTCCTGTCAGCGATGCCTCTTAGGCTGCATGACCCCCCGGGCAGCAGCCCCAGGTGTCCGCAGGATCCGAGTGCTCATGGCACACCCACCGCAGGCACCACTCGCCACAGCAGCATGGGGTTGTGCAGGGCTTCCTGGCGCCCGTGGCCGCATCTGTGTCGCTGTTCGGGTTGTACCTCGTGTTGAAGTTCTTCCCAGATCTGTCGCTGCAAACCTTCATCGATGGCTACTTCTTCCTCCTCGGCTCCTTCGCCCTCTCCTCAGGTGCCACCTGCCTCCTGCAGGTGCGGCCCCGGCTCCTACCTGTCTGCCTCTCGGTATCTTTGCCCTGTCTCAGATCCCCTCGAATACGCCCATCACGGCTCGCCTCACGCAAAGGCAAGCCTGAGCGCTGCAGCCATGCACACCCCGGCTGTACCCACAGCCACAACAGAGGGGCAGACACGCCCATGTTGCCTGTCGGCTGCTGCATGCACATGTCACCAATCGTGCCCCCGTGGCCGTCCCCGCCAGAGGCTCCCACGCTTGCAGGCGGTCCCGGGGCTTGCCGCTCAGAGCATCCCGCTCAGCCTGCCAGACTGGATGTTTGTTGATGAGGAGGGAAACCCAGCCGGCCGCTCCACTGTGTCCCCGGCGCAGCTCGCAGGCGTGGCCATCGGCGTGGCCGTCGCCGCCACCGACGCCTCGACGCACCACACCGTCTTCACCCTCAGCAACCTCGTCGCATGCATGGTCGCCACCGACCTCCTGCAGCTCGTCGGCCTCCGCAGCTTCCGCACCGCTGGCGTCCTGCTCCTCGGTACGTGCAACCCCCCCTTCCCTCCTCGCCAGCAGATCAGAGCAAACAGGCAGCATGGTGTCTGGCATGCATGTGCACCTGGCCACAGCAGCGGCCGATACTGCTCCGCGTGCACAATCTCACCCTCATTCGAAGGCACGAAGCGGCGGCAGTGACCGGGGGCACGGCGGTGCAGGTCTGCTGGTGTACGACGTCTTCTGGGTCTTTGGCAGCCCGGCCGTGGTCGGCGACAACGTCATGCTGACCGTGGCCACGTCCAACGCCATCTCAGCGCCGACGCGTCTCCTCTTCCCGCGCGTCTCCGCCGCAGGCGACATCGGCGCGTTTCCCTTCTCGCTGCTCGGCCTCGGCGACGTCGTCGTGCCCGGTCTGCTCGCCGGCCTCGCGCTGCGCTACGACGCCTCCCGCGCCGTTGACCTCCGGGGCCGCACCGACGCCGCCATCGGCGCCATTGATGACGCCATCGCTGCACTGCCCCCCGGCGCTGACCAGATGGATGCTGGTGATGCTGCGGCGGATGCGGCCGATAGGGCGTATGACGCTGTCGCAGACGCGGACGACGCGCGGCTCGTGACGGCGCCAAGCAGCGTCATGGGCGACGCGCCACCCACGCCGCCAACGGACGCGGTGCTGCAGCAGCGGCGGTACTTCAATGCGGTGATGGTCGCGTACGGGGGCGGCCTCGTGGTCGCGTTTGCCGCCAATGCAATCACAGGCATGGGCCAGCCGGCGCTGCTCTACCTGTGCCCGATGACGCTGGCAGCCGTTGCAGCAATGGCGGCGTCGCGGAGAGAGGTGAGCCGGGTGTGGTCGTTTGAAGACCAAGCGAGCGTGTCCCCGTTCAAGAAGCCCCCGAGCAAGTAGCTGCGAGGAGCAGGGCTGATCTGGCATATGTCTACTGCCGAAAACAATGGGGGGATATCTGGCCACGTGCAGAGAAAGTGAGTCATGTTTGTAGTCCGTGATCTTTCACCGCCCAGGAAATAAGTCACGTCATGGATTTCGACATGTTAGTGTACGCTTGCCAGCGGCATGTGGCCCATCTTGTGCAGGAAGTGTGTCACACGGATATAAACGCAGCAGCCTGGCATCGCCAGCAGATAAACGCATAAGCTAACACAAGCAGAACAAGCATAGTATCCGAAGCAGCCTAGGCATCACTCCCAAGACCCCTCGTTGTCCTAAATGCTATACAAAAACACATGCATGCTTCAACCCAACCGCCAAACCAATCACAATGCCCCAAATGTAGCAGTTGCAAACACCGACACACTACAGAAACCTGGGATCCCGTAACTTTTAGAATCCTGCATGCCAAGCATGGCATGGGCAATCACCCATGACAGCAGAGGCGAGCATGCGGCGCCCCCCTCCCCGGGGGGCCACGTGCGGGCAGAGTGGGGTTAGGGGCAACCGGAGGGAATGGGTACCCAAGGCAGGGCGGGGTTAGGGGCAG
>JAUMHO010000004.1:1263500-1312615 GCA_032360965.1 Ulva armoricana
AAAGAAAGTACTGGGCCTGCATGTAGAAAAGTGGTTTGAGTAACCGGATAGAAGCTGAAATAGTCATATGCATGATCCACACCAAGTATGAAGCTGGGTCAGTAATCAAATCTAGCTGATGGCAATTGCAAGAATTCACTCAGCCCATTTGCGCCAATGGTCCTGCATCTTCTGGCAACAGCGTTCTCAATCGTCTTGTGTGATTTTTTTTGATCTACAGCATCCAACATTGATGTTGTTGAGTGAAGCCACAAGCCACTGATGGATCTGCGCGAACTGGGTGGGAAACAGAAGGATTCGGGCAACCTTAAGGGGGATGCCACATGGGGGTGCACTTCACCAATTGCACTTGACTCCAGTCGAATGTTGCCCGCTTGTGTCGCCATGTTGACTCCCGCGGCTTAAACTTTTTATTTCCCTCATTATGTATATATTTTGTGTCGAACACCGTTGTTTGCATGCAAAAAACGCGCGTTGGCGCCGACATGTGTCTGTATGCCAGCTGCTCCGTAGCTGCTCACACTTTGCTCGAGCGCTCACGGATCCGTGCACGCCAGACATCCGTTGTGGTCTACATGTCTAGGCAAACGAGTGGATGCTCAGCTGGGTGACATAAAGTGCTGTTTATATTACCGATTCGTGTACGATCGACGTTTGCATTGGTTCAGGGAGCAGTAGCTATAGGCGTTATCAAAACACCGTGAGAGACAGGACGGCGGTGGCGAGCATGCTTCCCAACGAAGCGTGACAAAACAGTAATGAAATCATATTTAGGATATTATGATGCGATATTCGTTGGAACTTGTGCGCACTCCTGGGAGTGCGAGCCAATTGCAAGGAGCGGATCGCCACTGGCAGCAAGGCACCACTGCTCATGCGGTTGTGAATCTCCAATTTCATCCCCACTTAATCGATCAATCAACAGCGATTTCCATGTAAAACATTAGCCCGCAAGCTAACATGTAAGCTAGACGACGACGCTAGCGCTGGAGCTGAAAAGAGACGAAAGCGTCTGCAGACGCTTTCATCTTTGTTCATCCAAGTGTCTACGATGAAAGACTTGCCACAGAGCCTGCCAATATTGCATGGCACCGCATCGAGCTGCGAGTGCGCACGGCAACATGGCCTGACCGTCCATGCCATCCATACACACAGCACTTGCACGCAATGTGAACACATCACGTTTGAACTGTAGGACCATCCCATTTGTGACAACTTTTGGTCTGGGTACTCTGTGAAGAAAGCGATCGGATGGGCTCGACAACAGCCGCGCGGCCCATGCACGCAGTCAACACCCGGGATTGAAAAACGGATGTATTACTCTTATCACTGAAAGAGATAGATATACACAACTGTTTCAGAGCGAACACAAGCATTCCCGAGGCACCAGGAAGCGTTTCAAGCGGGTCGGCCAAGTGAAATTGCACTTCGAAACGTGCACATTGGACTTGAGAATTTTGCCCCCCCATGTGGCATCCCCCTAAGGGTTATACATTGATTGCAATGCACAGCTACTTGAAGCTCGGCAAGTGAAGTTGTAGTGAATCCGGAAAGTTCGACACTGGCCAAACGTCCTGAGTAGTTACTATTTTGGCGCTTTGGCCAGATCAAAATTTGCAAAACCACCACTGGGACTGCGTTTTGAGTTGACTGCCTTTGCAGCCTTGCCACCCTCAAGGCGGTCCCGTATTTGATGCGGCATAAGCCAAGTATGGTTTTTTCTCCCTGTTGCCTGTGTTTCACGTTGCTCTATCGCCGATATCGCAGGACATGCGCCCCCGACAGCATCGACCTCTTCAGCTGACGCCTTTCCAACTCCAAGGACAGCCTGCACGTGTGAAAGGCCTTGGTGTGTATTCCTGTGCTTGTGTTTCACTGCATCCAACCCGGCTCAGACAAATGCCCGTCAGGCAGCAGCAATACTCGGAGAAGGCCGCCTTAAGGCTTTGTTGCGAAACACTCCAAGACAATCATACGTAGACATTCGAGAATAAGGTGCATGTACACAAGTCAGCCAATAATGGATTGTTCCAGTCAATGACATCACCTGTGTCAAACTTTGTCGCCGCATGTTGGGTACACTGTCGGTTGCTGGAGCTGGTCTTGCCAGACCTGGGTTTGCAAGGCCAAAAAACGTTCCAGCAGGTGTGCGCTTGCTGCCAACCTGCTTGGCCAAATCTGCAGCTTCTTGTCCCCCTTGCACTGAAGCTGACTGCCATAGGTCCTTGGTCCGCTTGACCACAGAGAGTGTGCCACAGCTGACCTGTGACTGCAGCTGTCTACCGTTTGCCCGCTTCAAGGCTGTCTCAATGGACGCATGTTCCTGAGGCCTTCCATCAGATCCATACGTTCTTGAGTACTCCTCGCAGCTGTCAAGTAGGAGTAGATTCACGTGTTTTCGCTGATACCTTGCCGACCGATAATCGGTGTGCTGCTTACATGGAAATTCATGTCTGATCGTCATCTTAAGTTTACTATGGGCTGGTTCTCAGCGAATACGGCAATACGCGACTACAAAGTGAAGCAGTCAGGAATCAGGGCTGTCCTGAGCTCCTATAATACGACAGCACCGTAAAAGAAGATGCAAATATACGTCTCCGCTAGCACAATACAAACCCACGAAATGTACTGCATGTCGTTTGCACCTGTGGACCACGGTGATTGGTCCCGTCTGTCCAAGCGTACAACTTGGTTTAGGGCAGTTGCAGAACGATGCGATATGAAATTAAGAAATGTAGAACTTGTTGAAGTGGCTCACGCGGAGCTGTCATGTAGCTAGACAGGATCTGACCTGTCATCCGTCAACACACCACAATGGCTTCAGGGCACCACTGACACATGCACAGCTTGTGTCCTGTCTCGCCGGAGTTCCTGTGACCAAACCAGCAGAAATTTTAACTTCTGTCACTTAGGTCACGGAGATTTTGTAGTCTGTGTCTCACTATCCAAAGGTGACAGAGGCAGACTGTCCTCGCGAGGCAGACTGTCCAGCGCTCGGGCACGACTTGCTGAGACTGTCTCAGCCGTGCTGCAACACTGTCTTCCCGCTGATAGGCCTTGCCACGAGTTCAGCATCTGTAATCCTGATCGTCGCGTTACAATGACTGAGAATAAAGTTTTATGCATACCAGATGTGCCATGCCTCGCGCACGGGGGCACGTTCAAACGCGATCCGATGAAACCAAAAAATTTTGCGAAATCTGCGGCTGTAGCATCATGGCTGTCGCCGACTGGACTCTCCCGCAGCCTGCCCACCAACGTCCGTGACATTCCACGCACCATCAACAACAATTCTCTGAGGAGTAGACGTGCAGGCTCATACACCAATCCACTTCCAGAAGGTGGCCAGAGTTATTCTGCACATGTAAACACAGATAATTTTGTGGAAGAGCGCCGGGACAAAACTTTCACCAGTGGATCAGCTCCAACGATTGTGAGGTGTCAGAAGATGTACCAGACCGAATATATCGAGCGCACCAATAAAGCTTTACCACAGTACAGGCGTGAAATACCTTCACCTATACGTGCCTAATTTGTGTAATTTTCAGTTCATGCAAGAGAAGTTCTTGGCTTACTGGGTCCATCCAGTGCTTTTCATCGAAACAAGTGCAACTTGCTGTGAGATTGTGCTGACACAGGGCAAGCTCATTTAATGTGCAGATCAGCAGTTGCTGCTCAAGGCCTTGCAGCCCAAGCCGCGGAACCTGGCCAAGACTACAGAAGCTGTGTAAGGCCACGAAATGCTCCAAACTACATTGGGTATGCAAGCGATGGCTTCCAACGTGGTATGGTTCTTGATTTCAATGTCATTTGCCGCTTGCAGTCACAACGTCCCTTCTTCACACATGAGCTGCTTCAAAATGCAGGGGCGAATCTTGCACAGGGAGACGCCACGATCGTGTCAAAACGTGGCTCTGCCTGGGTCGGAACTGTGGCATGTGAGCAAAACCAGACGGTGCAATCGACGATGCTAGATGGCACACGTGCCGAGTTTCAGAAACTCCACCCGAGTGCTGGCGGCCATGGTAAGGTCATCGCGACCTGCACCCCACATGCCCAGCCCCTCCCCTCTCCTGTGCTGGACAAGGCAAAGGAGTCATTTGCACAGGGCGAGCGGAAGCATGCACGGCACTGGCAATCGATGTATGCGACTGAGATCGCAAGGCAGGCTCGGTTGTGACAACGGCACCCAGGCCAAGTTTGTGCGGCGTCGGTCGGCCGGGCATGCTTTACACTAAACTTTGGACAGTCGGCAGGGGTATTGCACGGCAGGTGTATAGCAAGGCCAGTCGGAGCGTTGGCGCCAGTTCCAGCGGGAATGTTTACCTGGCATCTGGCGCTTCTTGTGAATGGCTTCTGCTGATTTTGCTTGTTGATGAGGTCACGTTTTCAGTGGCGCGGCGCCCCTTGCAGTCCGCCAAAAGGCCCTCTTCACACGCAATAGCTTGGTTTGTACATGTGGTGCTACCTGGAAGATGGTACTCATATTTGAACAGAAATTGAGTCAGCCTGGGCTGGCAACCTGTTCGGCTGAGATCATATCACATCGCCATTTAATCTGGAGCTGTGATCATATCAATATGGAGTGGCCAGCAGCAGAACCAATCAAGCATTGGGGGCCCGAGATGAAAACTGGGTATACACACTGTGGAATGATCATGATGTACAGGATGTTCGCAGAAATCAGACGTGAAGGCTACAGGTCACCGCAGAATGCGGCAACTTGATGTCTGATCCTCTGGAGCTGAGGTTGATGTGCCAGACCGCATGCGCTATGCAATCGTCATATCCCTGTTATGCCTGCCTGGCCGACACTGTACACTTCATGGGTTTGCAATTCGGGTTGACGGGATTGCAATTGCTGTGGCCGGCGCTCTCTTGGGTTTGCCATCCTACCTGAGCTGGGATGTTTACTGAAGTGCACAAACTTCAAACCATCCCGGGCACCATGGACGATTGTTGTGAAAATTGATCTTTCTACGTACATTATCGTTCGTCAGTAGCTGCCATTCTACCGTTCTGTTCAGAACTTTTGTCTTGCACTGTTGTCCATGGCCGTGGGAAAACCACCGAATGCAACACAACAGTCTGAGACTCAGAGTCACCCTGAGTCCTGGTCGTGCTTGAACCCAACGGCCTACGCAACGTTGTCATCCCTCAGTCGAACCCATTGCTGAGAACGGCACCATCCATGGGTCATGGTTTCTAATGATTTATTCTGAGGTAAGAGAATTCTCCCATATGGTCAGGCCAGCCTGACCTCGCATCGATCATCGGAACTATACACTTGGCAATGATGCAAAGAAGCTTGGCGGTGATCAGCAGTACGGTGAACCAGCCTGGCAGCAGAGACATGGCAGCGCTCCCATGGTCGCTCTACAGCAATGTGCTGATACGACTTCTTACACACGCAAGCACTCTCCTGCAGAGTTCAGGCGCCCGTAGCACTGCGGTGCTTCCCTGATGCCGCAGACACCCCCCAACATAACCTCCCCCAGCCATGCACAGGTTCAGGAAGAGACCAGCATCATCCGGGAGGCAGCGCATTTCGTGAGAGCGCCATGCAAATGTCCCTGCCAATCGTCTACGCCAGCCCTGGCTAAGCTTTCAGGGCTTTATGCTCATGTGACCAAAAGGGCAGCTGCCTCGCCATACACATGGTGCATGAAATACTTTCTGAATTATTGTGACCGCATTGGATTGCTGGGCGATCAGTGACTCAAGCCAGCGGATGCCTCGGCATGATGCAGTCACGCAGGTGGAATATTCTCAAAGGGAATTGCATGGTGCTTCAGATCGAGATTCCATTCCAGCTACCCTGGCACAGCCTGCAGGGTACTCGAGCCACAACAGCAAAGACAGAGCGTCATCAGAAACTACAGTCAGCATGCACTGGCGATATTTGTACATGGCTCTGTGCAAGCACAAGTACCGCGGCCACGGCGCTTCACATCCCCCATTCTGGCACACTCACATCTGTCAAGTCACACCATGGCCTACCGACACAGCCTAGTCAAGCATCAGCCCCAAGGGGGCATGTGTCCGTATGATGCCGAGCCTTGCGGCAGGCGGAACTGCCACACGCCGCACCAACCCGGGCAGTCGGCTGCTGCTGCAGCCGCGAGCTCATGCGGCAGCGGCGGCAGGAGCGGCGGCGCTGACTGCCGCGGCAAACTCGCTCCGGCTCGTGATCCAGTCACGCCTCTTTGGCGCGGTCGCGGCTGTGCGGTGGCGCTGCCGTCGCTCCCACCACGGCCGTAACACGACCGTCTTCATCGCGGCCCCTGGCACCTCCCGCAGCCTCACAAACACGTGGCATGTGCTGCGGCGGGGGTAGTTCACGCCGCCCTTGGCCCGGAAGAGCGGCGGCCTGCGAGCGTACGGCCCCCGCAGCACGAGCGCCTCGTCAACGACCAGCTGCGTCACATCCAGCTGCTTCTGCCGCGCCGACGCCCGGCCTGCCATGAGCACCTGCACAGCACTGCAGTCACTTGATGCCGTGCTGACACTATGCCACTAGCATGCATGGTGCCCGAGCAACACAAAGACAGTCAACGCTTGGGCGGCGCCGCGCTACCCCTTACATGCCGCATGACTCCGGAGCGCTTTCACAGCCGGACGGCCGCGGAGACTCTCAACCTTATGCACGATTGCTGTGGATGCCATGGCGCTGCAGAACAGTACAGCGCCATGCGCCGGAATGGCAGACACTACAGCCCCAGACCCCGCGGCTTTGCCCGAGCCTACGCACCGATGCCCCCTGTGGGGGGTGTAGCCCACATTTCCAAAAAGACACAGTCGTAGATGACACTGGTAGTGGTGTGCATTGGCCACTGGGAGGACAGTGGCGCCAGGCCGCATGCGCCTTGACACAACTCTCGCCGGACACCCACAACATGCAACCTCGCAGTGGGTGCGGGCGCACCTCGTAGAGGGCCCGTGAGGCCTTCTTCTTGTTGATGAGGGCCAGCTGAACGAGAGCGTCATCGATGTGCAGCCGCCGCACGAGGCGCGCTACAGGGTTCATCTTCTTCACGCTCTGCTGTACGTCGCGTGAGCGCGCAAACACGCGCCCGGTGACGCGCAGCACAGCATCCTGCGCATCATACGGTGACACGAGTGGCCTGTACTCGGCGTTATGCCGCATGTTCCTGCGTTCAGGGCGGACGAGGGGGCGGATTTTTGTTCCTGCACCAGCGCCCGATCTCGTTCATCAGGGCCGCTGTTCCCGCATCGGCCACATGCGCTTGGGGAGGAGATGCTGGGACAGGGCATCGGATGTGGTACATGCGCCTGTTCATGTAGACTACAGAGGTAAGGTGTTTCACGTTGGGATTGTGACCACAGGAGAACCACGTTCCAGTCATGACTCACGGACAGCTGGACGCCGCCAGCCAGTATGCAGCGACTGGCGCATATCATGAAGTGCCTCTGACTGTGCAAGGAGGCTGGCACTGTGTAAGGAGGTAAGCGCTGTTGGTTGAAAATGATCCATGAGGGACAACGCCACCAGCACAGACGCCCGCCGGACTCGCGCACGAGCTCTTGCGAGTCACAGGGCCAGGCTGGAAGATGGGCAAGAGACTGATTACTTGCCCATGTGCTTACTTACTGAGAGCTGGTGTGGATGCCACATCCTCTATCTAGAGTGAAAATCAATATATCCTTGCAGTGCAGCTTCAGTCCCGCAAACAACCAGATGCCAAAACGAGATGGTCCAGTTCAATGCTTATATACGAATACACTGCTGTGGTAGATGTGCTTGGCAAGGTGTCGTCACTGCGCTTTGACTTTGTGCGACTGTGCTAAGATGGGAGGCAAAGCATCCGTGGTTGCATGATTGCACTGACTAGCTTGACACCCCTCAATGCCAGCATCAAGATCACACCTTTCTTGTTTGAAGCCCACAATGTGGCGGCGCTGGTGGAAATCCATCTGTGGCTGGATGTGATCGAAGCGCAGGCGTAGTCACTGGCAGCCACTTGTCCGGTCGCCCTCACACCAGCACAGCTTGCAAAGCAGCACTGAGAGTGCTGCAGGCCATACTGCGTCTGGCACTTTTGTGAATGAGGCACAGGTTTCTGCAGCACAGCGCAAGTACACGAAGCAGGCACACAAAGGATTGTAATGTGCCTCTCACAGCACATGGGTGGGAATGACAACAGCTGGCCTTCTGTTCACACCTGATTTCTTAGGATGTTAACGCGACGAAGAATGTCCGTACTGATCGGCTGAATGTGGCCTGGAGCCACTGGGCTCTTTGCTACAGCAGCAAGAATGCGCCAGCCTGAGCCACGGACCATGTGGTCCCGAAGAATGCCAGTGTCAGAGAAATTGCACCTATATGGATTGATCCAATCTAAATTTGGACCTTCACAGCGATCTTACGCACATGTTAAACTGAGGGCGACCAGTTCACCGCAAGCACTTGGACCATGACGGTTGGCTAGAGCGGTCGGGTTTGCTCTTTTCACATCAGGACACGAGCTTGTGTGTTTGAAGTCCTAGTACGTGCTCCGCTTCAATCTGCAAGTCCTGGACAATCTGTGCGCTCGCACAAACTCTGACGGCATGCCGCGGCATGGCTACCGGTGCGACTTGATCAGTTCCAACGGGGCCGTGCACGGCACAAACTGGATGCTCATAATTAGCATTGGAGCAACGACATCGAAACCAAATTACTCTGGGAAACATGTGTTTGGCTCCGTTCCCCCAATATGGTCGCTGCCGATGACGGTGCAGTCACGCACCGTCCGTAGGCCGTGCTGGTCACAATAGATCTGTTCATGTATACCAGTAGCTGTATAATCACTCGACATACACCTATCGGCCGGTAGGAGGTCTAGCGCCAAGGTGCACACAATGACGAGCGATGCCGTGCCTCGTAAGATCCACTGCTTCGTGATTTTCTCTCTGAAAAAATATGACAGCAGGGTTTACTATTATTCCTCACTGCAGGATGCATGTACGAACCACGCCTGAGTGCCCAGATTCTTGAACCAGCGCGCATAAACACGGAGAGCTCGACAATCCGTTCCAGCTCTGGTCGCAGTGTCAGGAGTAAGGCACGTGCGGATGAAAAGCCAATATGGATACCATGTGGGTATGTTAGGAGTGATTCCTTTGCCAGCTTCGAGTACCACACACGCACAGAGACCTTTCGCAGGCAGAAACGACAGCGCAGCAATTCCAGGCACTTACATGGACGAGATGCACATGCAGGCGATTATAAGTCCATTGACGGTGCGCTTCTCGTCCGCTTGAGCTTCGGTACCGTGCCGTGTACGCGGCCGTGCCATATAGATCGCGCCTGTATACAGGATTCGTTCCAAGCACAACCGGGGTAGAACATAACGTGCACCAGGCAAGCCATGGCCCGGCGGGTGTCGGTGAGAACCCGATGTGCACCGCCACTGTCCAGCCTGCAAAGCAAACAGTGGTGACGTCTTGGTGCATCATTTGAGCAGTCTAGGCTGTCTGCAGGTTCTTCAGCCTTACCTCAGCAGGAGGTTCCTGTGCCACATAGTCTGTGGACAGCAAAGCCGCCAACGTACATTCATAAAGACCGCGCGTCATATACAGGCACACCAGATGGCATGCAAAACATGAGTAGACCACCATTGCCAACAATCACAGATAATGTGCCAAGCGGGTCACAAGCATTGGTGCGGCCAGTTCTGGGCACCAATGTGTCACAGCGGCATAAGTGTCATGCAACTCTGTGCAGGGGCATGGGAACTCACAAGCAATACAATATTCCAGGACAGGGCCGAACCCCAGAGCGTTTGAAAGCACATACTCTTTGATGACCTGGTTAAATGACATGCCCACACAACCTTCTAGCGATGTGCAGGCTGCAGGCAGAAAAGTAATGGACACAAGGGGTGTCACGACTGCACCAGCAGAACAATATTGCTGTGTCAGCTCAACCACAAGTACTGTTTCCTTAATTCAGTAGGCCCCCGGTATCGCAGGTAGTGGAAACAGTGCACCTGATTCAACCAAACAGCCGATGCAGGACCAGGAAATGCAGTGTACAGGTCTGCAGCCCCCAACATGTCTGCATCCCTGACTAACGGTCTGGCAACTAATTCCAGCCAACCTGATGACACAACAGTCGATCGCAATGCACAATCAGCAAACCAACTTCAGCAACTATCAAGATTCTGGCTAAGAGATTGCCGCCGCCGTGGTTTAAGGACACCGGCTGTACGGAGCCCATGGCAGGGGATTGCTTGCCGACTGCTCCGTGCTGCGGTGACGGTGGCGACCACTGCCACGTTCTTCAGCCTTCATGATCGCTGCGCGGCACGGCGGTGCGTCAAGACAAAGAAGTTACTGCCCGAGGGTCCACATTCCCCCGCGGAACTGGTTCTGACTTGCCTGGATCAAGCATACAGTAGTGAGACTGGGGGTGAGCTGGGACAGACCGTAGTACATGCACAATGTCTGAGTGCAGCAGCTGGAAATGGTGAAGCATGGCGAACTCTGAAAAACAATTTGGACTGGGGTGTTGTTGGCGTGGGCGCAGTTGTATGTGCAGTCGTATGATTCCTTTGCTTGGCTCTGCATTGTATTAGATTATCACCTGTGCCCTATGCACCAAAGGGTCATTTGGTTAGCATTGATCATACATAGCTTGTGAATGCCAGGCGATGGAAATTTCGTGAAAGCAGGGAATGAAGACATGAGCATCAGGAAAGGTACACATGGTCAAGAGGACATGGTTTGCAGAGTGATAAGCTGGTACAGGCCCAGTTCAAGCACACACCAGAGTGCAGTGTTACAAATTGCCATGCCAGTGCAGATCGAGATCATTGGAGCATTCCACGTGTGGAGGGCCCGCATGCTACGCCTGAAGCACGATTGCACACATTTCCTACAAAACAGGTTCTGCCTCCACATGTGTTGTCAAGCACATTAGACTCAGTGTTTGCCAACAAACACACGGACAAGTGCAGATGTTGCTACACCACGCACAGCACCATCAGCAGCACTAGTGTCCAAATTCCCAAAATTATAGCAGCGCTACCAGCCCCGGGTATCAGGTAACCGCGCCGGCTGCACAGGCTGAGATCATACAGGTCCTTCTTGCCACATTTCATTATAACGACATCGCATGCTCAGCGCCTATGCCTCAGCGTCTGTGATCAAGATCGATCACCTGTGAGCAACGTTGCCTACCAGACTCCTGCCACCACACAGTGTGCAGGCGCCGTGTCATCTTTTGTCACGTGCATGCTGTGAACATGTCCGCAAGAGTCCAGAAACATGATACACGGCAATTCCAGCTACCATACAATGGCCAACACTTGCAGGCCATGCAGGCCAAGCAATGCCAGACCAGAACCTCATACATTGGAAGCTTTACCGATAGGCACGGCGCCGACGGTGAGCAGCGGGCCGTGGCGGCGGCTGCTCGTACCGCCCTCGTGGTCCGAGTCGTCACTGCCATCATCTGAGAGCATAAACCCTCCCTCCTCCCGCTGCATTGCACCCACAACTGAGATGCCAACACCAAGTTATCCAGTATGCCGCATACAATGGTGGAAGACGTCACTCCGCCGTGGCATCAGGAAGTACGCCTGTGCTTATAATGAATAATAAGAATGGCAAGATCCAGTGTCAGAACAGCAAGAGCCAGCACATGGGTTTCCAGCAACACCGTGTGAACCTCAACCATCGCCGGGGAAATCCATATGTCCGACAGAAATTCATGAAATGGATTACATTGCAAGCGTTGTGCATCAGGAGTACACAGCAGTGCACAAAACAGCAGTCACTCATCAAGTGACATGGATGCAGTCCCCCACGTGAGGGGTAAGCTGGGAGCAGCGCACGTCGTCACCCGAGATGTAGGCATCAACGCGGCGGGACACCTCCATAGCCTCCTCGAGGGCCTTCCGGTGAACGTACTCGTTCACGATGAGCGACGGCTGCTTGTACCGCTCCTCCACCGGGCCGACCTTGACATCCTCAAGATCCCATTCCGCGTCGCGCATCTGCGTCTCCTCATCGGGGGTCAGGTCAAACATCCAGTCGGCGCCCGTCTGCACCTTGTCGAAGTGCTCAGTAAGTTACTACTTTCGGGTGCGACACTAGGCAGGCAGGCCAAGGGACACGTGGATGTGGCACGCACAAATGCGAGTCGCATGCAGACGCTGTTTGCATCTACCCGAAAGCTACAGCTCTTGCTACCTCTTTTGCACTGCTTTTGAGCGCCGCCTGCCCGCAAGCCTCACCTTGTTAACTGTCCACAAGGCGGTCAAGACATGCCGGAGGTGACGGATGTGGAGGCAGTCGGTGCATGTGGTATTCTTGTGCACAGCTGAAGAGCGGCGCAAGAGTAATCACGTAATTCCTGGTTCAGAGACACACATGGCAGCTTGGCACTCGGTCGCATGCTGCTGTCCATCCGGGAAACCATGTACAATGCTACAGTGCATGAGAAGAGTCAATACTGCCTCCTGCAGCCCCTCACTCGGTAGCACCTAGCTGGCGTGCAGTCACATCCCATGTTCAGCATCAGCTTGTGTGCATGGGCGGGAGGGCGCAGCAGCATACCCGGTCAGCGCGGTCGAGGTCGGCAGCGGCGTGGATGCTCAGGTTCTCCATCGGGCGCTTGAAGGTGCTGCTGATGCTCGACCGGAAGAGGACGGTGATGACGAGCAGCGGAATCATGAGGGTGCCGCCGATGGGGAAGCCCTTGATGCTAAAGAGCGCAAAGTATCCGATCATCATCACAAACACGCCGACGTAGATCTGGTCAAAGATCTGCATGCACGACGGCTGCGTCAGGGACTGGGGGGCAAGCCGCAGGCCACACCGGGTGGTACCCCCTCTCTGCGATGGCCAAGCACAGCGTGGGACTGCTCTGCAACAAAATGCCCGATCTACTGCAGAGGCAATGGGAGTGTGCAGCTGATATCACGAGGCGGCCACGCGGCACAGCTGCAGGGCTGCCCTACAGCCTGCATGCACGCCGTACCAAAGTGGGCTCACGGCAGCACCAGCACATGGCAGGTCCTCAGGTGACACCGCATGACACCGAGGCTGCATCAGGCGCTCATGAAACCAGCACGCCAAAAGTGCTCCGCTGGCAACGACCGAGCCAGCGGAGCAACAGCTGCTGGCCAGCCGAGGTCTGGAGACTGGAATCGATGCTGTGTGATCTGAGGTGCGATGCGGTTGCTGTGTAGCAGGCGGCCAGTTGGTGGGCAGGCAAGGCCTGGGGGCACGGTGAAGGGGGGGCCACACCACGGGCCAGAAGAGACCTCCGGACTGGTACGCCTCACGCTTGGTGTACAAGAGGTCGTAGCGGGCGTAGAAGTAGTTGCAGATGAAGTAGGCGAGGGCGACGATGGCGATGAAGGGCTGCTGCACGCCGAAGAGGAGCATGAGGAGGATGGTGATTGTGTGGTCAGCGAGCTCCGGGCCGTAGCGCATGTACTGGTTAGCCCAGCACTTCTTCTTCTGGCGCTTGGTGCCAGCGAGGCGGGAGAGGAGGAAGTAGATACCGGCTCCCGGAAGCTTCAGGAAGGCGACTCCCTTTGCCAGGAGGCCGTTGGTGAGGATGTACTGAAGGTAGAACGATGCCTGCAGACCGGCCATCGCGTAAGCACTTGCCCTGCTACCATTAGTAGCATTCAGTAGCACACTTTAGTCGTACAGGGAATCGCAGGCCTCACTCCCTGCTGGTGCAGGAAGGGGTCTCAGGCAGAGATGCCACTGAGGACGGGCGCTTGCGTGACGAGGTACCTCTTCCCTCGCCATGACCACTCCCTGCTGCTGGGGGTGGGGGCAAACAGCAGGTGCTAGCCTGCAGCAGCTAGCTGCTTGCAGCGGATGGCCGCAGGTTGAGACCCGTTGTGTCGATGGGGCCGGGTCCACGGGAGAACCACGTGCGGGCAAGAACAACATGCGTGGAGGCAGCATGGGGGGAAGGAGGGGGCTGGAGGGAGATTTTGCGCCATCTGAGCCCCAGCGCGTGCACTGGAGAACAACATTCTAGTCCGACCACACCGGGAACACGCCAGTTCACGCCTCACGGCGCATGCACGAGGGTGTTTCCATGCACGTCCATCGTACACGGCCGATCCCTGCGGATGCACATCACGCGGCAGAGGGGGGGGTGGAGGTGGCACCATGGGCAGCGCGCCGTATCCTCCATGATGGTCCCCAGCTAATCAGCACCAACACCGACATGGCCAGGACGCGTGAGTGCGGGTCTCACTCGGGTCAACACTCCTGCGCGTGCATGCCAGCGCAGCGACCGCCGCAGAACAGAGTGGCAAATCCGCGTAGCGCGTCACCAGCATTGCTGGTCCACAGCAGACACAGCAGAATGAACAAGCAGTGGGGCTTGCGGAGGCGGCGGCACCTGCTGCGGGACAGCCGTGCCGATCCAGTCTGCGATCTGCTGCGGGTTGTCGGCGAGGTCCTTCGCGAGCGTCAGCACTGGCGCATTCCCAGAGCCGGAGCCGCTGCCGGAAGAGGCGGCACCGAGGACCGAGACAAAGACAAAGACGACGATGAACTGGAAGATGTAGAACTTCTTCGCGACGGCGTAGTCGATCGCGCTGAAGCTCGGGAGGCCCTCGATCCACATCGCTGACAGGTTGAGCACGATGGGCACGAGCGCGAGGAAGATCTTGAGGCCGAGCGTCGGCAGGATCCCCGGCAGAACCTCTGCACACCGCTGCACCTCGTGACAATATACACCCACAGCATGCACGTAAATACAGCACGCTGCACGTGCGACCGGGCGAGGTAGCGCCGCCGTGGGGTTCATGATAGAGAGCACGGTGTTTCACGAGCACTCGTTGGGGATGTCCCCAATCTAGCGTATCCCAGAAAGTGCCGTGGTTTGTCAGATTCGGAGGCGTGTGACTTGAGAAAGTGTCCAGGGGCGCACGGGCGACGACAGGAAGGTCGAGGATGCCGCTGGCGATGTCGCCGATGGTGCCGTCCTGCTTGGCATACGCCTCAAGGTTGACGACCTGCTGAATGATGGCGATAATGGGCAGCATGAAGATGAGCATGAGGCCGAATATGGACCAGGCCACCAGGTTGCGGAGGCCACGCTCCCACCCGCGCCACGAGACGTTGCCCCAGATGATCTCCGCCGGGTCTGGCGCGGCCGTCGCGTTCCACAGGTCTTCCCGGAAACTCAGCATCCCGGTTGCTGCTGACGTCTGGTCAAGGCGCGACCGGAGCTGAACGAAGGCCGCACTCGTCTCCTGTACGGCTCCCCCACGTCACCGCTGATGAGCCGCGTGCCTGCGCCAGCTCATACTCGGCAGTGCACACCGCGGCACGTATCTCGCACATGTAATTTGCAGCACCGGCCATGTGGTTTGCCTGGCGAGCACGGCGCTGCCGAGCGGCAGGCCGTCTCGCAATCACTCTGTGGCGGCAGCAGCAAGCCCCGCACATCGGCCACCAGTCGGCCCAGTGCCTGCTACCGCAGTGGGGCCACCATCGCGGGGCTTCCACGGAGCTTCAACGACCCCGAGCGTCCCCACAACACACGGGGGACGCGCAAAACGGAGTACTCGGACCGTCGGACCGTCGGACGTCCAGACGCGGCATTGAGCAGAGACATGCGGCACGATGTGACAACAGGGGCGCACCTCGTGCTGGCACCGCTTCTGTTCGGCGCGGACCTTCTCGAGGGCGTCTTTCATGTCCCACATCTTGTACTCCATCTCGTCCGCTGTCGTCTTGGTCGAGCCCCACTTAGCGGTCCGCACCTCATCCTTCTTGTCTGGCTTGACCTTGACCTGCACCGCCACCCGCCATGACTCATACGCGTGAACCCAGCCGCACTGCTCGCCTGTGATTACCCACCCTGTTTGGCGAGGCATCCGCACAGAGCGGGGCGGGGCGCAAGGCCAGAGGAGAGCTCTGACACGAGCCGCTGAGTCGACACGAGCCGCAGCGAAAGCAGCGGCCGGATTTCAAACTGTGGAGCACCTGCCCACGAATGGGGGCCAACACGTCTGCGGCGCCACGGGCTTGCCCAACTCAGGAACGTGGCAACACCATGCATGCACGCACATGGGAAAGATGCACGCCTAGTCGGCCGTAGCCCGACTGGCGCGCTTGCGGAGAAACCCGTCCGAGTCCGGCAGGGCATGGACGGCGGGAGGCAGAGGTGGGGGAGGGAGGCGTACCCGCTTCCGCCTGAGCGAGGCCTTGCGGCGCAGAGCGGCAATCCACTTGTCGGTGAGCTCTTCCACCGCCACGCGCTTCTTCTCGTACGCCCCGACAAGGCTCCCCAGCTTCAGCTCATTCTTCACAACGGTCACCTTCCTGCACACGCCACCACACTTCTACTGCCCCCTACGCGAGTGGCAGGTTGGCACGGTTTCCCATCGCGCCCCTGGCCCTAACTACAGGCGCTGCGACTGGAGCGGCGTGTCGGATCCATCAATATTGCTGAATGCATGGGTGCCATGCATGTGCTGCACGAGAGGAGGCGCACTGCACTTGTTCCTCGCCAAAGTCGCGCGCAAACTCCCGCCGGACGAGCTCCTCCACGGAGACACCGTTCTGCAGCGCGGCCTCGGCCTGCTCCCACGTTTCAAAGTCGGTGCGCGCCTTGCGGAAGCGGAAGTTCCGGAGGTTCCGGCGGCCGGTGATGGTCGGCCGCTTGACGTCGTCCTCATCGGGGGGGTACGCGGCCAGCGGGCCCTGAGAGTCGTCAAACGCTTCACCCGGCGGCAGCACGCCGCTGATGGAGGTGGCCGTGCGCACCGAGTTGGCGCGGGGGGTGGCGTACGCGCTGTTCATCATGAAGCTATTGTTGATGCTGCGCGACGACCGCGGGCTCTGCACGCGCACATGTGCTGACAGCGCCGCTGGCAGCGCCGGGGCTCCACTGGACCCCACCCGATGACAGAAGACACCGCTGCCACGGCCGGGGCTGGAGAGCTGAAATGTGGCTACAGGGGAGTGTGTGGGCGCGTGGGCATTTGTGCAGCGGAGGGGGGTGCACCTCAGCGCTCATGAAGGAGCCGGTGCCGAGGGGGTCGGCAAAGTTGTTGCCTCCGAGGTCCTCGAGGCGCTTGTACGCCTGCGTCTTGTCACCGGGCTGGCGATAGACGTACAGGTTGCGGTCGGCGAAGATGTCCCCGCTGCTGCTGAGGTTCACCGAGTCTCCGAGGCCGCCCTTGAGCTTGTCCTTGCTGTCCTTGAGCTTGCCGAAGACCGAGCCGATGCCCTGGTTCATCGCCAGCTGCACCTTGTCCTTGAACTTGGCCGGCAGGAAACGGCCGATCGTGCCGTCCAGATTCTGCACCACATCTACCCCGTTCACCGCTGCCATGGCTACATAGAACTCTCACCCACACCACGGATCGGGACACGCATGACACCGGAGCGTTTCACCCCACACATGAGGAGCAGGGAGGACAAAGGCGATCAGTGGCCCACAGGAGGCTCCGCAGCACCGCAGCACCGGTGGGATGACGAGCGGCATCCGATGCCGATGGCCAACAGCCAACCTAGCTTCGGCACAGCGACCAAACGGCGTATGCGCTGTAACGCTGCCGGTGCGAGAGCACAGCGGCGACAAACCAGCACATCGGGCGACAGGCCTGCCCCCTGGAATTGGGGGGGGGGGGGGGGGGGGAGTAACCGCCCTGCAATGGGCAGCACTACATGCTACATGTGACAAGTGTGGCGTAGGCGGCACAGACGGGCGGCTGTGGGAGACAGTGGGGAATGAGGTGGCGGAGGGTGCGCACGTCATAGATGCGGCCGATGATGGTGCCGTGGGGGGTGCCGGGGATGTCGGTGACCATGATGGTGTGCGCTGAGTCACCCCTGCGCTTCCATGCGAGGTAGAGGATGCGCCACTTGAGCGCCTGCTGCCAGTGGTCCCACATCATCTGCACCACAGTGGACCGCACGTCACCTGCTGCGATGCCGCAACCCTGGCGGTGCGGTGTTCCAAAGCACGTGATGCGCGCACAAGACTGACAGCACAGCGTCGCAGGCGGCGGCGGTTATGGCAGAGTGTGCCGAGAGGGGGGTGGGGGATTCCGGCATGCACGCTCTCGTGGCATGACGCAGGGGGAGGCGTGCAGCCCGCGCCGGCCTGGAGCAAAGGGCGCACCCTGAAGAGGAGGAAAGAGATGATGTAGATCGCCGCGAGGTGCGCCCAGAGGAGGTGCGACTGGTTGTCGCCGATGTTGCTCATCGAGGTCGAGTCAAAGTCCGCAACGACAAAGCCCACCTCCTCGCACCAGTCGGGCCTGCCCAGCCGGTCCTGCACGCCATTTTTGGACAGTTGGGGTGAATTGCCAGGGCCCCAAAATCCAAAACTGAAAGTCTTATGGCAAAATGCCAGGATTGCCCAACAGGTGCTGCAAGTCCGGTTCCCCCAGCCGTCAGATCCACACGGCCTCCCAGTGCTGCTACCGATGCGCGCCCATGAGCCCCGCATGGTCTGCCGTTGACAACCCATGGTGCATTCATGCATCGGACGGTGCGAGATGAAGCTGCCCGACCGGATGGTGGCCGGCACTAGTGGCTGGGAGCGGCCGGTATGGGTCTATCTGAGCCCCACCAAGGGGGGTGCGACAGCAGCAGGGGGAGTGCGCCTCTGCCACGCCGACCCCATGTGAGCCGACAGGAGCTCGGCTGCCATTGAGGTGCTGCCCTGGGACGCAGACACGCACAGCCAGGGTGGCACCAGGTCACCTCTGCAGTGCCAGCAGCGGCGGTAGCGCGTGCATAGGAGACAGTGGCAGGCCTGGCTGAAGCGTGGTGGGAACAGGTGGGGCAGGAGCAGCGGGGCTGGCGGCGTGGGCACACGGCAGCGCTTCATGCAGTGCGCAGTTGGACCGTGTCAGAGAAACAAGGTGCTGATCCAGGCAGAGATTTGGATGGGCGTGTAGAGTGCGCAAGGCAAACGGGAGGAGAGGCGAAGGGCCGAAGGCGAGGGCCGCACGGCAGCAGCGTCGGCGACGGCGGCCTCCGGCTCGTCTGGAGAGGAGCATTCTGACTCGACGGTGGGGATCTCAGTAGAGTTGTTCTCGGCAGCAATCGCCCTGAGGTCGGCGTTGATGGTGTCCTGCATCGCGATCTGCTCCTGGATGGCGTCACCGGCGGCCCAGTTGGTGGGGAGCGTGATGACGCACGAGACGGCCGTCACCCAGAAGGCCATGCGGATGGCGAGCTTGAGGAAGCGGCAGTAGGCGAGCGCGTCAAAGCCGGCACATGCGACAAACTGCTCGTCGGGCATGAGGAAGACTGGCTTCATCCATGTGAACAGGGTGGGCGGCAGGCGGGGCGGCCGGAACCTGCATGGCCCCGGCTGTTGCGATCACGGCGGCACGGCTGTGCAGCAGCAGTGACTGCGGGTCGAAGAAGCTGGCGAGGCTCCATGGGGTTGGGGGCTGACAGCAGGACAGTGCAGGGAATCATGCTCTCCTTGACACACCAGTTTAAGTTTGTCCACGCCACATGCCAGACTGTTTTTTGGGGCGAGACCTTGGAATGCCACCTCAACCGCCCACCACAACCGCAGGACATGCTGGCCGCTGTATTCCATAGACTCGATAGCGGAATGCACTACTGGCCACAGAGTGGTGGTGTGTAGCATGGGATGGAAGGCAGTTTGAAGTGATGGAGATGGGATGAGAGAAGTGGCGACGCTTGGTGGGGATGGAGTTGTGACGGCACTGTGCTCGAGACATTGCATTGGCAGGTTCACTCTGCTGCAGATGAAGTCAGGCTGTACTAACAGTGTGTGATCATCACAGATCTGTGCAAAAAACCAATGGATTTCATCACAGATGATGTGGTTACATGTGACTTTCTTCCCAGGCTGAAACGCAGTGCCATGGCAGCTGTGACAGACAGCATCCCAAAATGCACAAGATAAGCACCACTGGTACTAGACTCAAGTTTACTTGAACGTTGGCCTGATGCTCAGGTAGAAGAATGCCTTTCAGAAGGCTTTCTGCAACCGGAACCTAGCACGACGTCATCTGTGACAAGTGCCCAGGATGACTGCATGAATGCGCGATGCTGGAGTGTTGCTCAGCACGTCAACGGTCGAATTAGCTCAAGATCGCAAAGTTTCACGCTCAACTCGGGCGTGACTCGGAGCGAGCGAGGTTTGCATCGATCCCGCGTCGATCTCGAATATCGTTTATGACTCAAACATTTCCATGTACTGTACGGCGAGGTGATCAACCGAAGGCTACAAGAACCTCAGAGATGATGAAATGGCATGGAACTGTTTGTGCGCCTCAGGCGTCCTGGGAAACAGCACAGTACGGTCGCGGGCGAGCATGTTATGAAGCTGCGTCACGAGCTTCGTCATGTCACGAACCAGTCTGTTTGTTCCATCTGCAGAGACTTCTATGTCGAACTCGGTTGCACCTGTGTCGACATGAGGGCACAGGCGTTCGGAGCACAACGGGCGCAGGAAACGAGATCGGTCCGAAAAGTTCACAACATGCATATATATGTATATGATCCGCTCGGCAAGGTATTGTGTCACACAGAATGGAATTTGCGGGTTGGTACAATCTACCAATAGTGCCGGCTCGGAATGCGTCGCGACGACGGTGGTGCGGGACCCGACCCCCCGACACCCCGACCCCGTTGCCGCTGCACCTGACGCTGAGTGCAAACTAACTATGAATCGAAACCGGATTATACAGACAACTTGAAAGAATTTTTCGCTAATCAAAGGCACGATCTGACCCGCGTAACGCAACAATCCAGTTCCGCGGGCAGCTGGACACCTCCGCATAACTGTGAGCACCAAACTACAGCCATATGGTTCAAGTACAACCAATAAACGTAGTCGATAGGTCGATCCAAGCTAGGCACTGGCCTGTTCAGTGTCGCAGCGAGTTGACCAGCGATGTCGTGGCGCGTACTTGTCCGTCGGCGACAGTGAGATAGTACGGCAAAGGTGACATTTGCAGTCAAACCCACCGCAAGTAATTGTAACACATGTTAAAAGCAAAGACGATGTCTAAAATTGCCTCCTCGCGGCTTCTTCGCGCACATATGGACCATGGCAGCAACGACAGAGGAGCGCACTCCGGCTATGGCGACGCACCTAAAGGGTATTGACAACTTCCTCTTTGCAGCGTAAAAGTCTGCCAGGAACGGCATTCGCCGCAGGTTGTTGAAAATGAAGAAGACGGCCAACGCGACACCTCCATTAAGCAACACCGAAGTCCCGAGAGCATCCCAGGACACGGCCATGACTGCCGATTAGCCGCAACACACCGCAATGTGTAGCAGAACTCTACAGTATTAAGTTTTCGTCGTGTTTGGGGACTTTTATCTTGCACACTTGGCGGAAGTTTCAGCCGCAAGTACGCGAAAGAACGAAGGCCGCCGAGGTCGGCATCAGATGAAGTCGCCAGCTTAATGAAGAATCTTCCCACACGAGGCTGAAGGTTCGGGACTTTGAGTCCGCGGAGCCGAGTATCGGTTGCAGTAACAAACCAGACGTGGAATGTCGTGGCGCTAGGGCCACACGCTACTTGCATGCATGCTGACATCGCGCACGCTGGTGCCCACTTCTCTACCTTCCTTGAGCACACAGGTCTCAGCTGTCCAACAAATTACATCGGCAGTCATGTCACACCCAAACCGGGTGTCAGCCACAGGCTTCTTAGTCGGCGGGACAGCTGCTGACTTGGGCAGAATGTACTGGCTACTTGCAAGCAAAGGATCAGGCACTTTATCAACAATTTATTCCAAAATTTTCCCCGAGGTCTGTCAAGGTAGGCACATGTGGCAGGGCAACAAAACAACTGTGAACAGCTGTGACTGTGAACCATCAGGCAACGTCCTTGCCATGGGTGCACCATGTGCTGGGTGCACCATGTGCTGGCAGATGCAGTGTTGCATGCTGTGTTTCCTGTGTGCTGTGTTGTGTGCACTCGGCAGCCTCTTCCTGCACCTGTTCTGCGTGGTTTGGGTCTGGCGTGATGGACAGACGTCTGGTGAAAACACAAAAATGTCCCCCCGTTATTTTGTTCACACAAGACAGCATCTCCACACTGGTGCCGGGTGTGGCTGACCATTTCTCGGCCCCATTCTTCCATGCAGCTGTTCTGCAGGTGCCTGTCTCTCATGTGGATACCCCATGCCATGTCCCAGCAAATACCCCATGCTGAAGCTGCAGCCCCGTCATCAACCCTGTACAGAACTCTGACACTCCCTGAAAACCCTGTCTCATGCCTAGACCTATGTATCCAGCACTTTTCTACAGCTTCCAGTAGGCCGCTGGTGATGAAAGGTACATGCCGTAAGCAACCGTGTACGTCGGGGTGTGCTGGGACAACAGACCCGCACCTAGAGATCTCAATTCTAGCCTAATTCAGCCTTAGGGGGGCTGTATGCGAGCCCTAAGGTGACGCAGACCCCCCGGACTAGCATGCATATGCGAACATGCGCACGTGTGCTACAGCTTCCAAGTCGAGGTGAGAAAGTACACGTGTACTGCACGTGAGTGTCGGGCTGTCACCCATGCATGCAGCCAGTGTACGCCTGCAATTGGACTGGCGCGGAGGCTCACAGCCACGCGTGCGCTGCATTTGTGCACAAATGTGGCATGCATTCAACGCCAACGTAAGCCTGACGTCGTCTGCAGATTGTATTCAACCGTTCGTGACTGCAGAACTGTATGCCCATAGTGTCACGGGATAAGATATCCAGATCTGTGCCGTGAATTCGGTTCGGACAAGAAGCACTTGCAAATCATCCGTGTTCATGCAGTCCACGGACTGGACTCCGCATGCATACAAACCTCCCCAGCGTGTGGGCAATGCATAGGTACGCGGGTCTCCAGGAATTGCAAGCATCGTCCACGATCTGGCGCGACGACAGCGTCAGGCACACACATGGCCTACAAGACAATGAAATGCACACTAATATTGAGAGTTTTGGACTTGCTCAGACAGTGCGTTGCTGCTATACCAACGTGCGCGCCAATGCTCGGTTTTCAGCTCTTCTTGTAGACGCAAGGCTACCGTGTTGGGCTGTCGCCACCCAGCTGAGATATCTGGGATAGCTATGGTCTTATATGCTCTGGCTTGTTGAGCGAGTTTGGTTTGGACTGGTGTGTGGATCCAGATTGGCCTGTGTGTGGTTGCTGCCCAGCCATTTCGGAACGCTGTCCACCCGGAGAAATCGTCGAGGGGCCGTAGGCTAGGCACGCCCTTCACACTTACTCGTGAAGAATTCGCCGCTTAAACGCGCGCTGGACATCAATGCGAGACTTTCAGGCGCCGGTTTCCATCACAGAGGTCAACTTCGCTCGTGACGTGGACCGTGTTTCACACATACACGGATCCCGAGCGATCACTCGCGAAGGAAACAAGCCTACCCGGAGGTCATCGCTGCTGGTGATCATTTGTGCTTCAGGTCACCATGGCCGCACCATGGTTACCATTGGTCATGGCACACGATTGGTGCGTCTCGCCTTGCTTTGCGCCCATTGGCGATGCTGCGCTTTTCTTTCCATCAGCCTAAAACGCAGCAGTGGTCAGGTGACAGGTAGCCATGCCTCCCGCAGGCAGGCAAGCGTCAAGGGAGTCGGTGACACAGTCGACACCGTGGTCCATGGATGTACGCTACAGGCAAACTTCCACCCACCGGAAGGGATGCTGTCACCTGTCTACAGAGGACCCTCACAGAATGACCATGGAGCATCCCAGAGGCCAGCATGCAGAGATGAACGAGGAAGCACGGTGCTGCACGTGTCGGGCCAGACGGGAACAGCCCTTGGCAGGCATGTCAACTCCATGTATCCATGAAACGGTCGCCAAATCTTTGTCTATGCAGGAGGCGAGTGCTAGATCAACAATAAGCAAGGCTGAGCTTACCGAGTATCCCTCAACTGTAGCCAACCAGGACAGGCACTGCTCTGCTCAAGAACACCAGCGGCTAGCCTTCGCCAGACAGCAATCAGAATAGCCATGAATGCGCAAAGCAAAGGCAGTGTATCCATAAGGCGGTGTATCACAGCAGCCTGTATTCTCGACAGACCCAGGCACAGGATTGCGGGGCCAGACGACGCCGGTTCGCCTGCCGGCAGTGGCAAATCCATGCAGCCAAGAGAACCAGTGCAGCAGGCTGTGTGCTGTGAAAGAGCTGCACTTGGACTTATCAGGTCTCTCGTTGGGGGATCTGAGGTACAAATCGGGGATGATCGGGGGGGAGGGGGGTGTGCATGCCCGAGGGGGGGTGTGCTTGGCATCCCCGGGGCTCGAGGTGATGCCATCAGCGTTGCCGATCGCCGCTTCAGAGTGGCAGCTGGACCAACTGTCCACGAGATCTGCCTGACTGGCGACAATGTATGGGCATACCAATCCATGCATTGGCAATATTGCACTCTCCCTTGTGAAAGGCAAGTGGAGGTGCTGAGTACAGTCTTGAGTGCAGGTATGTTATTGATGCAGGTGCAATAGCTAGCGGGATCAAAGCAGGTTTTCATTTGCGGGATCAAACTTGGTTTATCCAGGGAGAGCACGAGACACAGATCTTGGCTGTGCTGGTCGGGCACCCTAACTCCTACAAGGTCCCTGGCCTGCCCTCCCTGCACCGCATGGTCTGAGGATGTGGTGGGCTATCACTAAGGATGTGCGGACTCAGCAATCTCGATCTGGAAGTGTGGCACCTGAGGCCGGTTTTGGCGCGCTGGGCCGATTTTTTTGTGAGTTGTCGTTTCCAGCAAATGAGACTTCCACTAGCTAGCAAATAAATGTATGGTAGTGTCGTCTCGGGCGGCCAGGAACCGACACGGCCAGGACCCCGATGCAGTTCTTCAGTGTCAACAGTCGAGCGGCGGAGAGCACATCGAACATTGCCGTATGAGCCTGCTATCGCACCGATAAGGGCGGCAGTCCCGGGAAAAAGGGGGGCCGGAGCGACCTTGCGCGGCACCGTGGGTGAACGCTCTCCCACGCAAGCCGGATTGGAGTCCTTTGGCAACCAGGTGGCAGTCGGACATGTTTGGGCTGAACAATTTCTGGGTTTTTTTCTTTTCGAATCCGACGATTCAGTGGCTTTTTGGACGCGGACGACCATCCCTGCCGCCCGCAATGGCCCAATGTCATGGCCTCAGGACAGGGTCACTGGTGATTGAGTTGCCTCAAACTGCAGAGGGGTGCTCCGTGACGTGGTGAAGCAGTCAGCCGCCGGCTGCTGCGTTCACATCTGCAGAACACGCAACCGTTCCGCTTGCTCGCGGTGTGACACTGTCCTGTGATGTAACATGTAAATGTAAACGTGACACTCATACGATGTGCATCATCAGGGCATACTCCCCAGGACTCACGGGACCGTGGTGGGCGCGATGATACCACACAGCATGCCACACAGCATGCCACACAGCATGCCACACAGCATGCCACACAGCATGCCACAAATGTTGTCCGCCCCTACTGGTAGGAGTGCTGTGGCCGATGCTCGATTGGGTTTGGCGTGATGCCTTTATCTTTTTCACACAGCATGCTGTGGTCCTGGTGCTATTCCGACCCAGCTAGTGCGCGGCGCAGCGCCGTGGCATTACCCGATGCACTGTATGCCACCATTCACTCTGGGGCGTTTGTGTACGTGGCCTAGATGACAGGCCATTGCTGTTGAGCGTGAGGACGAATCCTGTGACGCGCCGGCGCCCGGCCAGGTGAGTCTGACATGCTCATCAGCAACCGCTGCGGCGCTCAGTTGGAGAGTATCGCGACTCCTGCAGGGTGAATTCAATTAAAGCTGGCAAATCTGTTTGGCAGCATGGTCCCATCCGTAGGGTTGAGGCCCCTGCAGCCATGGGCTGTCCGTTGCGTGATGTGTACACACTGCGCAGATTCCTCCCGAGAGGGGCCCCTCCCGGGGTGTGCACTCAGCCCCCTGGTGGTTTCAATAGTGGACACCCGGGGCCCCCGCTGACGAGGTTAGGACGTCCATAGCGCATAACTAGGTTGTTTGAGGCGTGAAACGTGTCGTAATACAGCATGTAATGTATGGGACGTCTGTCCACAAGTGATCATGGCCGGCCGGTCCATTCCAGGTCTTCACTCCGGCGCAGAGCAGTTTGCGACTCGGAGCATGATATCATGACAGCGCTGGGGACACTGTTTGCACGTGAGGCACGTCGCTTCGAAGCCGCCGCTATCCGGTGCGTGGGCGCTCAGCTGACGCGGGAATAGTCTGGTGTGCTAGCCCTATGCATCAGCCGGCGTGGCAATGCTGCGCGGTGCATGCAGCCCTCGCGATCGACGCATGTGATCCCACCAACCTTTATAAGCGTAGCCTCAGCTGAGCTTAGCGTCAGCTACTACTTACGCCCTCCCGAGCATTTAGTTGCAACGGACTTGGCGAATCGCGTGGATGGGAGTTGGTAGAGAGGTGGACTGCACACGTCTGTGTCTACATCGTATTCGGTGTTGAGGTCAATTCGGCGTGGTGTATTACATCTGGATCTCCATGGCGAAGAAGGAGGTTACCAAAAAAGCGAAGGAGCCGGATGATGTCAAGCTCTCGTTTTCTGTCAGCGCTGTGTTGTTCCGATGTGGGCGTGAATCTGTGGACGTCCCCATTGAGTGGGCAGCGCTTAGCCAGCTCCTTTCCGACTTGCGAGAAGAGAATGACACGGCTGAAGACTTGGAAGTGCCTTTATCAATGGCGGCATTGAAAGCATGGCTCGCGTTCCTCAAAGCTAGCCAGCAAGCCTCCTCAGGCAGACGCGAATATGGGCTGTCCGACGTCACACTGCTACACGCCCTTGAGGTATGGGCTACGCCTCGAATGTACTGGAGTGTGAAGTGTGTCTATGCTCTCTCTATGGCATATTTCGTATGCCCGCAACAGTCTGGCAGTCCTGATATCCTGCACGTGGATACCTATCGTGTGGACAATCGCTGACATCAATGACATATAGAGCCAAGTTTGAGTATTGATGTGTAAGCTTCAGAATGGCTTGCCTAGTTTATCGATCATCCGGGGTCTGAGATGTTTCCTTCACCTTGGCTAGCCTGCAGACTCGTCAATCCAGAAATGTGCCTGCCCCTACTCCTCCCTGTTGCCTGGGCTCCCCACACATGGAGTAGCTCTGAAATAGCAGTCGAAGCATGAATAGCTGCATGCAAACGCATGCCAGTTTTGCGGAGTACGTATGGGACATGCGCATGCAGACTCCCAGAGTACGGTTGAGAAGCCACTGCAACACAGGGGAAAGAAGGACACGTACCGGAGTGAACTGACCCTGTCCATGCTGCGTCCTTATGGGTCAATCACAGCCACCTCGGAGCAGGTTGTCGATGCCAGCTTCTATACTACAGGTGTTGTGGTGTCGGTGTCAGTTCTGCATGCTCGGCACGTTTCCCCACGCCCCTGGTCTATGAGTGCATGGCTCCACGGCAGCGTCACTTGCGCGCACGTGCATGCTGTATGCAAAATTCACCACGGACACAGATACAGCCAATCATCCCAATCGTGATTTGACGGCGGCTGACGGACCTCCAGGAAGCCAGCCCAGGGTACTCTAGACAGACTGCCGTCACAGCGGCGGCAGAGCATGCCCCACAGCATGCAGATCTTCTAGCCACCTCCCCAAACTGCTGACACCCGTTCCGATGCCAGCTACGAGTCGGTGGCGTCCGGGGCTTCCACATGACACGAGACACAGCACCCACACAGGTGTGATTGCTTCATGCAGGCGACAGATTTCCTTCAGGACGTGTCCACGTCCACACAGATCATGCATGCTCTGAGCCAGGCGCTCGCGCCGGATCAGCGAGGGTCTAGTGATGATTCCGCGGCCACCGCTTCCAACAGAAAAGCAAAATGGTCCCCAGCACAGCGGGCATCGAACCAGGTGCGTCTACCAACTTCTCAGACGCAATGCTTGATGCATGCACCAGTTGTATCGCATCTTGCCTGCATGGATAGAATGGCCGTCGCCTGCCTGGCAGCTACCGTGCAGTGCCATGCGCCTGGAATCAGCGTTGCCTGTGCGTAGCCTCCTGGTGGGTCCGCCCTGAAAGCTCCAAACCATGTTGTCCGTGGCCCGTTTGATGTCAGCAACCTGACCGCTACTTGGCTGAGCACCTTTACGAGCCATGCGCCGCGTTCACTGGAACGAAAGTATGTCTATTTCGGCTGAGCTGTGTGCTGCGACCAAAGCCCGCTTGGGCTGCGTGCTGCCCGAATTGTTCCCCGTTCCGTTGTTTTACCGTGTGACATCCTGAACACCTGCTGCCCCCAGGGGTCCCGTACACTGGGTGCGGGACCCAGCCAAATGGCAGCTCTGCCGTCGGCATCGCGCCTGACTCACGCGAGCATCGGCCACTGAGAGTGGGAGCTCTGCTGCCGAGGGTGGCCAGTGTGGGGGATGCAAGTCCAGCCATGTGGCGGCATACTTCAACGTGCAGCAAAGCACGGCGGTGTGGTGGGCTTCATGCACGTGTTCACAGTCCAATCTCTCGGATCATCATGGTCCACCGTCGCCTGCTGCCGCCGCATGGCCCACCGTCCTCGCCCCCGTGGACTCCAGGTTGGGGACCTGGCAGCAGGCGCGCGTGTCTGCCACCGATCGGCGCTGGCCGGTGTGGTTGACCTACGTACCTCTACCGGCTACCAGCGTCGTGTGGGAGCCATCCGTAAATTCCGTTTGTGTCGGCACCGGAGGCGTCCATGTGGCCACTGCACAGTCAGTGCCTCCGAGTCCTCACCTTTGGCGTCACCCTGACGTATGCATGTGCGCTTTCTGTTCCGGCAGACTCTCTGAGGAGGCCTGGAAACGTCTGGATGGATGGGATAGGAGTTGCACTCTTAGTGAGCGGATCTGCCTGAGAGGCGTACATATCGCACACCTGTTAACGGCACTCCGGGCCAGGTTTCGGTGCTGAAAGGCCAAGCTGTACATCATCTGCACTAGTACTGGCCAAGCGTGCAGCAGTGAGGGCATCTGCGGCTCTGCATGCATGCACGGGTTGCACGTGCGCCGTGGCTGTGCTTGTGCTGTGCGCTGTGTCCACTTCTTACTAGCTCGGTGTGTCGTTTGCCGTGGCTGTGGCGAGGTGTCCTCGTCTGACATACCGTTGGACGTATGATCATTCGTTCCGAGCCTCCCTGGGATGGGACGCTGGGAGTCCTTGTTTCTGGACCCGGACAGACACGCAGCATTGTTCGGCATTTCATCACAGGCAAGCTTGTCCGGACGGCACCAAACCTTTGTCACCCACCAGGTCCGTCGCAGGCTGCTCGGTGCTGTGTTCCTGTGCTGTGTTCCTGTGCTGTGTTCCTGTGCTGTGTTCCTGTGCTGTGCATGCCCCCAGCCGCCAAGCGTGGACCGACCGCGGCGGGTTGTATTGGCGTGACCACACCTGAGGAACCAGCGAAGGAGGTGCCAAAACTCAGCTGCAGCCGAGGCACACTGCAGAGCACTCCCATCGTGTTGTTGTCGAGTCAGTGCGGAACGCATCGGACGCGAAGCGTTGTTTAACATCTCGTCTTGTTTGCGCTGAGAAGCCCGGACACCCTGCAAACGTTTATGAGCGGTTCGCCGCAGCAGCCGTCTGCAGCACGGGGCGGCGGCTGAACCACGTTCCTGCAACCAGGGCCGGACAGACGCCCGACAGACGATGCCATTTACTACAGCATCGCTCGAGTGCAGGACGAGCCGCCTGAAGCTCTCGACGTGCAGCGCCTCAACAGGTGGATTGCGGAGGCGGTGTTGCGCAAGCTCCTCGACCCAGCTGCGGACGATGCCCAGGCGCCCGGCATGCGGCTGCCCTCTCCGACCCCTGCACAAATAGATCGTGCCCACAAGGTGTGCTGTGCTCCCTCAATACCGTAATGTCACGTGGACATGCATGCACCGGTCATACCACGTGCCTGGGCATCCACCGTGGTTGACGCGCCGGATTGCAGTACCCGGTCACGTAATAAAAGGCCTGTTTAAGTTGAGAATCATGGTATATAACCGCTCTACCGCAACGTTCCTGTGAATCATGGTAGAGTTATATACCATGATTCTCAACAGTGTAAGCCGCCGGGCCAGCCTCTGAGAGGACGCTCCCGACCGTGTTTGCTGCCTCCCGTGCGGGCGCCGTCTTCCGGGTGGAGGACCCGCCCATGCCGCGTATGGCACTGCCAACGCGTTGTGCACCACTCGTGAGCTGGGTGATTGCCGTTGGCTGTCTGCGTGCATGAAGCTCGCAGCACCACCTTGCTGTCATCAGCAGCATGCAGAACAGAGACTGCAAGCCGACCTCAGCAGCACATGCGGAGTTCGTGTGGACGACAGCATGCCGACACCGGCGTCATCGACTACATCTGCGTCGCGATCGTCCGCCTGCGGCTTCTGCAACTGACGTCTTCTGCGCCGCATGCAGCAACGCGTACTCTGGAACATGCAGCCCAGCACACCGGGCCCCCGCGTGCCACCCACCCAGCTCTGGAGCTGCTGCAGCCGTCCGGCCTGACAATGCGTGCGGCATGCAGATCCTTACGACCGCACCCCCACGCTGCGTCCTCACCATGCTCGCCGCTGTGGATCCCCCGACAGTGTCCACCGCCAGCGCCGACCCTGAAACTGCCATCGCCCATGCCAGACTCCTCCGCTACCTCCTCCTACTCGTCCACCCAACGCTCCACCCTGCCGTGCTTCACGCCCGCTACCCCTCCATCCACGCCAGCCGCTCCCTGTCCCTGCCGCAGCTGCCGCGCCTCCACATTCGTGACCCCCTCCATGTGTGCGCCTCCGCCATGCCGGTGCTGCTCCACGCCGTGCTGCGCTTCTTCACGTGGCCGGCCGCAGGCAGCGCCGGCGGCAGCGGCGGGGAGACCAGAGACGCGGCGTCGCTCGCGCACGAGGCCAACCTTGCGCGCATACTCAGCCGCATGCACGCCAGCCGCCGTGGCAGCGGCGGCGGCGCCGCCCCTCGCAAGCGCACCCGCAGCGCCCTCCGTGACGACCGCCCGGCCACCAGCGCTGCCGCCGCCACAGACAGCCCCCTGGAGGAGCAGCCAGGAAGGGATGGCACACACGCCGCCGGCGGTAGCAGCGACGCTGTCGATACAGCCTTTTCAGAGGGCCCAGCCCTGCCGGACATGTTTGTCGAGGCCTCTCAGGTCCTGGCGCTGCTATTTGGAAGGGACCCTGAGGGGCTGCCAGCTCTGTCAGAACTGATTCCCCTGCCGGCACAGGATCCGTCTGCGTCCCTCACACGGCTGAGATTCTCAGTTGACCCGCCGCAGAGCCGCGAGATCTTCCGGACCGTTGCAAAGCTGAGCATGCTGCGCACGCTGGCCCTCGACATACCCAGCGTGAGGGACCTCGCCGTCGTGCCGCTCGGCACCACGCTGCACGCGCTTCCGGAGCTCTCTGCGCTGCACATCACGGCCACGGACGCCGCCGCCGTGCGGCTCGACAGAGCGGGGCAGCCATGCATGCAGCACCTGCTGCGTGTCGTCAGCCTCCTGCCGCACCTTGGCGCGCTCAGCCTGGATCACTGCTTCTCCACCGATGACAGCTTCTTCCGGTGGCGGGACCCGATCCAGTTGGACACGACGGTCGACCAGCTCTCGCGGCTGACGGGCCTTACGTTCCTCAGCCTTCGCGATAACCTCATCCGACGGAGGGATGTTGGGGTGAAGCTCGGCAAGGCTCTGCGGCGCATGAAGCAACTGCGGCAGCTGTCCGTGGCGCACACGGAGCTCGGCATCGATATCGCTCTGGAGGTGTACTGCAGCGGTGGCTTCCCGGCGCTCGAGGGGCTCGACCTGGGATGGTATGACTTGAACGTGTTCGGCATGCTGTCGAGCTACCTGGCGACGGAGAGGCCTGCGGTGGGACTGACGGCGCTCGCACTGGAGCGCGGCGGCTGTGAGCAGATGGACATGGAGATGGCACTGGAGGAACGGCTGCTGACGCTGCCGCAGGCGTTCCCCTCGCTGCGGTGTCTGAACCTGCGGGACGGCGAGCTGGAGGATGGGGGGTTGCGGGGGCTGGCGCAGGCGCTGCTGCAGATGCGAGCGCTTGAAACCCTGGACATCGGCTTCACTGGCGCAACGCATACAGGAGTGTTTGCGGTGCTGAAGGCCGCGGCACAGGTGTACAGCAAGGGGGGCGCGGGGCTGCGGCAGCTGAGCGTCGCGGGGGCGACGCTAGGTCCAGAAAAGGTGGCCGAGCTCGCCGCGCTGCTCGTGCCGCTGGCGACCCTCGAGGAGGTGGACCTCGCGGGGCTGGGGCTGCAGTGCGACGGCATGCGTGCTGTGCTGCGTGCTCTGCCGGGGCTGCCCCAGCTGAGCGGCGTGAACCTGTCCGACAACGGGCTGAGCGCGGCCGACGTGGCAGCGGTCGTGCCGCTGCTCGCCACGGTCACGGGCCTAAAGCGGCTGGTCATGCATGAGGCGGCAGTTGAGGACGCGGCGGCGGTGAGGAGGGCAGTGGAGGTGGCGGTGCCGGGGGTGGCTGCGGTGACGCTGTCGGGATGGCCAGTCGTGGAGGATGAGAGAACCGCAGTCGCCGTTTGGGGGTTGACGTGGGAGCCCCGGCCGGAGGAGTTGATGTGGGCGATGTGATGGCTGCATGTTTGCGTGGTGGGCGGCCCCATGCGTTTGTGTCGGTGACTGTTTCTCCAGCAGCGGAGTTTCAGCCTGGGCAAGCTGCGATGCCAGGTCTGATGCATGGCAGCCCTGCTCAGATCAGTGCGTAGTTGGTCTTGGTTACCCTGCCGCCTAGGACGCGTCGGGGATGTATTATCGTACGCTTGCTTGTGATCCTGAGTAATCTGGGGATGGCAGGAAAGGGTACCTTGCGAAAAAAATTTAAGATTTCCCGGGCCAGACACTCGGATGGCAGCTTGTCACCAGTTTGCAGCCCCATTCGAGGTGACGCAGTGTGGCTCAGGCAGCATGGCAATCACTGCCACGGCGCCCAGTCGACCGTGCTGATATTACGACATTCTGATTGCAGGACACACATCCTGACTCCATATGTCATCAACCTGCCTTGGTGATGCTATAACAGGCGGGCACATGTAAATGTAAATGTGACACTTACTCGCCATGTCCTACAAGGACCTTGACATCTCCGGATACCCGGGACCACGGGCCTAGGGGGTAGACCACCTGGCACATGCACAGGGAGCCGTATTTTGTGGCAAAATTGGGGCCCTGGCCCGGGAACAGCAGCGGGATTGCTCCAGGCTGCGCCCTGAAACCAAACCATGTTTGGGCCCTCAGCAGGCTGCGGAACAGAGATACAACCCAGCAAGGTTAAAGGGGTCATCATACACTCCACCGCCCATGCAGCAGCAGGGGGAACCTGTCATCACACAGCCCTCCACTGGCAACCTGCTGGAGCACCGAGCAAGCAGGAACCTATGTTACACGGAGGTGAACGTAACACCTGGCATCGCCTAGCATCGCCACGAAGGAAATGCACGAGCTAACACAAGCGAAACAACTGAAGAGGCATACACACACCCAAACAGCCCAGACATCACTTGCATAACCACCAGTGTCCGAATGAGATACACAAGCACATTAACGCCTCAACCAATGCAACCAGTACACCCATCACAATGTCCCAATTGTAGCAGTAGCACACACCGACGCAACACAGAGCCCGGGGATCCCGCACGTACACCCTACAGTCGCCAAACAAGCATGGCGTGGGTAATCACACATGCCATCAGAGGTGAGCGCGCGGCACCCCCTTTCATGGGGGGCCTGCGTCCACGAGGAGCTGGGGCGGGGGCAAACGAAGGGAAACGTGACCGAGACAGGGCAGGGAGGGGCAGGCAGGTTGGGGGGGGGAGGTTGATATAATGACGCGCAATATTGGAGGAAGGAGAGGAGCCGGGGAGCGTGAGCGGGCCGGTGCAGAGGGGGCGGGGCTACGGCCTGGGTTGGTGGTGGACAGCGTTCCTTGTAGAGTCACGCGCAAGTGACGGCCCCCTTGCGGAGATCGAGTAAAGCTGACGCGTGGGCATGTACTCGGTGATTGGCCTCGAACGTGTTGTGCTGCGTACACCACACTTTGAACCATGCCTCATACACATGTACAACACTTCAAATCATGCTGAATCATGCCGTGCGGCCCGATCGAATCATGCCAAATGCCCGAGATTCTTACCTATGCTGCAACTTCAGCACATGTGTGGGCGGCAACATTTCTGCGAGATGAATGCTCAGATCGTCAGTGCACTGTGCGAGGCAGTTCCACCTTAATCAGATGGTAGGCCGCAGCATCGGATTGCAAGAATTCTACGGACTCTCAAACTCTGAGGTTGGATCATTGCCTACCAAGGCACGAGGTATGGCAATTCACGCACCTGCAGATTGACCATCACTGCAAAGCATTTGTTGAAATCTGTTGGCAGAGGGAAAGGTGCATTGACCGTGTGGCTGTTCTTGCTTCTGAAACCGGCATGTACTTGTGAAGATTGGCTGTTGAAATTCTGCGCAGCTCGTACTTGTGAAAGGTTGGATTTTACAAGTCACGGCGATTGACTGGGAGTTCTGTGGCAAACAGTTGCTTTGAAGTATGTTCCTTGGTGGACCTGGCATCATCACGTCTGACACTCCCCATCACACGACAAGTTGGAGGACTGCACCTCCATAGGAGATGGTGAGTCTTGCACCATCTGATGGAGCGCTCATGCCTTGCTTCCTGCTGCAGCATCCCCACACATGCTCAACCTGCCTGCTACCTTGTCCCCGCCCGGCCTGGCTGAATCGTAGACAGTCCTGGTAGCATGGGGAAGCCATTCGTTTGTGCCACCGAGTCCAAATATTAATGCGGCTGCTGACCTCCAGAGGCCCCCCGCCTTTGCAGCGTCAGGCCGGAGGTTCCCGCCTTCGGGAACATCCGTGCATGCCACTACTCGTACAAAACCTCCAGTTTACTGCATGCCCCCTGGTGGACGTCTTGCAGAATGGGGTGCGGATTCCGGAGCCTGAATGTTGGGTTCAATGGGGGAACGTTCGAGGGCGTGTTTGCAGTTCTGCGCTCGGCGGCGGAGCTCCAGGGGATGATCAAGGGGAAGCTGGGGAAGAAGGCGGGAATGAAGGTGGGGCAGATGCGGCAGGAGGGGGCGGGCTGCGGCAGCTGAGCGTTGCGGGGGCAGAGGTGGGGGCGGAGAAGGCGGCGGAGCTGGCCGCGCTGCTCAGGCCGCTGGTGACTCTGGAGGAGGTCGATCTCGCGGGGCTGGGGCTGCAGTGCGACGGCGTGTGTGCTGTGCTGCGTGCTCTGCCGGGGCTGCCGCAGCTGCGGAGCGTGAACCTGTCGGACAGCGGGCTGAGCGCGGCCGATGTGGCAGAGGTCTTGCCGCTGCTCGCCGCGGTGTCTGGCCTGAAGCGACTGGCCATGCATGAGGCGGGGGTTGAGGACAGGGAGGCTGTGAGGAGGCGGTTCCGGGAGTGGCTGCGGTGACGCTGTCGTGCTCGCAGCATGAGGTTGTGGGGCGGAATGACGATGCCGTGGTGACATGGGAGTCCACGCAGGCCCCGTTGTATGCGCAGCGTAGTAGTACGCCGTTGTGGGTCCGTGTCATCTACATGCTTCGAGGTACTGGTATGGAGGCAGGACCGTGGCAAGAACGTGTGTGGTTGCACAGTATTGTGTGCCCTACAAGGAATGTGTCACAGAGGCACTACTGCTGCAAGTGGCTATGTAGGTGGCATCGTCAGGTATCACATGACGCGTGCACGCGTGTTTTCCACATCCCACCGTACACGCATCCTCCATGACGGGCTCTCTGCAAGCTGTGGACTGTTCATATTAGTATGCACCTGTCTGCACGGGTGATGAGCGGCTTTTGAGTCAGAGAGGTGCTGCAGCCGCACCGGCGGTTGTGCAGTGGCCATAGCAGCCGCGGGTGCGTTGCTCCTCACCCGCCTCATGCTCAATAATATGTGGCATATGCGGCGCGCCTCATGGGGCACACACCGCTTATCTGCAAGGAATGGCCTCCACAATCGCCACCTCCGTGCCAGGCTGTTCCCTCGCCCCCTCCGTGCTGGACAGCTCTACCTCTCCAGCCCCTGTCCTGGCTCTATTCGCCAATCCCCCTGCTGCCAGCTTCCCCCTCCCTCCCCATTCCCAATCTCCACGATCCCGGATTCTGACCTACCCGCCCTCACCCGCACTGGCGTTTGACCCCCTGTCAAAACTCGCCCCAGCAATTCGGTTCGCGGGCCCCCCCCCGGGGGGGAAGGGGGGCCCGCGCGCTGGCCTTCGCCGTCATGGGTGGGTGGCCCGTGACGTGCTTGTCCAGTAACGGTGGGGTGTGCATGCAGGGCTCTGGGGCAAGCTGGATTCCAGGGCCGGCTCTGTGTGTGTCAGGGTGTTTGTGATTTGCAGGTGCCGCGTTCGGGGCATTGTGCGTTGTTTGGGGAGTGGTTTTATTGTTGTCTGGGTGGTTATGTAGGACGTCTGGGTCAGTGGGTGGTTATGGGTGTGACGCCTGTTTAGAATGTGTGGTTGATCGGCTGTGTTGGTCATTTTGTCGTGTGCTTGGGTTGGCTTGTGATTTACCCCTTGGCGCTGCCAGGATTTTGGGTCGATCTCCGTGTAACACACCGCTTCTCCGCCTGTGAGCTGCAGCTCGGGCACGAGATCCGGGTGGGACGCGTCTCAGCCAAAGGCATACGTATACTGTCGTCTAGTTTCTCCCGCGTCGGCAACGGGTGTGGGTCAGCCTTGTTGCAGGCTGGTACGCAAAGATGCGAGGACTCAACACGCATGCATCATCTGTTCGCTAGAAGGTAACGGCCCACTGACATGTTGAGGTTACAATCACAAGGCGAGATGTTGTTTGACAGGCAAGATACAGTGTGCAATGCGAGAAACAACATGGAATGCAAGATGCACTGCACTAACTGTAGCCTCTGATCACAAGACATCTGCACTGGTATCTCATTGATAGCACGTCATGTGTCTCTACATGTTTGCGTTCATCCCATCTAATCTCAACAGACTGAAACAACACAGACGAGCAGCCTGTACTGGTGCTGTGTGCAAATCCAGGGAGAACGTGTCACTCTCCGAGGTATCCTCCTTCGATGAAACACCCACCTCTGCAGTACTCAACTACGGCTTACACCTCACAAGTAGAGGCAGCTAACATCTCGCAGACCCAGATCGTACTATCAGCCTCCTGAACACACCCTCCTCAAGCTAGCATCCATTTGCGCAAGCTGTGGCAGGAGACCTGTGCATCACCAGTATGAAGAGCGCACGCAACACGCAACCTCCGGGCACGCTTCACTCGGGCACCCAGTCATGCTCAGGGCCAGATGCATGCCAAGCGTGTCAAGGAGGGTTGGCCGGTTGAGGCGCCTTTCCAGGGTCATGCCCAACACGTCGACCTTTCCAGGATCATGCCCAACCCGTAGGCGAATCAAAGTTCTGTATCAAATCACCAAGAACGGCCACCACGCCCGCGTAACTCAGCGCCAGATGCGCCGGCTTGCCGCGGCAGGTCACACCAGCACCTGCACGCCGTGTGCCAAACACCCACCCTCCAGCACCTCCTGCCCGTCGGCACTCATGCCATTCCCGAACAGCATCAGGTGCCCCAGGCTCGGCATGTGCGGCAGCGCCCGGCACAGCACACGCGCCCCGCGGTCGCCGATTCCGTTCGACATCAGGTACAGCCTCCGCAGGTGCCGCAGCGTCGACGCGGCCGCCACGACCTCCTCCGCACCGGCATCCGTGATCGCGTTCGCCCCCAGGTTGAGCACCCGCACCTCCTGCAGAGCCCCCAGGTGCTCGGCGACCACCGCAGCGCCGTCATCGTGGACGCTGTTTCCGTACAGGTCCAGCAGCGTCAGCGACTGCAGGGCCGAGAACACGCCCGCGAGCGCCGCGGCCTCTGCCGCGCCCATGCGGCACTTCTGCAGCCCGAGCCAGCGCAGCATCCGCAGGGAGGAGAACGCCTCCACGAGGAGGTCCCTGCTGCTGCTGCAGGAGAAGGCATGCGTCAGAGCCAGCTCGAGGCGTGTCAGCTCCGACTGGCTGCGGATAAACGGCACCATGCCGCTCATCCGGGAGCTCTCATCATTCTCCAGGGAATCGTTGCAGGTCAGGTCGATAACACGAAGGGTCGGCGACACGGCCCTCTCCCCCGAACCACAAACTGCAGTCCCTGGTGCCTGGCTCGAGTGTGCGGCATCGAGCGGAATGGTGGAGAGGCGGTTGTTCGACACAGTCAGCGTGTGCAGGCCCCGCAGATCCGACAAGGCCTCTCGGACCGCCAGCCACATGCCCTGTGTCAGGCCGGTGTGAGACAGGTCCAGCGCAGTCAGCGCCGGCATGGACGGCAACGCCAGCGCGACGGCATCCGCATGCATGCCAGCATCTGTGAACTCGAGGCGCGCGAGGGACAGGCTGACGAGGGCGGTGCAAGGGTCAAGGACCCCGCGCAGGAGTGTGCCGCCTGGGATGTTGCCGGAGAGCCGCAGGCTGGAGAGGCCGGGCAGGAGGCGCATGCATGCGGCGAGGCGCTCCGTCTGGTCGTCCTGCAGCCTCAGGCCGCAGAGGGTGAGGCTGCGCAGGCGGGGGAGGTGGCGGAGGGTGTCGAGCAGGCGGTCCGTGTGTGTGGCGGGCAGCGCGTCAAAGGTGGGGCGGCCCTTGGTGACCGTGGCGGCGCTGAGGCGGGTGAGGTGCGTCAGCGCCGCGACGGCGGCGACGCCGGGCAGCCACGCTGCGGAGGTGCACCAACTGTGTGGGATCTGGATGGCGTGGGTGGCGTCGATGGTGCGGATTTTGGCAGAGAGGGCGGCGACATGCATGTGGGGGGGCAGCACGCAGAGGAGGGTGTTGAGGGAGGGCGCATCGCGCATGATGCGCATCTGGAGGCCGATCGGCAGCTCGTCAAGCACCTGCAAGCAGCGGAGGCCATGGGCGTTGGTGATGGCCGATGTCACGTGAACCATGTGCGGTACTGACGCGCAGACACAGTCGCGACTGCGCCTGGTACACCACCTGGTCCAGGCGGGTATGGGAAAGGCCCCCTGTCAGGCACGAGCTGGTCCAGGCGCGGTAAGCAGTTTCGCCACAAATGTGGAGCACATAGTTGCAAGGTGAGTTCATTTGAGGGTGTGGTGTGTCGGGGCGTAGCACCAGGCAGCTGGAACTCTTTGCCTGGAAATGATGTTGACCGCAAGTGCTGTGCCGGCGCAGGAGGTTGCGGTTATGCGACCACCGAGTATTCGCTGCCAGAGCATGCATAGCGTGCACTTGTCGCGTCAGAGCAATGTCGGTGCAATGTGCCCCGTGGCCTGCCCCCCCTCTGCTGCAGCTGGCCATGGGGTGGGTCACAGTCTGGCAGCGCCGCGTAACACAAGGCCCGACGTTGCATACCGGGTACTTGGATGGAGAAGTTTGTTGCGTGCGATTCAGGACGCTCGGCTGCGACAATGCAGCGCGGACGGTCTCCACTGGAAGCACAGGTGCCTCCGGAAACCACACATGTGCAGGCCGTATGATGCATGGGCGTGCCCCATGCTTGCGCCGGCAAACTGGCGGTGGCGTCACAACTGAACCAGATCGCTTTCGTTGCTGAATTGAAGGGCCGATCGAGTCGATGGTGTGCATGCATACGGACATGCCGTATGGACATGCTGTGGGCACATGCATCCATGTGGATATGGCATGTACCCAGTTGCCGTAGCAGCGCGGCACTTGCCCAGCAGCAGCGCCACAGCAGCCATGGTCACATGCATTGGGACAAACCGGGGTCATGAAACACAGGTGCAGTAGCCACTGCGGCCTCAGCAATGCACCAGGCCCAGGTCCTGGGGCTTGACGAATTTATCCAGCTGACACAGAAGAGTAGCGCTGCAGGGGCACATCTGGGATAGTCTTCTTGGCCCGCAACCCGAGACCCCCGGATTTGTCGGGCCCGAGATGCCAGATTCGGAAATCGGGATTCGACTCAAATTCAGGTAAAGTTCATTTAAAATCAATGGAGTTGGTTGGATACGATAACAAACCCGAAAATCTGTTCCGGCTCAACTGTCAAATCAGTTGCTTTTGGATTCAATCGATTGGATTTGGCTCCATTCGATTTCATTTGAACTCAATGGTAACCCAAACTTATGCCAAGAATCGCACAGCTTTGGCAAAAAAAGGGCGAATTGTTTGGACCCCAAACGCCGAAACCTGATGTCGAGATTTCGGGTCGGGCCATCCCCGGTGCATACCCACTACATGGTCTGAGGTAGCTGCAGCGATGTGCTGTTGTGGACCCTCACCTGTCCTGCTTGCTCAACAGGTTCGCTCCGGTCAGAGCACTGCCTTGCTGCGGTCTGGAAGAGCCGAGTGCCGATCTCGCTGCAAGCAGCAACGATGCCGATGGGATCTCCGAGGCCGTCTGCGACCTGCGCTCGTCCAAGAAGCATGTTAGTGTCGTGCTGCCGTTCACAAGTGACCATTCGAGCTGCCTCCGCCAGCAGGCTTGGTGTATCGTACGTCGATCTTGCGGCTGCATGCGCTTGCCGCATGCTTCTCATTGGCAGGGCATGCATGCTTACCCTTCGGCGCGCACATCGCCGCACACCGGGCAGTACACCAGTGTGAATCTCAGCCATCAATCGGTGGTGCTCAGACCTGACAACTGTTCCCCAAAACTCGCATTTGTTGGTTTTGGGAGGTCTGCCAAGTTGAACACCACAGTGCACTGCTGCGGTTGAAACTTGCACGGCCTGACCATGGCGTCGACACGCAATGCGAGTCATCAACTCATCATCACCGGCACTGAGCACGAGAACGACAAGGAAAACAAACAGGAATCGCGCAGCCCCGGGCAGGTGTCGGTCACAGCGCCCCTACAGGTAGTGGCGGATTGGGGGGGGGAGGGCACGAAACCATGTCCAACAGGTTGCAACGTGCCGGGGGGTCGTCGCTGGAGATGGGGTGAGGAACAAATGTAAAACAGTGGGCCACGCATGAACCCATGGCCAATGCAAACCTAGACACCAAACATACTACCAGCGGATGATGGCTGCTCATACGCCAGGAGGCAGTACGGCAGCATGAACGAGGTCAAAGCGGAGGGGATGCATTCCGAGCACGGTGACGTGCATTCTGGCGCATGCGCTCGACAGGATGGCGAGGTCGCTGTGGTTAGTTCTATATTAACGTAAATGTAAATGTAAATGTGACACTATGTCGTGCCAGCCGTGCTCAACAGGAAAGCCACCTGGATGCTCAACGGTACAGTGGGTACCCATGCTCAGCGTGACCAGTGCCATTTCAAACAGCTGATATGATCAGCATTTGCCTGTTGCATCCGCTCGAGTACTGCAGTGGCACCCCTCACTGTGGGAATAGGGGCGGGTTCTCAGCCCTGGGCCTGTGTGGAACATGTCACGTGCTCAGAGCTGTACTGACATTGGTGCAGGAACTCCTTGTCGACTGCGTACCTGAGCCAGATGTGTGACAGCAGAGGTACAGAATTGCTGAAGTAGCGCCTGGCACAGGGCTTCTGTGCCGGCGTGGACCGTAGACAGCCAGTGTTGCAGCCCCTCTGCGTGGGCTGGAATCGGGACTTCCTCTCCCGCTTGTACATCTGCGACGATGGTGCGCAGTACGTAACTTCGTGCTACGGCCTCATCCGGTATTCGCACACTCTCGCCCTCTATGACTGAGCTGATGTTGCCGCTGTCCGACAAGAACAGCGTCAGTAGCGTCATCGCGACATGTGCGCTGGCTCCTTATATCCTGCACAAGCCAATATCAAAGCACCACATCTCCCCACCTTCAGCTGATTACATACTAAGACAGCGATACTGGCGAGTGCAGCTGCAATCTGGCCGGGCCATACAGCTGTGGAGCGGGGTCGGAATCGTTGCTTGAGGATATCAGACAAGACACAGATCTCAGCAACTAGTACTGCTGAATTGGCAATTGTTATACACATGAGACCTATCGTCCCTGCGAATGCCAGTCAAGTGCTTTAAGCCGACCTCCGCGGCCTAATGCATTGGCTTGCGATGTCCAGTCATGTCCGCACGGAACTCCCCGACCAGTGCAGTGATGAGTGAAACGCTAGTCAGAGAAGCAGTGGACATCTGGACTTAAATTCTGTAGCATCTCAGTGAGCAAACTGCTGGCTGGCGATCGTGTATCTAGCTCAACATTGTTCGGTATTACATGGAGAGAGGCAGGCCAAGGGCTGGGCATCGCCAGCAAGGACTAGACACACCGCACAAATAGCAGCACCGCAGCCACGGGATTTTTTTTTGGTGGTGTCTGCGTAGCCGAACGCAGCGTAGCGAGCAAGCTGCACAAACACCAACTGGCCGTATCTCATAAATCCGTCAAAGAATCTTTTCCGCCAAAACGATGGTACACGAAGGGCTGCACAATGTAATGCCCCTTCTTCGAGCTACCTATCGTGGTCTCTGCCTGTGGTAGTGCTTGAGATGGCGGGCTATTGCAAGCACGGCATTGAATGCTATATCTGTGCTTGAGCTTGCAACAGCTGAAGACAGGCACCTTGCCATGGTGAACCTCCAAACCACCGGTGAAACTGCTCAAAGATACATGTACTACTGCAGCACATGCACGTTTATCTCTGGCGAGAGTGGTTCATGGGGCTGGCTGCACCCGTTAACGGATTCACCTACTTCATGCGGTCGCCACGGGTGTCTGCAGCGCATTAACGATGTGCACGGCAGGCATGTGACCTCTGCATGTGCGCCAAGTGTGGCTGCAGCATCCTGTACCAGTGTTGTGAGATATGCATGCAGTGCATGTGTGCGGCGCCGGTCGCCACACGTGCATGGTACTGAGAGGTCACTGTGGTGATCAGTGATGCTTGGAGTGCAGCATATGTATGTGCTGAACTCGACTGTAATATTGTCTGATGCATTGATTCCAACACACAGTCTGCTTGCTGCTACACGTTTGAATTCGGTTTTGGCGATGCTTCCGCGGGCAGCACCGCCGTGTGCGGACACTCGTGGAGATATGAGGGGGGGTACAGTGCTATTATAAAGTCCCGGCTCCGCTGCGTGGCACCTGCCCCTAATGCTCCGCATGCGGTGGTGCCCCTTCCGCTCTTGTCTTGCACTCACCCGCCCCTACTAGTAGGGGTGCTGTGGCCAACACACGTTTGGAGTTGTTGTGATGCCCCACTTGTGTTGTTATCTCTTTCTGTCTCTTGGTGTCTGCCTCGTTGACCGGCCACTGGTTTGTCCGCCCCTACTTGTAGGGGTGCCGTGGCCGATGCCCGTTTGGGTCTGCAGGGCGTGATTCTCGATCCTCCGTTTTTTTCTTTTTCTTTTTTTGGTTCCTGCGTGGCTCGCTGCGACTGCACTTTCACTCGGCCGTCGAGCCCCGGCCGCCCGCTGCACCATCTCCCTATACAGTTTACACGTGTGGGACAATGCTGTCCACCAGCGCTGGGACCGATGCATGTCTGCCTGGGTGTGGAGTGATTCCCAATTGATTTTCTTTAAACTTGCATCCGCATTTGAATCAGTACCAACCCCCGCGCTTCCCCTTCCTGTCACAGGGGGGAGTGTCATGATGAATGTATGGATGCCAGTCCCATGCATAGTGTGCCAGTCAGGGCATACCTCTAGACACTGCGACATGCATCTAGTACGTAGTATAGTACGTACTATACTAGTACACGTGTCGACTATTCAGGATGACTGTGGTCATTCCACCAAGCTATCAAGACTATTGACACAGTGCACAACAGCGCACACACACCCTCCTGCGGACACCCTGTCTACCATGATCATACTGCTACTGCATCATATCGTATGTTAAGATAGTATAATTACTAGGTTATGGGTCCTATCACGCGTGTACACATCCATCTAGATGGCGTAAACAACGATGTGGCATTGCCACGCTGACTAGTACTACTGTAACTGCGCAGTTCAAGGCGCAGCGTGTTGAGGCAGCGATCTCGAGCTCCCATACAGTGCGCCTCCCGTGCTGCATGGTCAGGTCCCGGTTGAGCACTGCACCGTCCAGACCCCGTTAAACACATCTTACTGCCACATGCATGTTCACAGGGCAACTCCAGATCAAGAATTACACCAAACCCGAAGGGGCATTGGGCACTGCCCCGATGCGAATCGCCGCCACTGTCCTGTCCAACGCTGCCAACGCTGGGGCACCGGCCATCGCTGCCAATGATCATGATGATGAGCCCCCTAGGCCAGCAGGCCTGCCGCAGACAGACCTAAGGTCACCGGTTCCGGTCATTTCGTGTAAACTACGCTGGAACTGTATCGTTAGCTTACTGTATTTATTCCCGCCTGGTCTGGCGGGAGTCCTGGGGTCTGGCGGGATTCAGACCTCAGGAACCTTCAGGTGCCTCCGCGTGCTATAGCTAGCCAGCGCCGCGTCATGCATGCAGGTTTCCACCGGCACGAAACGGCTTCCGCCACGGACCCAGCGAGACAATTGGCGCAGATTCAAAGACCTTCTCGTGCTTCTGGCATACTAGTGCCGCCAAAGCCGGGGACACATGCAGGAGCTCCTGCTAGCCGCCTGAGGAGCCAGTCCCCATACATGCTCGTGCTCCAGCACGTACAACGCCGCTGACGTGCGCGCCACCGGTGCTGGATGCACCTGTAGCCACCGCCATCACTGACCACCGTCATCGTTGACTCCTCATGGCCGGCCCTCAGTTGGCAGTCGCCCAGTAGGGCTGATGCACAGCAGCATATATATATATATGTGTGTGTGCATGCTGGCCAGCAGGTATCCTCTTGTTTGCGGTGGGACACCATATTGCCCTTGTGGGCTACCCAAGTATAATTAGCGGGAGAAAGTGCACTAGTCAGACAGCTGTCTCATGGTGAGCCTTTGAAGTGAGCGAATAACTAGGGAAAACTGTGATGCTCTGGACCAAGTGTAGGGGTCTGCCCCTTGCGTTTGCGCCTTGCGGTTGCGCCTTGCGGTTGCGCCTTGCGGCTGCGCCTTGCGGTTTCTTTTTACCGCACACCTTCCGCACTGGCAGGAAGTGGCCTGGGTGCACCCCAGCGGTGTTGTATCGCCATCGTGGTCGCAGCTTCCGGCCCAAGACCTCGAAGCAGTGGTGGTTACTACGTTGTCCGTTCCATCCGGTACCACGCCGTACAACTCTAGGCAACGGCCATACGCCTAGAGCCGACCAGTTCCATACAGGGTGTCCGAAACTTACCTGGGCTGGGTCTCTGCAGGGGCAGGTAGTTGCACTGTGGCCCATGGGATGCTCGCGAGGACGTTAACCATTGTTTCGGATGTGGAAATTGCGCGGGGTTCTGCTCGTTTGGGCCCAAACGCCGAACCCTGTACAGGCTGCACACACCAGTGCCATCAGTGCCTGTGTGCCTCTAAAAAATGCTCGAATGAGATCTAGCGTGTGTGAGGTATGGAGCTGCAGAGTGGGGCCGTCGCAGTCACTCCCGTTTTTCTGTTTTCGGCAAAAAATAGAGCGTCGATTCCCTGTTTCCCCTGCGCGGGCTACATATGCGTTTATTTTTGCAAGGCACAGTTGATCAATCCATCAAGGTAGAGGCTGACCCTTATGAGTGCAAGTTTCGCAAAGGGAGCCGTTACATCTGGCAGCCGTCAGTACAAAACGGTTTATTAGGTCTCAGGAAAGACCCACATCAGTGACCACCTGGGCATCACATGTGCACAGGGCCGGGGTCATCATAGGACGTGGCATCCCGGTAGACGTTGATCCGGCCGATGCCTCAATGTCGCTGCAAAAGAGCGACATCATCAGAACATGCACAGCAGCTCCCCCACTCAGGAGTGACATGCATATGCATCCGGTGCTGCTCCCTCACCGCCATCCCTGCCTCCGCGGCATGCCTCACACTCACCACAGACAGGCTGTGTGATCACCACAGTCAGGCTGTGTCACACCAACATCCGCAGCCAGGTGCGGACTCTCGCATACAAGGATTGCTTGCAGCATGCATGCCAAGAATACTCCTGGGCCACTGAAAGCCACAGCACCGCGCAGCTCACGCTCGCCTCTACTGGCCCCTGCAGCTGACAGCGGACTGCCTCATCCCCAAGAGCCACACCTGCAGCACTATATCCCCGGGCCAGCCCCTCTCAGGGCCCCCCTGCCTCGACCCAGTTCGCCCGTCTTCTTCGGTTCCGCCCTGTATGGCACCCTATTCATTCTCGTCCCACTCCTCTCCCCTGCCACCTACCCCCTCCTCCACCTCGCTCCACGCTTCCGCGCCGTCTACCTCCTCCCTGCTCGCACCGACTCTGACTCTACACACTCATCCACTTCGACTGTTTTGAGCGCAGGCAGCTTGGCCACCAGCCCCGCAACGTCCTCCGCATCCACCTTGGTGCCCCTGCGCACGATGCACCTGATGCCAAGGCGCTGCAGCTGCGGCAGCCCCCGCAAGGCACGCACCACGGGTTGTACAACCCGCAGCCCCGTACGCCCACCGCCTCTAGCTCCATAAGGTCCACCAGGGTTGCCAGCAGAACAGGCGCAGGGGCAGGAATGGCAACGGCACTGACCACGTACAGTCGCCGCAGCCCCCGCCCGCCGCTCTCCCGAAGACGCTGCGATTCCGTGAGCATAGCCAACACCCCCTCCTGCGGCTTGCAGACGTCCCCAACCCCCAACTCAAGGATCCTGTTGCCACAGCAGCCCCGGCAGTGCATGCGCCAGGCTGCCCAGCCCGTCGTGCAAATTGCTATTCGCCTAGCACAACCGCTGCACAATATAACGTAATTACGCGCCTGCCATAGCTGTGTACAGTGTACAGTGTACACTGTGGGGTGCGATCCCGCTGCCCATGTGTACTGCGACCGTGCATTACCCTCAAACCCGCCGCCGATCCGCCGCCGCAGGCGGAGAATGTCGATCCCTCAGCTTCCACGTGGCCTCAAGTGGCTACATGTTGGTTTTGCGGCCATGGATGCCTCGATCGTACATGCATTACGCCGCAGACATTGTTCGCTTCGCGAGCCTCCGTTGGCGGACGTCCGGATGCAATTGCAATTGCTGGCCATGGCAGAGGTGCACGGCAAGAGCGTGCGGTGGTGTGAGGTGCCACCTCTATGGCCAGGGGAGGATGAGAGAAGGCCATAACCAGCGTAGAGAGCTCCATCACGCCGTTCTAGATTCTAGTAGCAGATCTGCTGCCACGCACCGCCGGCTCTTCTGGAATCGTCACCTGCATCGGTGTTGGAGCTCGGGTCTATGCGGCACTACTGAGCGCTGGCTGGTTTGGACACGTTGACCTTGAGGTGCATCACATGCGTTTCCGCGGCGCTTCCGGCGCTGATGTCTGTGCGGTAGACGACCTAGGCCTGCGGACACAAGGAACCTTTGCGCTGCTTCGGTGCTGTTTTGAAGCAGCGGGTGCAGTCCGTGACATGGCGGCGGGCGGTCAGCACTGTCCGCAGCTCGCAGCACTGTCCGCAGCGGACCGGTGAAGCAGAGGGGGAGATGTCGCACAAACATTGCCTCATGCATGCACGGTCCACATGGACTCGTCATGCTGCATGTCGTGGAGCAGCAGAGACCTCTGATCGGTAATTGCCGATGCTAGGTAAATCTAGATCAGTGTGCGTTAGTACTGCTTGACAGACATCAGCGTATGTGTATTGTTCCCGTTGTTTGGCGGCCGGATCTTGGTTTCTTGTCTTGGTTTCTGTCTTTCACTGCACGCATATGTCACAACATGTGCCGGCGTGGCTGCTTGGCGTGGCTGGCTGGCGTGGCTGGTTTGGTTGCTCGTCCTCTGCCTTTGGGAGAGATGGCTCGTGTGGTCGCACACCTTGGTCGTGACCATGGTTTGCACCAGCGTGTGCCTTTGAGGGTGCAATCGGACCCGGTTGCCGGAGGTGTCAATGTCGTTATGGATACGGCGATGTAATCATACATGTGGGTGTTGCGCCACGATACTACCGTTTCGGTTTGGCGCCGCCGTGCAGGTATACCATCGTGTTCAGAATATCAAGGAATGTCAGCCTGCCATCGATTGTGTTTTTCGCTCAAGTTCAAGTATCGCTGGGCTTTTTGGAGTGCATATATTGCTCTTTTGTGCAGCTTGGCGCAGGCCATGCTATGCACTGTGTTAGGTCTGCACCAACACCTCGGATGAAGGTAAAAATGACACCATCAGATTCATAGAGATTAGGAGTGTTGGGCCAGCTTGGTCTTGCATTCACCGGATGTCTGTGTGACAGGAAATGCTGGCAGGAGTGCATGCATGCGCGCACTGCAGCTGTGCGCTGCGCCAGTTGAGTACTGTGGTAGGTCAGCACCAACACATGGGATTATGATGAAATTGACACCATCGTGTTCAGAACATCAAGGAGTGTCAGGCTGCCATCGATTGTGTTTTTCGCCCAAGTGCAAGTATCGCAGGGCTCTTTGGAGTGCATATATTGCTCTTTCTTTTATAAAGCACACTTTGCTATAGTATACCTCGCATCATACCTCGCATCAGCTGAACGGGGCGATCATGGATGACAGCAAGGGTGACGTGTTGCTGATTGACGCAGCAGACGGTGTTGTTGTCTTGGATGTGAGCTTCATCCATCCAGCAGGGGACAATGTCGTTGCAAAGGCAGCCAAGGTGGTAGGCAGTGCAGCAGAGGTGAGAGAGAATGATAAGGTTGCAAAGTACAATTGCAAGGAGCGTGCGCAGGGCGGGTACAAGTTCGTAACTCTTGCCCACGAGTCGTATGGTAGGCTGGGCAAGCAGGCGATGAGCTATCTGCACCATCTTGCGAAGAGTGCATGCGGTAGCAGGAACAAGCGAGACATGTCGATCAGTGTTGGCAGAATACGGGTATTCTCGAAAAAATCGTATTAAATGCGCGTATTTTAGAAAATCGTATGGAATACGGCATACGGTCGAACATTGCAACCGGCGGCTTGCAAGAACCAAGTCTTTGGAAAGCTACAGCTTAGCTGCAGCCTCGCTACAGCCTCGCTACAGCCGCTACGGCCAGTAACCACAAAAATAATACGTGTATCTCCTTAAGCATTGGAGTTGCCTCATGGTGTTATCGCAGAGTCTGAAACGTAATACGTATACGTGCACCCGCCGTACGCGGACCAGTTGCGCTCGCAACCTGCAGCTGATGCGGTGACCACCTTACATGCTACGGT